>OY720679.1:36501185-37000604 GCA_963170755.1 Amphimallon solstitiale
TTATTACAGGGACTGTGTATATTTGATGTACTACGGAACACTGATATCAATATTGCATTCTGAGATAGAATATATTATTTGTTTATTTTACCTATTCTATAGAATAAAAGATATAACATTCATTTAGAAGAAATTTCTGCCTCTAAAACTAAAGAATTGAAATTTATCATTAAAAAAAGTGCTAGAAATACTTAGCAAATCTATCCTTATTATACGCAACAATATGCCTGTTAGCTTTATATTAACCACAGCAATATGTATAAAAAAGAGTTTTTTAAAAGTGAAGAAATGAAAACAAAACCGCACATTTTTGCAATTACTTATATTGTAAACAATATAATAATAGTAATGTAGGTACTTGTTCTTTCTATGAATTCCTTTATAAAAAACAAACAATCTGCTGTACGATATTAAATCATGCTTTTTATACTCTATTATACAACTAAAAATATTTTATTTTATCTGATGTATGCCATATAAGTACAACGTGTAGAGCGTCTTAAGAGCATGCACAGAATTTATTACGGCTTTCATTTAGGTAGGTAGATCTCACATTAAATTCCACACTTCAATAAAACTTTATATGAAAGGATTGCCCCATATTTGCAGGATGTTGTACTCGCTTCTTGATGCCCTGTTCAACACAACCATAATTAAATGAGCAACTCCAACATCAATTACGTCCACAGAACGTAATACGGTCAAATGCCAGACTCCTTATTGGGTTCGTGATAAGTGTTCACTTGTTCCTTGATTAGAGAACCTCGCCTTATATAAGACGCGCACGGTAGATGTTCTATAGAGGAATTTAGACATTTTTAATTTGAAGTCCAGTACAGATTCTAATTAAATTATAATTGGTACTGTTATTTTTCCTTTTCTTTTTGAAATAAATCTTTTTTTAAATTTATTTCTTTCCAGTCGATCTAACTACCATCGATGTCCGCTATCATTAAATTTATAAAATGTAATCTCCAGAACATGTTACCAGCTCGTCTCAATTATTTTCAATTTTATGTAAGAAGTAGTCCAGTATTAATCATTTTATTCTACTAATTGTTTCTTGTAAAATGTAATGCCGATTTGGTCCATTAAATTTTCTACGTATGAATCATCAAGTAACGTTTATTTATAAGTAGGTTCTGTTACAAACCGTTAAAATACATTGCAATTACAGGAACGCATCGAGGACATCGTGAATCCCAATTTGATATTTTTCACACGCGAATTCAAATACGTATAAAAAGACCAAATACTTACCAAATAACAGTATACCGTAGTCGCCAAATTTTAATTTCGGTTTATACTTCTATACCACGCAGAAGATGACCTTATAATATGCAGCGATGCCTGCTTGCTAACAGTGGTGGGAGAGCAACGCAGTGTCGGGGGACCCTCACGCCTTACATGTCATAGGAAACGTTTGTCGAGGGTACTGTCTTGGCAGCCTCGCTTATGTTTATCTTTAGTTTATTTCGTCGCGCTCTTTTCCTCTTTCTACTTTCGTATCAGAAATTAAAATATGTCGACTACGGTATACATCTTTCGAGAAGCAATATTTCAGGGTTTACAAAACATATCACACATCATGTTCACGTTGCGAGTTCCAATAATAGTATTACCATTAATTAATAGTTCCATATGCTCGGGTGTTAATATCACCGTAAATACATTTATACATTGAAAACGACTGCTCAACATCTACCATTGCAATAGGGGCACATTTAAAGGACAAAGTTTTATAGTGCAGACAAATTTATCCCCGGTTCGGAATAATCTACTTCTTTACCGGTAAAAAGTCAACAATTCGGTGTACATTAAGGATTCCTGGATTGTTATTCAGAATTACTAATTAATTAATTACTTTTTGTGACATTATCAAAATTCTATAATAAAATAAAAATAAACCAAACAAAATAATACATTTTGAACATAAATTCTAATAAAAATCAATGAATTTCTTAGCCCTTTATTAGAATTACATACTGTCTCTAATGTGGAGCTACTATCCGCCAATCCTCTACTAATAGAATTATTAATGTTTTTGTAATATTAATTTCCTGTTATAAGCGCCACAATACAAACTATTTAAAAAACGATGAAGATTAGAAAGTCTGGTAGAGTGAGATGTATAGTTTCGACACCTTTGCATCTACTGAAGTTCAAGAACCGACTAATTTCGATACTAATAGTTATTTAGTCTGTCATATCTGCCAAGTTATTTTCATTAAAAATTAGAGTACTACCACGCTCGCCCGCTGTATATATTTACACCAACAACCGGGCATCAATTCATAAATAAACAAAGATATTAACTTTAATGAATTAGTCACAGTATAGCTTTCTGACAGATTATTTATTGTAACCATTCGAGCCTCGAAAAAAAAATTAGTTGCGATACAATTTTTTTTATCCAAATTAAGTTCTAAATGGTGTTATCTTCTCAATAAATCTATGCGGAAAGCATAATTTGCGAAAAAACTTCTTTTTTGATATTAGCTAGAAATACTTTTTAGCTCAAGTTGCTCCTTTTATACTCATAAATAAGAACAGGCTTATGAGTAAAAAGGAAATTATACAGAAGGACACGAAAAAACAATGGATCTTTACTGTTGCTTTTTGTTGATAATTATATCCTCTGATAGTATCCTAAACTTGTAACTCTGTTGGGAATTCTTTTGGTGGTTAGGAGGATAACTCTGCTTTTCTCGGCACCAGCTGCAGATTTCTGTTGCTCAACACTTAGTAATTCTCAAGGCGGCTGTTTTTGCCGTTTCCGTGAAAATTTGCTTATTCGCTATTGTTAGTATTAGGGTGATTTTGTCCGTAAGTTTCACAATCAGGCAAGGCCGCTCTGAACAAACCATAGTACAGTGCTGACCCCTGCGGTACGCCCTTCAGTTTCTATTAACATTACCTTAATAACGCCATACCTGTGAAAGGTATGGCGTTATTATACCTATTAGAGATTCGTTCATATTTGTATCTCTCATTTCCTGAAGTATAATTTGCCAGGATGCACACAATCATGCATCTGCATACAACCTTCTATAAGCATACCGAAAAGTTGCTGCTTTGTCCGCAATATTATTTATTTTAATGGATCCCGATATCTATCGTATCTCTCTGAAACCATTTGTCTATCATTTATTTATCTACCAATTTAGCAGCCTAATCTGAATAATACCTCACCTGAATTAAAATCTCTACCATGTGAAGCTTTCGAATTGGAACTCGAAATTAAGTTATTTGATGATATTGCATTTAATCCTGTTTATTTGTTCTTTTTATTTTACCGTAGTGCTTTAGTATTTTATATATTGACAAAAGATTAAGGCACAGAGCTTTCCGTAATATTCTTGTTATATATGTTAACGTAAATAGCCAAACTCCGTTTCTACGCGTACTTACTAGTAAGAATGCGAAGTAACTACGAGCATTTGTAATTTCGCGTTCTTGCTAGGAAAGAAACGAATTAAAATTCTAATTCACACCTATATTTAGTGAATAATTATTCAACATGAAATGAAAATACCTTCTAACAAGCGCACATACTTTATAAAGTTATACCAAATACCATCGTTCATTTAGTTTTCTTTCTCATAATAAAACACGATTGATTTCAAGATTATTTAATGCGTTGAGAAATAAATTTACTTATTTATTATTACATGCTCTACTATTGTGATATTTTGAATTGAATAACACTTTTTTTACACACAAATTAGTGACACACTTTTTTGTGCACTTGCACATGATAGCCGCATGATGTAAAGATATTTGCTTATTCTTCTTTACTACATCAATATCAATAATTTTTTGCTTACAAATATCTATATCTGATCTGGTGTACAGATGATGTATCCATTCTTAGTAGCTAATTCGTATATGTTGTTGTCGGTGTTTAAGGGGATATTAAAGCTGTCGAGAAAGCAAGGTATCGAATTTATCAGTTTTTTTACTATTGTTCAAGATAGAAATATGAAATTTTTTGTACAACTTCAATATAGATATGAGTACACTGAAAGGTTGTCAGATTATGTAATTTTTTGTCACAACCATCTATTTTCTTTATTCCAAATTAGAGTAAAATGTACGTGTGTTTCTCGGTCAAAATCTGAAATAATTAAATGAAATTGATCAAAACGGATGTAATTCCCGTGTAGACCAATGTTTTCTTGTGAGATATAGCTTTTTTAATTGCGGAAAAAGTTTAATTTGAGTAATTAAATTAAGAAATTCCGGAATGGTGCGGTACTGAATTATTTTTATTTTAACAGCGCCTTCAGCTCCTACCTACTTCTTGGCCCCGCCTATTAGTCCAGTCGAATTAAATTAAGTTCTGTTCTGGAATATGGTTTTGCCGATTTTTTTATAGGTACATTTGACCCCCACGAACATACCCTGAAAAATGCCAAAAGTTTAAGGTCCGGGTTTGGCCGTGAGAAATTGTTAAACAATTGAAAAGTGACATTTTCCGGTTAAACATTTTTCCTGTAGGTTAAATGTGAAAACTGTCCGTACAAAAGTTGTTCGCCCCATCATTCTCTAAAAAACAAGCCATTGCACGATCGATTATCATTATTTGTTTAGCTGCAAAATGCATAAAACCATGGCAATTTTGATTTTTTATTTTTTGCATTCAATCGATGAATAATCAACGTATGGCTTTGAACCTCATGGTGCAGGCAATATAAAATGTCCCCCAGAGAACAGTGCAAAGTTCACTCACCTGTGTTGTATAGTTGAGCTAAAATAAGCGACAAGCCAAAATTCCTAAATTAGCTGTCCCTTCCTTGCATATTGTCGCACATGGTTCAATAAAATCATGGTTTTAATTCATTGAGAGGTCTTTCCGAAAATGGAAAAAAAAATATTTTTTTTTCTCAAAAATTGCCATTTTTTTGGAGGTTCGAAATTATTTGCTTATAAACAAATGAAATATCTCCGACAATTGACACATTATCGTAAATATTATGGTAGATTCTGCTTCCTTTCTCTTCAACGAGTAATTTGAGACTAACTTTATACGAATATCTTGATTAGAACTGGAGATAACAACGTTCTAGTTTTATTACGGTTATTATCGTTCTGGAGGATATTTAAGAAAAAAAAAAATCAAATTTCTCTCAATACCTCAAGGAATCGCCGTGAATTTTTTCAGATCTGTAGGAGCATTCTATGTAAGTCAAAGAAATTAATGAAGTTCGGCGCGTGCTGGCGGTGGGAAAAATTGCGACCGAGGGGCGTGGTGGGGTAAGCCAGAAGCTCCGCGCGCCGGCCGCGCCGAGCCCGAATCGCCGGTTATTTAACAAATATATAACTCCAGGCGGCGCACAGTGGTCTGAAACGTCCAAAAAGTTGGCCAAAACCTAAAAAAAACATTTTTTTTTCAAATAGTTTCTTGTGTGGTAGTCGGTCAACGAGGTGCCTGCGCGTCTATTTCTCGAATAGCAGATAGATGGCGCCTACGGGACGTGTAGTTGTGTGTGAAAGTTGCGGTTGTCAAAACTTGCTACGTGCAACGTTCAACAATAAACGAGAAAAACAACATTTCAAGTGCACACAAAAATTCGTGAACGTGCAAATATCTTCAACAAGAAGATGGAGGATGCGCCTGAAGATTGGTATAATGTTTTGACACTTTACTTTTTTTAAACATTTTCTTTATAATTTGTTATTAAAGATTTTCCGAAATTGTCAAAAAAGTTATGTTTCCGCGAGACTCCGCGTTGTTCGCTGATTCATTTCCCAGATGAATGTCTAACTAACTAGAAAATCGAAAATTCAGGTGCGACTTTCTGCGATTCTCCTCGCAATTGATTTATTTGTATTTGGTTGCCCGACCCTATACATGTGACGCGTCACATGTATATGTCACATCATAATTACATATTTTTAATTAATCTTGAAGAGATTTAATATGGGCACAATCCGAACCAAATAGTAACTTAGAAGAAGTCACTTTGAATTATTTAAAGTGCAATTACCAAGAAAAAATCATAATTATTATCATTATCATCATTATTATTATTATTATTATTATCATTATTACTATTGTTATCATAATTGTTATTGTCTTTATCGTAAGTATAATTATAAAAAGTATAATGAGAAACAACACAAAATATATTAAGCCGAATTTTATGTTATTTTATGGTATTTTTGAACATAAAACAGGCAATTTAAAACTCCCCATTTTGCAATTTACCATTTTTACCTCAAATCTACAATCAGAAAGTAAAAAAACTAAAGCATACTGGTTTTCAGCCAAATCCGAACCTTTTTCGTGTTTTGACCAGCTTTTCGGGCGTTTCAGACCACTGTGCGGCACGCGGAGCCTTTGGCTTACCCCACCACGCCCCCCGGTCGCAATTTTTCCCACCGCCAGCACGCGCCGAACTTCATTAATTTCTTTGACTTACATAGAATGCTCCTACAGATCTGAAAAAATTCACGGCGATTCCTTGAGGTATTGAGAGAAATTTGATTTTTTTTTTTCTTAAATATCCACCAGAACGATAATAACCGTAATAAAACTAGAACGTTGTTATCTCCAGTTCTAATCAAGATATTCGTATAAAGTTAGTCTCAAATTACTCGTTGAAGAGAAAGGAAGCAGAATCTACCATAATATTTACGATAATGTGTCAATTGTCGGAGATATTTCAGTTGTTTATAAGCAAATAATTTCAAACCTCCAAAAAAATGGCAATTTTTGAGAAGAAAAAATATTTTTTTTCCATTTTCGGAAAGACCTCTCAATGAATTAAAACCATGATTTTTTTGAACCATGTGCGACAATATGCAAGGAAGGGACAGCTAATTTAGGAATTTTGGCTTGTCGCTTATTTTAGTTCAACTATACAACACAAGTGAGTGAACTTTGCACTGTTCTCTGGGGGACATTTTATATTGCCTGCACCATGAGGTTCAAAGCCATACGTTGATTATTCATCGGTTGAATGCAAAAAATAAAAAATCAAAATTGCCATGGTTTTATGCATTTTGCAGCTAAACAAATAATGATAATCGATCGTGCAATGGCTTGTTTTTTAGAGAATGATGGAGCGAACAACTTTTGTACAGACAGTTTTCACATTTAACCTACGGGAAAAAAGTTTAATCGGAAAATGTCACTTTTCAATTGTTTAACAATTTCTCACGGCCAAACCCGGACCTTAAACTTTTGGCATTTTTCAGGGTATGTTCGTGGGGGTCAAATGTACCTATAAAAAAATCGGCGACAAAACCATATTCCAGAATAGAACTTACTTGATTTCATGTCTAATTCGACTGGACTATATGGGACTCTCCGAACTGTTTGCGGTAGTCTGCAGTATTTAGTTCACTTATTCTCTTCTCACTCCAATTTTAGCAAATTCGACTTTAATATCCCCTTAATAAAACAACGGCTATAATATTTCTAAATGCACCTTCAGCTTTGTTAGCATCGGGAATAGGTATTGTGACGTTATCACTGAAAGATTTAATCTTTTTAGCCTGGTAAATTAGGAAGTGACTTGTTTCAGATCGCGTTGCTGTAATGTTATCTTCAGTTGTACAATACAAGTAATAGTCTCGCCAATGTTAGAATCTAGGATAGTACTATATTTAAAGCATAATCTAGTTTATATTACCTCTGGTTCTTTTTCTTCATGTTAAATTCTATGTTTGAGTATTCTCCATGAATTTCACCAATAATATTTTCCAAATCTTCATCCCGCTCTAGAGAAAAAATAACGTCAATAGTTAAAGACGATGTAGATAACACAACCCTAGGCTCGATGCCAAGCATAGCGTTATATGGAGTTTGCCTTATGCTTGAATGAAACGCACGGTGTTTCATAAACTGTACAAGAGATAGACCTTCTGACCATTTAGCGGTGTTATTATGGGACATCCGCGCGGCAATCATATTTTCCACATCTTGATTTGCTCGTTCAACAGAGCCTTTGCGCGGACTGTGACATGGCTTACCGTGTACAATTTTTAGTTTTGGCTATAAAGACTTAAATCCGTTTATAAGAGAGTTGGCAAATTCTCGGCCGTTATCACTATTTAATAAAAACCGCACTCCGAAGGTCAAAAATATTTCGTTTATTTTCTAACCTATTTCTTCTGCTCGTTTAGATGTTAAAGCTCTTAATAAAATAAACTTGGTTAGATCTTGATAAACCATGATAAATTTACATTTTCCATCTGCTTCACTTTGCAGATCAATAAGATCGTCTTGGCCATCGGCAGTTTAACTCATTGTGCAAAACTGGTTTAGAAATTAATCAATTGTTTTTCTTAGATTTTTTACTATTGCTGACTTCAAACAATGACAGGAACAAATTAATTATTTTAGTAGTAATGTTGGCATATTTTCTTCTTGCTTCTGTTCGAAGTCTATCGCGACCTGCAGGTCC
This sequence comes from Amphimallon solstitiale, assembly GCA_963170755.1. NCBI lineage: Eukaryota > Metazoa > Arthropoda > Insecta > Coleoptera > Scarabaeidae > Amphimallon > Amphimallon solstitiale. The sequence goes on from OY720679.1 coordinate 36,509,600, forward strand.
AATTACTATGTGAACTGATTCGATTACATCGAAAGTATCTTCAACTGGCATGTAATATAATATTTCATCACCCTTGGACTTTGCTATTATTTGCTGAACGCCGCCCATTTCTATTATGTCAAAACGGTTCACGCATCGATACAGCGATGAAGTTTTCTTCGACGCCAGTTTAGCTTGCTTTATTTCCTGAAGTACTTCCGCATACACCTCTCAGTGTATTTGCACAATTTGACATCTTCACTACTTAGTACGTGATGAGAAGTAACTAATCAGCTCATAAATCATTGATCGACCCGTTCCTGCTCAGTAGTTACTATTATGCATGTAGTTAGAACGGGTTCTAACTGAAAGCTGCAGTAAATAGCCGAATTAAAATTTTAATTCGTGTCTTTTCTAGTAAGAACGCGAAATTACAAATGCTCGTGGTTAATTCGCATTTTTACTGGTAAGTACGCGTAAAAACGCGGCTATTTACGGTAACATATATAATTTTCTTTTGTTTTCTATTATTTCTCATTTTCTCATTTAAATTCAATACAAGGTCAACTGTGCAAATTTATTGACACACCATTGTAACTCAGACATATGCATAATATCCGACCTAAAACATAGATTGGAGTAGAAAGATATTAGTGTCATTTGCTACAGCATCTATTGTATAAAAAATTCTGAATGAAACTTTTTCTACGAAATATATTCTATATCCTAAAGTTTTATTATTTTAGTTACTTATTAAAGTTAAAAGTTGAATATACGTACCGTACTTCTATAACTAAACCTTTCGTTGGACAACTTTCTCTCAGTGGACCAAGTTTCTTCAGTTCTTGCGTTGGTAGCACGTGTGACAGCTATACCAATATTTCATGACCACCTGCTTGCGATTGTTTTGCAATCGCAATTTCGTTTGTTTGTAGGATCCCGAGAGCAGTTTTTTTTCTTGCTGGGCGTTCGCTGCTCTGTCTTCGCAAACTTTGATAAATGTTACAACCTGAATAAGTTTTGTCGGACATACGTATTACAAACTCTTGAATTTCTTTAGAGCTATGGGAAAAGTTTAAATTCTGTAATATATTTACCAACAGTATTTTCTGGTTAAAAAGGATTCATGTGTATATTTATGCTAAATTTATTTGTTTCAGATTGAAAGATGTAACGAAGACAAGACCACCAAGGTAAGTACTAAATTTGCGACATGTTATTTTATTTCTTTACAATATGGTATGCAATGGCAGCATTTTGCAATTGTGTTACTGTTATTTAAGTTGAGTTCATACTTAAAAGCCGTAATATGTTTACGGAAATTTAGATATACCTATTCAAAAATTTTCCAACTAAGCATCATATATTTATTAAGTAATATTTTGTATTCACTAACTTTAAGTGGCAATACACCGAGAGAACAATTTATTTGTCAATAAGTAGGCTACTTATTGTGAAATATATTCTATATTTGGATACGGCCTAACAAATATTTATTTCACATTACTAAATCATTTATTCAAATTTTTGAAAGAAGCCATGTTAATAATATACTATTTCTTTTCTTGAACACTATTGCAGGATTGCAGAGAACATCTCTTTTATACAACGTGAACATATTTTTTTATATACTAACAAAAAATTTGTTCACAACAAACATTTTAATCTTACCCAGTAATATTTTTCCAGCCAAGGGACTATTTTATTAATCCATAAGAAATACATGTGTGTCAAACTTAACAGTTTTACCATAAATAAATTATATTTTTATAATCTGAAGAGCCTGAATTAGTTGGTGTAAATAAAGTTACTGTAAAATAACAAATAATATTCTTGGGAGTATTCAAGTTATATTTGCTACAAAAATACTTTTTACTATACCGGTTGTGTCAATAACCATTAGCCATAGCGATTCAGTTTATACGTATGTTTGTAACAAGTCCCAGCCCGGTGTCTATACATTGTACATACATATTGTGGTAGTTCACTAACTTGGATGAGTAAGGATATGATGGAAGTACTAATGTTAATAAAATATACTGTATATGTTCTTGTAGTGAGTATTAAAAAAAAATAAAAGATGGTAATATTTTATGGACCAAACTATAATTAAATAAATAGATGTGAGAATATTTAAATTATACTTAAAATAATTGTGAGAATATTAATTGGGTATTTCCCTATAGTTTTTGTGAACCGTGTAAAGTTGGTTACATATCGGGTTATGTTGAAGTTCGCCTTGCATCGAGTGGTTGGTTGCCTATCAGGTTTCTTTGTTGTAGTAATATTACCCATTTCTGAAAGTAGAATTGTAAATGTTACTTGTTGTATTTTTATATGTAATATTATTTGTTAAAGCTTGTTTAATTAACACTTTTGAAAAAATAGAGAATATTAGTATGGATTTTGAATCATAAAGGTTGGAAAATGATGTATAGTTACGCGCTAAAATTCAAATGTAAGAAGTGTCAGATTTTGACATTTAAAATAATATAGTTAAAGTATTGAGTATTTGGTTTGCCGAAGGGTATAAAAGGTTGTGAAAATTAAAGTAAAGAATTCAATTGATAAATTTTTGGAATTACAAAAAGGTATTATAAATATTCAATTACAAATAAAACATATTTTGGATTATTATAATGTGTGGAACAATATGATTGGATATGATAGAAACTAAGGAATTATTGCCAGGGATATGGGGAATAAATAAGAAGATTCGAAAATAATTTGAGAAAAGCGGTAGATGTGTTTTCGGAAAACGAAATTTTCCTTCCGAAAAACACATAATTAAGAGATTCATCATTATACAAAAGTGTAAAAGAAGTGGTTAGGAGATAGTAGAAAAGAAAGCAGATATTTTTTAGAAGAAAGAATTTCGGTAACGAATAAAGAAATAATTGAAGAATATTCATACTTGAGAAGAAAGCGAAGAAATATATAATTACAATTTAAAAATAAACTTACTGCATTGGTAAATATTATTCCATATTTGGCGAGAGATTTAGTGCATTGGAGAGTTGGTGAAGTTCCAGAAGTTATACAAATAGTTTAGTCCAGGACTTGAAAGATACGAGATATTCAACATAGCAGCTAACACAGGTATTCCAGTCCAGTAGAGGAAAGGCAGGTTTCAAAGGTCTTCACGAAAGCGTTCGACGGTTCGAGATTCTAGTTGATTGCAGAGGTTGAAGGTATTACAGGATAGCAGTCATTACAGTCCACATTCCGAGCATTCCAGACAATTAGGAAAAGGAAAGGATCTCCCACATTGATTCCCGGAAATGTCTTCGACAAGCTAAAAAGAAAATCGTTTGGTGTATAAATAAGAATACCAGTTCAGTAGTAATAACAGGTCGTATAATTCTTTGAAATAATTTGAATTTATCAGTTTCGAATTGAAAAGTATATCAAAATTTAGAGATTTATTATTTATACGTACATTATAACTGTGTTGATAATCAAGAAAAGATATTTTGTAAGTTCTGTGCACAACATTAATTTGTGTCATCATTTGTATAATTTTTAGAAGTCAAAAAAAACTGATCGGCAAACTAAAACTAAATAATTTGTGTGGGTATTTGATTTACATACAAAAACTATACAGTATTTTTAAAATAATATAATTAATATACTTACTTGTATATTTTTCGATCCACGAAAGGTGTATTTTCATGCACATATAAATTTTCAAAAGAATGTTTACGTAAACAAGCTTGGTACTTCCATGAATGTCTTATTTGGTTGTGTGTGTTGAGAACTACCATATAATTTATAATTTGCCTGATTTATTAAACAAATTAGTTTGATACATTTGTTTTTATTTGGTATATAAAGAAGGTTTTTGAATTAAATTGATGAAACAGATATGACGCTTAGAACCGTAACCTATAAATAAAAAAAAACAACTGTCAGTGATTATATTATTATTTGAATAGTATGTTAATATATACCTTGAGATTGAGTTCACAGTAAGTATTGTTATTTGAAGATAAAGTTGAAATACACATCATAATTCACTAAAGAATAACTGTTTTGTAAACTTTGATTTATAAAGTTAAGAAATATAAAACGTAAATATCCTATGATATAGGCAGATATTGAAAAAGTTACATATAGGCAACTGTTTGGGCTTTGATGATTCAAGGGAAGTTAGCAACATATAAAATAATTAGTTTAAATATTTTATATAAGAACTGAGTTAGTGAGGGCATAAATAAAAAAATTACCTGAGAGAATTTGAAAATAGATTTAAAAAAGTACATAAAGATTTCAATTTTATATATAGACGAGAATAAGTACAGGTTTCAAACACATAGTAAGAATAAATATTATTAAATTTATCTGAGTGTAATCGTATCTTTATTAATTAAAGGTATTGTTACATTTTATGGCGTGCCCAACGTGGAGCGATTAAAATAAGACTCGCAACAACATATTTCAAATATTTTATTAATTATAATAATAACGGTAACATTAGTATCCATTTTACAAAGGTAATAAAATCAGTTTAAAGTATATCAAGGTATAAGAAATTGTGTACTATAATAATTTAGAATGAATACAAGATCCAAGAGTAATTCTGGATTGTATAGAACGGAATTTTCTAGTGATAGTGAAGAGGAGGTAGGACAGAATGTGAATTTACTAGAGGGAGGAGAAGATATGTCACAGGTGCAGGTAGAAGGTCAATTGACTGGAGAGTTACAGGATAGAGGTGATAAGGTGGAAATTCAAGGAGAGACTTCGAAAATAGAAATGTCGACACCAGTAGTAGATTTTGGATCAATTTTACAAATGTTAAAACAGATGAATGAAGATAATAAAAACATGAACGAAGAAAGTAAGAAAAATTTAGTGGATTTGAAGAAAGAATTAAGTGGAAAACTTGATAAGTCGAGTGAAGAGAATAAGAAAAATAGGGATGAGGATAAAATGGAAGCTAAGAAAAATAGGGATGAGGATAAAATGGAAGCTAAGAAAAATAGAGAAGAGGATAAAAAAGAATTAGGAGAAAAATTGGATAAGTTGGAAAAGGCGAGCATTGATACTAGAGAAGAAACTAGAAGAAATCTGGAAGAATTAAAGAAAACTTTATTGAGAGATACAGAAGAAAAGGTTAAAGAAATTACTATTGAAATGGATAGCAGGGAAGTGAAAATGCGGAAAGAAGTAGACGAAAAGTTACAAATTAAGGATACTGAAGTTAAAACTCTTATTACAAATAAAGTACAAGAGGTTGAAGGTAAAGTAAAGGTAATACAAGGAAATGTAAAACAAATAGAAAAGGATAGTAGTGAGAAATATAAGGAGTTAGCGAAACGCATACGGGATGAAGTTGATCAGGTAAATAAAGAAGTCTCTGACAAAACAGAAAAATTAGAAGAGAACTTTTGTAAGAGGATAGAAAATACAGAAGATAGATGTTTGAAAGAAATAAAATTATCAACTGATACTACTATTGCGCAGAAGTTGAGTATGGAAGATATTCTGAAAGAATGCGAAGAACAGAAGTCGAAAATACAAGATCTTTTATTAAAGACTCAGAATATTAACATCCCTCATGTAACATGTCCTCCGGTTTACAATGTTTTAAATAATGGTATCAGAATTGAGAATATAACTCATTTTAGTGGGGATAAAATGTCCACTCATCCAATGGCCTATTTGACAAATATTCTAAGATATATAGAAGAGATACAGGATTTTAGGAGCCAAATGAATATTATTAGAGCGACTTTAAACAGTGGTGCAGCGGATTGGTTCCAACGGGTTGAAGACAATTGCGATAATTTAAGTAAGTTTGTGGAATTATTTAAAAATAATTTCTGGAGTGAGACGCAACAAAGCAGGGCACATCAGAGGTTGTTAACAGGAAGATATCAACCAGGTAAATCTTCGAGGGAGGCTTACGCACAAAGAATGTTTAACTATTGTCGATACATATCTCATTTGGACGAAAAAACTATATCTCAACATTTATTACAACACTTTATTCCTGTTGACACACATGCAATTATTTGTCAGAATGTCACGGATATGAATGAGTTGATTAATATTCTTAGACGTTTAGATGATTATACAGACGGTGTAAAATATAGGGAATCTCGTCAATTAAATGGAAGAAATGATATTCAGAATAATCAGCAACGTATGTCAAATAATAGTGGTGTGAATAATCATTATGTTCGTAATAATACCCCTTTTCAACAGAATACTTATCCAAGGAATAATCAACCTAGTAGTAGTCAGAATAATTATTTTGGAGCAAGACAACCTTACCAATTTAATAGTCATCAGAGTAATAATTATAATAGAAGTTATAATACACAAGGGAATGGTATCTCAAATTGGAACAATAATCGAAGTATATCAAATGGAGGGAATGGAAGACCGAGTACAAATAGGAATAATCCTTTTATTAATCAATCTGCAAGACAAGTTCCTCATAACAATGACTATCAAGAACAAAATAAAAGGTATTATGGAAATAATAATTCTAGACAGGTGAATAATATACAAATGCAAGATTGGAGAAAATCAGATAGGAGATTTACTGGTAGTCAGGTTCCTAATCAAGATAGAAATGAAATTGGAGTTGGTTTGGAAGAAAAAAAAACGCCAATTTTGGAAATGAAATTGGATCCATATCAGAATGCTATCCCGGGAACATCTCATTAATAAATAATTTTGTTAATAGTAGTGTTAGTTGTAATATAATTAGTAGTAGTAAAATAACAGGAATGGGGAATGTTCAGAATGGTTTAGATATGGGAAATATAATTAATAATTTTGAAAGTTTACCTTTTTGCATAATTAGTATTAGAGATGTTAATTTTAAAACTTTGTTAGATTCTGGTGCTGAAATATCACTCATAAAGGAAGAAATGATAATGGATATACCTGAATATTCTAAATATATTATTAAAGTCAAAAATACTAATGTTATGTCTGCGAATAGGGGAAAAATGGGTTGTATTAATAAGCGGTTATGTATAGATGTAGTGATTAATGGACACAAATTTATTATGCAATTTTATCTGTTAGGGAATTTGTTTTATGATTGCATATTAGGGATAGATAATATGAGAGCGCTGGGAATGAATTTAGATTTTGAAGAAAACAAGATTAAAATTGAAGGAAAGGAAATTTTATTAGATAAGGTTGTGGATTTAAAAGAAATAAACGCTTATATTGAATACAAGGAGGATATACAGTACGAGGTAAATAATGTCATTATAGCTGATCGTGCAGAGAATGATGATGCTCAAGAACATTTGGAAGGAGCAATGTTTGAATTACCTAGATCGGAAATAAATGACGAATATGGAAATGCTGTAATAATAGAAGATAAACAAGAAGTTAAAGTAATAAGAAATGTAGCTGACATTCAAACTTTTATTTTACAACAAAAATTACCAGAACCTTGGATTGAAGAAAGTCTAATAGAAATTTTAGCTAAGAATATAAAATTAATTAATGAAGTTGTTTTTGCAAAAGATTATGAGCATCGATTATTGATAAATGATGATTCGCCGTTATCGTGTAAAAATTATCCTATTCCGTATTTTTTCCAAGATCGTGTCAATGAGGAACTTAGAAAATTAGAAGAAGCTGATATTATCGAGAGATCGAACACCTATTTTATTAGTCCTGTTGTGTTGGTTAAGAAGAAGGACAATTCTATTCGCCTTTGCATTGACGCTCGTTTAATTAATTTAAGGATCATGCCTGAGCATGAAATACCACAAAATATTGATGTTTTACTTACAAAATGCGGTAATAAAAAATGGTATAGCAAATTAGACCTTAAGAATGCATTTTGGTTAATAAGATTGGACGAGAATTCTAGGAAGTACTGTGGATTTAACGTAAATGGAATTACTTACCATTTTAAAGTATGCCCTTTCGGCATAAAAAGTAGTCCTGCCGGATTGATTAGATTTCTACATAAAATACTAGACCAATATGAGAAATTCGCCCTTCATTATTTAGATGATATCATAATATTTTCGGATGACATAGAATCTCATATAAATCATATAGAGATTATTATTAATACATTACAAGTTAATGGTATGAAATTAAATTTATCTAAGTGTCAGTTTTGCCAAAAAGAAGTCAATTACTTGGGTTACGTTATTAACCAACAAAATATTTTATTAGATCCTCAAAGATTAGAAGAGATACAAAATTATCCAAGACCTAATAAACTCAAAATGTTGAGAGGATTTCTTGGGTTGTTGAATTACTATAGGAAATTTGTATCTAATTATAGCCAAAAGACAAGTACGTTGTTAAATCTACTAAAGAAAGGAACGAAGTGGAAGTGGACTGAAGAATGTGAGGATTGTTTCGTACAGTTAAAATCAAATTTTGTAGAAAATCTTAAGTTGTATCATCCGGATTTTAATTTAGATTTCATCGTACGAACAGATGCATCAAGTGTAGCCGTAGCAGCCGAATTAGTACAGATCAAAGATGGTATCGAGGTTCCAATATATTTCGCGTCAAGAACTTTAAAACCGTGCGAAAGGAAATTTGGGATATCAGAACTCGAGATGCTTGCTGTCATTTATGCTTTAACTAAGTTACGCTATTACCTCATAGGGAAGAAATTCAGATTGGAGACAGATCACAAGGCGTTGCTGAATATTATGACTACGAAATTAAATAATAACAGGATTTACCGTTGGACGTTATTAATACAGCAGTATGATATGGAAATTATATATAGACCAGGTAAAGAAATGATTGCAGCTGACGTACTGAGTAGAAAACATGGTGAGACAAAAACAACAAATGTACATATAAACTTAGTAAGATTGGGATCAGAAGGTATTTTTTTCAGTACAAAGAATCAGAGAAGCTCAAGATACACCTGAGTTGGAGATAATTAAAAATAGATTACGGACAATAGGTACATATAAAGGAATGAGAATGAATGAAGGGATAATTTTGAAGAAGATAGGCGATCTGGAGGTATATGTTACGAATGAAGAACACACGATTAATATTATACGACATTTACATGTAATGTATACACATATAGGAGCTAGGAAATGTTGGTTAATGTTCCGAGAAGCTTATTATTGCCGGAATGACGAGAAGATAATTAAAAGAGAAATTAAACGGTGTGAAACTTGTATTTTAGCAAAAGAAAAGAATTATACAAATCAGAATATAAGTTTAAGTATTGTTGCTGATGATAGATTACAATTAGTAGCAATTGATTTTATTTCAAATCTGATTCCGAGCACGAGAAGATATCGAAATATTTTAGTGTTATGTGATATATTTTCGAAACATGTGCGATTAATACCAACACAGAAATGTGATACAGATACTGTATTACAGGCGTTACAAGAATATATAACTGAGTATGGGACTCCAAGAACAATATTATCTGATCATGCAACATATTTTATGAATCAGAGATATCATGAATTTTTAGATGAAAGAAATATTAAATCTCATCACATATCGATTCGTCATCCACAAGCTAATCCATCGGAAAGGTATATAAAAGAAGTTCTTAAATATTTACGGATATTACTCGAAGATCGACATCATAAATGGGCCAGATGTTTAAAACAAATTGAATTTGTAATGAATAACACACCAAGTACCGTACATGAAGCTTGTCCAATAACTATTTTCACAGGACAACCTCCACAAAGGCCTTGGCAAGATGATGAGATTGCAGAAATAGGAGGCAGATATGAACAAATTAAACAAAAATTAATGAGACGAAAAATTAAATGGGAGCAGAAGAAAAAAGAAAAACAACGTAAATATAAGGTGTATAATGAGAACGATAAAGTTATTGTACGCGCGTTACGAGTAACGGATAGAAGGAACAAAATTATAGCAAAACTCATAAGGCCATATTCGGGACCGTATTTAATACATCGGAAAATAGGATTAAACAATTATGAATTAATTGATGAAGAAACGGGATATCTTAAAGGAACTTATCATATTTCAATGTTACATGATTATATTGATGAAGTATAATTGTTTAAAAGAAGGGCATGGCGGTACTGAAGGGCCAGTTACCGTTGGTAAATAGCGCTACCACCCACCAGAGCTACAATGTATATAATAAAGCCCAAAATTTAAGGGCATGGCGGTACTGAAGGGCCAGTTACCGTTGGTAAATAGCGCTACCACCCACCAGAGCTACACTGTATATAATAAAGCCCAAAATTTAGGGGCATGGCGGTTGAATTTCATAGGGTGACAACCGTTGGTAAATAGCGCTACCACCCACCAGAGCTACATCAAAGTTAATAGAACCAAAATTTAGGGGCATGGTTAATGTATTTTGTTTCTATAAAAGTATGTCATAAAAAAAAACGGGATATAAGTATGTGCATTTAATTTTTTTTTATAATTGAGTTAATCATGTAAGAAATTTTAGCTAAAATGATCTAACAAAGGTTTATGTATTTTATTTCCTTGCTCTAAATTAATTGAATCAGGATAGAATTATTTAGACGAAGAAGAGTTGTAAAGATTAGTTAGTATGAAGAAATTAGTAATATTTAATTTATTTTCCTCATTCCTTACATTATAAAATTTGTAAATATAAGTGTTAGAGGAGTATATGAGTAACTTTACAGTAAGTAAAGAAACATACGAGTATAAAAATGTGAAGAAATGTATAAAGTAGATATATGAAAGATGAGTAAGAAGGAACCTTATTAAAAAAAAAAAAATTTTTTAAAGGATATTTATCGGAGTAATAAAAGCATTTAATGGTCAAGAAATATTAAAGTCATTAAGAGTTATAAAAAAAAAATGTGATATACAAATAGAAGAAGCCTATAAAATAAAATATGTATAGAAAAGATAATAATGAATGCTTGCTATGTATAATAAATAATAAAAGGGAAACATAAAAATATATGGAATAATTTATAGAGATTATGTATGAAAGGGTAAATAAAACCCAAAATGATAATAAATATATAGAATAATAATGTATAAAAGAAATATGTAGGTCACGTACGCCTTAAAAAACGAAAATATAATTTGTGTACTTTCCAAAAGTGAAAGTTTGAAAAGGTAGACGAAAATGTCTATTATAGGTATAGGGTTTTTGTTCAGCTAGGAACAGTTATATAAAATAAAATAATAAAGAATAAGTGAGCATATGTAAAGCATATTTTGTAGAGGCTATTAAATATCTGAAGAAATAACAGATACAACTTAATAGTAATCACCAGTAAATGTTAAAAGTAGTTTCGATTATAATATTGATAAGAATTTTTAGAAGGTTTAAAATCATGAATAGGATAATACAAAGAAGGTATAAGATTGGATAAGAAAAGGAATAAAGTTACTTATATAGAAAGCATAGAAATGTTAAAAGATACATTTTATGACATTATTGATGAAGACAAATGGATAAAGATGTAAATTTTGAATATGTTGGTATAAATTAGTATATTTATGAGAATAAGATTAGTTAAAATGGTTTGTTGTAAATAATTGAGAGTTAAAAATGAAAATAGATACAGTGAGGTAAATAATTATCTTATATACCAAATATTAAGAAATGTACATGGATTTATATGAGAATGTATAGTTATGCTACAGAAGTAGTACAAATTGAAGTACATCATTTTAGTATAGATTGTTGAATAAATATAAATTTATATATTCTATAGAAATTTAGATTTATTAAAAAAGGGGCATATGTGGTAGTTCACTAACTTGGATGAGTAAGGATATGATGGAAGTACTAATGTTAATAAAATATACTGTATATGTTCTTGTAGTGAGTATTAAAAAAAAATAAAAGATGGTAATATTTTATGGACCAAACTATAATTAAATAAATAGATGTGAGAATATTTAAATTATACTTAAAATAATTGTGAGAATATTAATTGGGTATTTCCCTATAGTTTTTGTGAACCGTGTAAAGTTGGTTACATATCGGGTTATGTTGAAGTTCGCCTTGCATCGAGTGGTTGGTTGCCTATCAGGTTTCTTTGTTGTAGTAATATTACCCATTTCTGAAAGTAGAATTGTAAATGTTACTTGTTGTATTTTTATATGTAATATTATTTGTTAAAGCTTGTTTAATTAACACTTTTGAAAAAATAGAGAATATTAGTATGGATTTTGAATCATAAAGGTTGGAAAATGATGTATAGTTACGCGCTAAAATTCAAATGTAAGAAGTGTCAGATTTTGACATTTAAAATAATATAGTTAAAGTATTGAGTATTTGGTTTGCCGAAGGGTATAAAAGGTTGTGAAAATTAAAGTAAAGAATTCAATTGATAAATTTTTGGAATTACAAAAAGGTATTATAAATATTCAATTACAAATAAAACATATTTTGGATTATTATAATGTGTGGAACAATATGATTGGATATGATAGAAACTAAGGAATTATTGCCAGGGATATGGGGAATAAATAAGAAGATTCGAAAATAATTTGAGAAAAGCGGTAGATGTGTTTTCGGAAAACGAAATTTTCCTTCCGAAAAACACATAATTAAGAGATTCATCATTATACAAAAGTGTAAAAGAAGTGGTTAGGAGATAGTAGAAAAGAAAGCAGATATTTTTTAGAAGAAAGAATTTCGGTAACGAATAAAGAAATAATTGAAGAATATTCATACTTGAGAAGAAAGCGAAGAAATATATAATTACAATTTAAAAATAAACTTACTGCATTGGTAAATATTATTCCATATTTGGCGAGAGATTTAGTGCATTGGAGAGTTGGTGAAGTTCCAGAAGTTATACAAATAGTTTAGTCCAGGACTTGAAAGATACGAGATATTCAACATAGCAGCTAACACAGGTATTCCAGTCCAGTAGAGGAAAGGCAGGTTTCAAAGGTCTTCACGAAAGCGTTCGACGGTTCGAGATTCTAGTTGATTGCAGAGGTTGAAGGTATTACAGGATAGCAGTCATTACAGTCCACATTCCGAGCATTCCAGACAATTAGGAAAAGGAAAGGATCTCCCACATTGATTCCCGGAAATGTCTTCGACAAGCTAAAAAGAAAATCGTTTGGTGTATAAATAAGAATACCAGTTCAGTAGTAATAACAGGTCGTATAATTCTTTGAAATAATTTGAATTTATCAGTTTCGAATTGAAAAGTATATCAAAATTTAGAGATTTATTATTTATACGTACATTATAACTGTGTTGATAATCAAGAAAAGATATTTTGTAAGTTCTGTGCACAACATTAATTTGTGTCATCATTTGTATAATTTTTAGAAGTCAAAAAAAACTGATCGGCAAACTAAAACTAAATAATTTGTGTGGGTATTTGATTTACATACAAAAACTATACAGTATTTTTAAAATAATATAATTAATATACTTACTTGTATATTTTTCGATCCACGAAAGGTGTATTTTCATGCACATATAAATTTTCAAAAGAATGTTTACGTAAACAAGCTTGGTACTTCCATGAATGTCTTATTTGGTTGTGTGTGTTGAGAACTACCATATAATTTATAATTTGCCTGATTTATTAAACAAATTAGTTTGATACATTTGTTTTTATTTGGTATATAAAGAAGGTTTTTGAATTAAATTGATGAAACAGATATGACGCTTAGAACCGTAACCTATAAATAAAAAAAAACAACTGTCAGTGATTATATTATTATTTGAATAGTATGTTAATATATACCTTGAGATTGAGTTCACAGTAAGTATTGTTATTTGAAGATAAAGTTGAAATACACATCATAATTCACTAAAGAATAACTGTTTTGTAAACTTTGATTTATAAAGTTAAGAAATATAAAACGTAAATATCCTATGATATAGGCAGATATTGAAAAAGTTACATATAGGCAACTGTTTGGGCTTTGATGATTCAAGGGAAGTTAGCAACATATAAAATAATTAGTTTAAATATTTTATATAAGAACTGAGTTAGTGAGGGCATAAATAAAAAAATTACCTGAGAGAATTTGAAAATAGATTTAAAAAAGTACATAAAGATTTCAATTTTATATATAGACGAGAATAAGTACAGGTTTCAAACACATAGTAAGAATAAATATTATTAAATTTATCTGAGTGTAATCGTATCTTTATTAATTAAAGGTATTGTTACAATATATACGTACACACAAATCCGCTATGGCTAATGTTTCTTGACACAGGCGGTATATGTTAACTGGTAATACACTAGTTTATTTATTACTAATAAAATAAATATTTTTAAGGTCTCCCGGTTTGTCCGGTTTTGACATATCCAGAAAAAGAAACTACAATATAGTACACAAACATTTATTTAATAAAAATTAAAAATTAATCAAAATTCAACAAAAATATATACGTACTACATTTATATTTAAGTAGAATAATATAATCATCAAAAGGAAACATAATTAATTATCTCCTAAAAGAAAGTAGATATTAAAATAAAATAATTGCAATTTTATGAAATTTGAAAATTTTAAGAGTTTTAAAATGTTTTGTAGCCAAATAAAAAGCAGTAGAACAATAAATAATCTACTATTACATCCAGCGTTAGTTGTAAGAAAATTCTTTGGTTGAAAGATATCTGTTAACCACCACCATTGTCTAATAAATAACAATAAGTACACCGACTAAATGCAAAACTATAAGTTTAGGTATTGTAAGAAAAGAATTTATTTGGATCAAAGAAATATGCATTAATTTAAAGAAATATTTATTTGGCTAAAAATTATTTGCTATATTGAAATGTATGTGTCTTTGGTTCCATCAAATTTATATTGATGCAATAAAACTTTCTTTCTGTCAAACAGCTGGGTAATTCGAAAAAATATAAACTATTTCTCATATTAGATTCCCTGTGTTGTAAAATAATATTATACAAATCAAACGAGTAAAATTGCTCCCTATTCAAAATCAAAACCCTTTGTGGGAATCTTAGCGTATACAGGAAATAAAGAATATACGTATACCTATAACTCATATATAATGTAACCTATATACCTAAGTAAATATAAGGTATTAACTATTACCTACGTCTATTCCTACGTATAAATAAATATAGTGCAGATACATACCTACAAACTTTTCAGTTAGTTCAGGTAATCCCCGGTGGTTTAACAACTTTGTTATGGTAGGTACTCATTAGATAAACTCAGTTGCTCACATGCGAACATGAATTTACAGGCGTTAATGAATCACAACTGAGAAATGAAAAGTCATGCGCATTACCACTATCCCCACACCAAATAAGGGTTTTGTTTCATCCTTGACGTCACAATAAATATTTGTATGCTGTAAATAAGTATACTGTACTAAAACATGTGTGAATTTATTGTGAAATGTAAACATTGAATGATAAACGAAAATATATTCCTTTATTGAGGGGAAACAAGTAATTTTAAGACAAATAACATAGTAATATATTTCTTTATAAGGAAGAAATTATCCACAAATAAACCAGATATTTCCAACCAAGAAATATCATCAAATAAATGCATTTTTTATATTCACATAAACCGTTCTCTCGATGTACCATCAACTACATCTATTTATTATACAACTTGTGCTTCATTTTTACAGCCTTAAACTCGACACATTTTTCACTGTTATTAAGATACATATAGTTTCGTACTAGCAGATTCTGAATTTTATCCTTAGAGATATCTGCCACCTGATACAAAAACCACTGCAGCTCGTGTCGTAAAGCAAATCCATTTGTTTGCGTTTGCACAAAGTAGTTTATTTAAATCCAAACTAAAATTGAATGTGAACAAACTCACTAAATGACTTGATTTTGTGCAATTCATTCAGCATTTTTGGAACTCACAAATTACAATAGTGTTGTCACAATTTCTCGGACGACACTTATTGAAATTTGAAGACACTCATTAGATAATAATGAAACCGTCAGCTTCCTTGTTTTGTATCTTTATTATGATTATCATACATTTTATTTTTAGTTACTTTATTACATTACTACGTAGTTGGACTTATTTTTAATTGGGATAACTAGACTTCCTTTCCTTTATAGGAATTATAGTTACATAATATAGTTTCCAGCACGTTTTTACATAAGGGGCATTGGCAAGTATGAATTCGGATATTACAGATAATATTTTAGGTCAGGTTGACACGGAGGTAATTTTACAGAAAATTTTCAAAGAAGAATTGTAAATAATTTCTGTCAAATTTAGCACTAAATCTTCATGCATTTCTCTGTTGATGTATTTTTCGTACATAAAAATTATTAAACGTCATAGGTATTGACGTTTAGTTGTGTTTCTAGTAAATCTCAAATAATGAATGACATAGAAAGTAAGCTACATTTTGCTGCTGCTGCTGCATTAACGAATTTAGTAATTACAGTACGCTTGAAGCAAAAGAGAAGGAAAAGGAGCAACTAACTAAGACGACCAGGGAAAGTATTCCCTAGAAATTCCTTTTACCTGACTGCATTATGTGCTAGACAACCATCATGTTGAGACCAAACGATTTCCTGATTTATTCCAGTGTTTCGAATGGCGGGAAGTATTTGATTTTGCAATAATTCGAGGTACTTGTCGGCATTTAATATACCATCAATAAAAAAACGGTCCTATCAAATGGTCACCTAAAATAGCTGCCCAAACGTTTACTTTTTGAGGATATTGGGTGTGGTTTGCAAAATGCCAGTGTTCATTTTCCGTAGCCCAATATCGAAGAACAGAGGGACTGTGCTTTCCGTGCAATGGAAAAGTTGACTCATAGGTGAAACAAATACTTCTAACGAAATTGTCGTCTCGATGTATCTTATCCATAACGAATTGACAAAACTCCATTCTTCGAAAATGGTCCTCCGGAAATATTTGTTGGGTTTTCGAATACTTAAAACATGTCAAACCATTACGTTTCCAAATACGTGAAATATTTTTGTTACTTATACCCAAATCCTCAACAACACTTCTAGTTAATATCATGTTGTCTATTTCCACAATACTACAAACTAATACATCCCGCCTTTCACTTTCCTCAATTTTTTGTGGGGATATCTCTCTTGGTTTGCTTTTCGTGCAGTTATACAGAGAGAAACATTTTTCAAATATATTAATAATCTGCAAAAGTCAGCGCAAACATATTTGTGCACTTTGTTGCAGAGTTATTACCATTGAACCATTTTACTATCTGAAGCTTCTCAGCGGGTGTATAGACACTCATTATAAATTAATTTTACTGAATGCTTTTATTGCACACCGCAACGTGTTCGCAGCTAAACATTGAATGTAAAATCTGGGTGGGGAGTAGTGGGAAGAATGGGAATCGGAGAAAATCGTTGTGGTGTCGGTTGTTGCCGGCAATGGTGACAGACAGTAGGGGTACCACGTTGCCACGTATTACATGCATACATATAGATCGCACATAAACATCGAATCTATATGCCTAATGGTATTTGACACATGATGTATACTATTATACTCGCAGTTTAATTTTTTTTTTGTTTCGATGTGTTGTAATTCACCCATCGAAAACTTTCAAAAGTTCGTCATAATATTCCAGTATGGTAAAGAATCGGATGGTCTGGGTAAAGATAATCTTTCAGTCATCCATTCTTTTAAGATTTGGCGCATCAGTGTACTCTAATGTGACAAGGAGGGTGTACGATTTTATTTACATGGAGAAATTTCGGACAGGTGCTAAGATAAAAGTGAGACAACATAAGGGGTGAAAATAATAAAAGTCTTATATCTTTAGGTTAGAGCAGTTCAAAATGCCGAGAAAATATGTACCGAAAGCAAAGTCGAACACAGAGAACGATTTGCAAAAGGCGCTTACTTTGATTAAGAAAGGTAAACTATCTATCAGAATTGCTTCAAAAGCATTTAGAATTGGTAAATCTCAGTTACGCAGATGTCTTAGTAATAGAAATACTTCAAAATGTGGAAGAAAAACTGCGTTATCAGTGAAGCAAGAGAGAGATTTAACTAAGAAAATAGGCATTATGGCTTGTACTTTCCAGATAAGAAATCTAATCAGCGGTTCGAACGTACGTGATTGCGAATAATTTGACAACAGTTTTAAAAAATGGAAAACTCGAAAACAATTGGTTCCGCTTGTTTGGTAAACAGGAACCAACTAACCCACAAAAAGATGGAACAGCTAGGAATGTATAGAGGAACTGCTACTAGCGATCCCTTTATTATAGACGCGTTTTATGACCGACTTGGAGAAGACTGTTACATATATTTAATTTAGACGAAACTAGTTTCAGTTTAGACCCAGGGAGGGTGAAGGACGTAGATGCAGTCGGTCAAAGAGTTCATAGAAGTATCGAAGGTTCTGGGGGAAAAAAAACCGTAACAACAATGTCATGTATTTCAGCGAGTGGTGCGTTACTTCCGCCGCTAATTTATGACAAGTACCTGTGGAGTACATGGAAGGGTAGAAATGGCAACTCCCATATTATAGTTGGTTAAAATTTTGTGAAATAGTGCACAGGCGGCTCTTAATAGTAATGGACGGTCGAGTACCATATTTGGATAAAGGCATTGAGCTAACTATAAAAATATAACATCACCTGAACCAGAGGCTTATCGAATGATAGCGCGTAAATCAGAGAAATCTAAAAAAATTGAATTTGCGGATTTTATTTGTGCAATATGGAATGATGGAATAACAGATGCTGTCTTAAAAATTCATTTGAAAGCACTGGAATATTCTCTTGCTGCAAAAAAAATTATCCGAAATCTCGACTAAAAACAAAACTACAATGAGGAAGCCATACACACTATCACTTTTCAAGAAACACTAAGTTGGTAAATTTAATTTTATATTAATTCGTTTTTGTGACAAATCGTATTGTTTCTAAGTCATCATTGGGAATTTACTATCTTAGATAATTTACATTTAGCAACTATAATACTATTTCAGTTTTTTTTCCATATACTTACGTAAAAATAGCAGCTTGAATATCTAATCATACCTATAGTTCATTACCCCAAAATGTCATGCCACAGAAAACCTAGACTCCCGCACATTACATCATAAAGCAGATACATAGAAGTACTGCTTTAACAAGAAAATTCAATTACTTCTTTAGAATATGATACTATACATGATAATTAAAATTAATATCTATAAATCAGATACATGGGACAGGTATGCTTTTATAATGCCAGGAACAATCAAAATAACAATAACTCTTCATCTGAATTAATGTAAGGGGAATATTTCCCGGACCACCAGCCGCGAAAGGCAAGGTTTACACAGTACGTTCGTTTAATTTCTCCATCTAAAATAACGCGTCACGCATTTTTTCCATACGCTATAGATTATGATTGATTGTAGTTAATTGGATATCCTGCTCCTTTTTTATATATTATTTTCGTTTATTCGATACCCCTCTATTAATCATGTTCAAAGAAATCTACATAGCATGGGACTGAATTATATGCATGTCCAGCCATCTACGGTATTAGAACTCATTGTCTGTTCTTCAAAAATTACGCTTTAATTAATTGACCTATTCACTTACTGGATTTTAATCATTTTTATCAGTAGTTATTACCTATTGTTTTCCTACATATTAAAATGTTTAAAGCAGTAAAGGAAGAACTTCCCTTGTTTTTAATAGTATCTCTCCTTGCATAAAACAAACGTAAATTTCCTACATAACGTATGTCTAAAATACACAGACAATTTACCAGGTTTGTAATTGTATGATAGGTACATATATACGAACATGCTAGCTTATTATATTGTTTTTTTTCTAAATATATTATATCAATATCCCTATATTCAATGGGTTGTCATATATGGTATGCAATTAACCATACAATCAAAACCATATGTCCAAGCACATCATATGTCAGCAGTTTTAATTTCAAAAATTGTCTGTAATCATATAAATTCTAATAAAATTTTATTATTCTAGTAGTAGTAATTCATTTGCTAAATATATACGTATATAGTTTATATGAAAGGGGAAAAAGTCGACATTTACATTATAACTCTTTCCTATTTCATGTGACAGGTTGTAATTACTTGTAAACTATCAAAATTGTCTATTGTTCGTTAGAAATAAATCTTTAATACTCTATACAGAAAAACGATAATTCCATTAAACGGTTAATAAATATATTTTTTCTACGAGCGGACGGAAATTTCAATTTTCCACACACATTTTAGTGTGGAAAATTAATTTTGCGAAATGCTTTAGTCACCATGTGTAACTAACCAGTTATTTACTTTCATTTTTGTTTGTTTATTGTCAGAAAACTGTCAGTGCATTTACAAAATATTTTGCTCGTGAATAAGTGAATCCTCATTAAATTGAATATTTGTCTCGAGGGAATCGATGAGAATACAAGCGAGGGAGTTCCCGATGAAATTTTTCTGTCAGCAGAAAATGTGAAAACGGACTTGTTGCCAGAAAAATCAAAGAGAAGATATGAGAAGGAAAACGAGCTCTTTTGCAAATGGAGCTTAAGGAAAAGCATTACAAGTTTTGATAAAGGAGATATTTATTTAGTGTATTTTTCTGAATAATTCAGAAAAATACACTAAATAAATATCTCCTTTATCAAAACTTGTAATGCTCTTCCTTAAGCTCTGCATCCTATCAACCGTCCACACTCTGGTCAAAATATTCAATGTTGAAAACCATGCTCAAGCTCAAGAGGAATAACGACATAAGCAGATATTTCAAGGTAATTGCTTTTTTCAAGAAAAAGGTGGTTGGTTTTAGACCAAAAAAATCAAAAATTTTAAGTCCAGATGACGTAGACAAGTTTTTATCCAATGCTCCAGATAACGTCTGTCTTCTCCATAAAGTGGCGAATTTTCGGAATTTATTAATTGAAAACATGAAAGAGGAAAGCTCCATAATTTTAGTTAAAATACTCGACAATAAAACGCACACAAGTAGAAGTTTTGTAATTACTGGGGAGAGGAACTTAAAGTGTGTCAGAAAATATACATTGCTTAGACCGAAACATACTCCTCACAACAACAGCAACAGATCCAAAATTGCAGCCATTCAATAAGCAACTAACACCTGCTATAAATTTAAGTAATGCAAATAATTGCACTTTAACAATAAATTATAATATAAATAATTAGGTATTAGATTTTGACATGTAAATATTATTGTTAATAATATTTTACCTTATGTTTACTTTATCAATAATCTAAATAAAATATAAGCACGTATACACAGTTAAAAATATCTCAACTTTTGATTACTTCTGTTGACTTTTTTCTCGTAGAAAAACTATTGTACCTAACACTTGCGGAAAATGTTTTTTCCGCACTCGGCTGCTTTACCGAACTCCGCTACACGTCCTTCGGTGAACGGCAGACTCGTGCGGAAAAATTCATTTTTCGCACTTGTTAGGTAAATAGCTATTTTCTATTTCGGTGCTATAAAGTTTACTTTACGACACCCGTTTTGATTACATAAAGTATTACTTTATCGCACGCTAATTTAATTTTTTTGAAGTTGGTAACAAAACAAAATGGAACCACAGCATTTTTAAATGCCAAAATGTAAGTCTTTAATCTAATAAACATGTGCAAGCAGTTGTACAAAGAATAAAAAACACTCAAACATATCATTTGCCCTAATTAACAATAAAAGTGGAATGATAAGTTTTCTGATGCTTCTATTTCAATTTACTTCCCAGGTTGAATAGTACACCTGTTATAAACGTTTACTGTAACACTAGAAGATTCGTGTGCATTAATGGAGATTCCAGGCAGATTTTGGGAACACACTATGTTTTGTGTCAATTCCTGTTGATTCATATCGACTGACACATCACTGCCAATTGTATCAGAAGTCGATGCATTACGAATGATTTTAGTGAATGTGCTAGGTACACTGACAGTATTTGAGCAACCTCAACTTTTTTCTTGATGGAATTATCAAGTAACCTTCGGCCACTGCTGAGGATTTCCATCCTCTATGGCGCTTAATTGTTATTAAGACACGTCCACTATTAGCCAAGTGTGTCACAATGGAACGTCTAAAGCAATGCCCAGGGAAGATTTAAGTAAGTAGCAATATTTTTTGGTACTTTTCCTATGGTATTAATACCAATTGGACCATTCACGCAAGATCGTTTCTATATTGCAGGAAGAAGCGTTTATATGTAACGTGGCTGGGACGAAGTGAATAATATTTTTTAACCAATTGAATCCATAATCTTTGTGTTATAATAAATTATCTTGGAACATAAGTTTTAGTTTTTGGCACTGAAACCATTATGACTGTATATGATCTAATAGTATATTATGCAATGAGCATTTAATGATAGCTATTAAGACACGAGTGAGAAAATTACAATACGAGGCGAAGCCGAGTATTGTAATGAATACGAGTGTCTTAATAGCCATTAAATGCGAGTTGCATACACTATTTTTTCTACGACCCCATAATAAAACATTATTTTTTGAACATTCCATTTCGTAAATTGAGGTTAAAATTTTCCATGGACCTTTGCGAATTTAGCTGGTAATAAATTGTTCGTGGTTACTAAGGCTTGTTCCATAATTTCTGGTAGACTCAAATTTTACATTTCACTCTCATTATCCCTCATTTTTAACGTTTATATTTTCAAAAAAGCACAAATTTTAAGTAGTTACTTGTAAATTGCAGAGAACTGTCACATTTATTTAATTTGTATATCTGTGAGATATGCAGTCGCCATATTGAATATTGTTTGAACATTGGAATGTCGCATTCCTATTGGATATATACTTGTATCGTTATGAAAAATCTGTATTCCTATTGAATATAAACTTGTATCATAATGAAAATCTGTATCGTAATGGACATCATTAACGTACAGGTTCGGCATAACTAATAATACAATCAAAGTATGGGAGTAGAAACAGTTATGTTCATTATTTATTCAGGACAACAAGCTCCATTATAGCCCATTATAAGGATAATCTAACAGAATACTAATATGACTATTATATCAAAATAATGTAGAAAATTAGTAATTCACAACTACAATGATGTTCTTATGACCTACTTTCATTGCTAAATATGCTTTATCAATAGCTTCTATTATAAATGGTTAATATGATCTATTTCTAAAATCTTGGATTTCTTAGGCTCGTAGCCTTCAGATATTCTTCTTAAAAATGGAAGGAGCCTAGAAAATTTTGATGTATCTATATTGTTATAAGTATTTAAAGACATTGAATATGTAGACCACAAGGACAATACCTTTTTTGTCTTGATATCTTTATCAAAATAAGCAATTATTACATTTTCCGTAATATTCGCAATATTATTTTCTTTACACCAACTTAAAAAGAGCTGGTATTGCTTTTCATAAATATGTCGAGACTTTGTTGGCAAAAGACTTTGTAAATTGTCTTCTGCTATTTTGCGAATTCTGGAGGCGTGCAATTATTTATTTCGTCCATTTTGTTGATAATTTGAAATAATTTATTGTATAAATCAGACTAAATTTTAAACAAAATGACATATAACACCGCCGATATTCAAATATTTTACAAAAATCAGAGTAACCAACTTCAAAAAAACAAAATTTCTAAAATGTTCGAACAAAACATGTCTCTCATTTTAAGCTTTTTTGAACGTTTAATAACCGAAATAGAAAAAATAGTATAAAATACACGTTCCATAAGACACTACATAACTTGCACGCGTGCGCAAAAATCGTGTCTTACGAAACTTGTATTTTAATATACTATTTTCTTAAAAGTATTTTTACATTTAATTTAAGTTAAATCACATAGTCACTTTAATGTCTACCTTTAAAGCAATAATTTTTAAGATGCCTTCCAAGAAAGTAATTTAATTGTTTAATATACGATAAAGTCTCTTAAGAATAACTAATTATTTATTTCAAATTTAAGGAAAATTAATAGTTATGAATTTTTGATAACCAACAGCTTTCATTTTAGGAGAATTTTTCTGTTTTGTTACCTTATTATAAATCATTTCTACCAAATTACCTATAATTAATACAAAAACAAAAGCTCATAAGTTATAGTTTTAAATAATAGAAATTACAATAAACCATTTCATAAAATGAGGATTATAGATGAATATGTTATAAGTTATTCAATTATAACAGTTTTTATAGTGACATATATACCCTTATAGTGCTATGACCTTAAATAGTGAATTAATTTTTTTTCTATATATGAGATCATCAAGTTTCTCAACCAAAATCTCACATAGTTCAAGATCCTCACCTTTTCTACCAAACAATTTCTTATGTAGCGAACTTGAATTATCTGTTTTTAAGGTATTTGTTTACATAGATAGGTTAGGCAAGTCTCTGAATGTTATTAAAACAAAGAAACCATTAAGAATTTGGTTATGTTCATAATTTTCATATTAAAACAATATTCGATTTTTACTTTAGTAATTTTATAATTAACGTCCGGGTATCTAAAAAAACTCTTGTCTTGCCTACATGTACGTGGCAGAATCACGAGCAGACGCCCCAAAGACAAAATCAATTATCAGAGCAACGAAGAAGAAAGTATTAAAAACGTCACTGGAAACACATGAAGAAATTAGGTATGTAACAATCTCATAAGGAAAATTTGTATAATTTTGCAAGTGTTCAATGTAGCTAAAATTCGAACTTAGCAGGAAAAAATACTTTTTATATTACTAAACAGAACACGATTTTATGGGTTTTCTTTGGGTGGCCTCATAAAATTTATTTTGAAAGTTGCGTTTTCTGTACTATGTCACTCTTATCTCTTAGCGATCTGGTATTTGGCCATATGGACAAGTATTTAAAAAAAAGCTAGAAATATTAGCGCTTTCTGAAAAGTATGCAGAATTCATTTGAAATATTAACACAATAGTTACCCATTTAGTTGAGAAATGCACAGTGCAAAAATTGCAACCTACGGGGTCGCCGGATTTCAAGTTTATGAAAAGCTAGCGATATTATTTTAAGATATGCTAGTCTAGATTATTTTAATCAGAGATGAATTTCATTATTGTAACAATCTGCAGAATTTCAAAGAAGTCTCAAAGAAAGGAAAATAGTCGCGAATAATAAACCCTGGTCAAATTAACAATGTCCAGAACAAAGTAAGAACCTGAAATTAATTGATGTGAATAATCAACTCAATACAAACTTTGGGAATAACTGGAGAAATAAGGATTTTACTTTATGATATTATTCCCAACAAAATGCCGGAAAATATCAATGCAGATTATCTCAGAAGTGTATGAATTTTATTTTATGTCATACCCATGAAATGTGTTAAATAAAGAACACTTTATATATTTTTTAAAATTTAGTTTTGCATGTCGCACTGTTCTTTGGATGTAACATAATTTCAGTATGCAAAAGAACCAGAAATATCTTCCTTCTAAAAACAAATGCAGCAATATCTATAGTTCGCGTATTCATTGCTTTAATTAAAGTTAATAATCAATTTTATATTCATTTTAGTTTAAACAAATTAATGTAACTGTAATTATAAACCTACAGCAGCTTTTCTGTGATTCTCGAAATTATGAAAATCGGAAATTGCCGCTACTAATTCTAGACCTTTCAAATATCACTGGGGTTTAATGTAGTTATTTTATAAGAATTAATTTT
Source organism: Amphimallon solstitiale (assembly GCA_963170755.1). Classification (NCBI taxonomy): domain Eukaryota; kingdom Metazoa; phylum Arthropoda; class Insecta; order Coleoptera; family Scarabaeidae; genus Amphimallon; species Amphimallon solstitiale. The sequence goes on from OY720679.1 coordinate 36,535,142, forward strand.
AAATTCTATAATTATTGTATTACATAAGTTAAAACTGTATATCTCTATATATTTTTGTAATTTTGAAGGAAACTATAAAGATTATGTCTGACAGTATTATACCATGTCATATTTCCAGTTGTTTGAAACATGCGTTTATCTAGAGTATATAATATGGATAAAAAGTTATGTCAACTTTTGATACAGTTGTGAGTAAAATCATAAATTTACTATTTCCGATTACTGTCACTCTTATCCCATTTTACGCGTAGCAATACAAGATGACGCAAATTCAGTCCAAGCACCCATACATTATAACGAGAATATATTAAAATTAACACGGATGATAATAAATTTCTGACTCTGAATTCAAGAAGTATTCTTAAAGGGTGAACTTGAAGCGCGAATTACCTCCACGATTATAAATTATTTAATATGGTTATTTCAGATTAAGGCGTCTCGCGTCTCTTCTTTCAAGTGCAGAGAACAAGCTGGCAGTTTCCAGAAGTGTAACAGAAAAGATTAATCCGACCGTTCTAAAGCGCACAGAAAGATGTAATAATGAAAGGAAAGAGTACTAGCTGCGGAAGTTTTGCTCTCTTTCTACTTGGCTTCTTCTTATTGTAGAAAATCTACCGGTTTGTAAGTAATTCGTGGAGACATTCGTGTGTCCCGGCTGAGTTGTAGTGCTCCGTGAATTTGATACGGCATTAACAATGAGCACCCCTGTCACTTCTTATACATGTACATGCTTGAGTTAATAGGGAAAAGCAAAAGTTAGACACTAGTATTAGCGAAATTGTTTAGAATTACTTCTAATTTGAAGACTTTGTTTGTATAATACAAAATTTGCTGTACACGTGCATATAAAATTTAATATAAGGGTTTCAAATGAAAAATGATATTTTATTTTATTTCACATCTAACATTGCCTTATTGTGTCCGTGAGTTCTAATTTGTTGCTGTATAGTAAATGAGCCAGAAGTCATAAATATTTTATCTTTTGCAAGTTAACACTTCTAATTTCAAAGTATGTACTAAATTAATCGCTATTCCATCGGTGAATCCACATTTGTTATAGTTAGCAGCATAGTGGCAAAGATTTACAGATAATGTTAGTATTCTATTGCAACATTTTATATTAGATCATTTTGATAAGTTTTGTTTTATTTTAAGGAATTTATAGTGTTTTTTAATACTATGATATCAAAAATTAAATTGGTCAATGTTGGTCATGGAATGTAAAACGCTTGTCTTAGCTTAAATCATCCTTTTGAAATAATTCATTCATTGTCAAGCTACACTGACATTATCAATAACCTACAAATGTGTTACCTACTTAGTTCAGCTGTAAAATAATAATGAACTACAAGTTATGAAATAAATAACGTTTTTATTAACCAGAAAAACTAAATTACAATAATTGCTGGAAATGTCCCCCGTTTTGTTCAATGCACAAGTTTACGTGCCTCCTCATGCTGTGAAAAGCGTTTTGCAGCATTTCTGGCGTTATGGTTGCACATTGCTGAACAATTCTTTGTTGCAGTTCTTGCAAATTATGTATCGGATTTGCGAAAATCTTATTTTTTAAATAAAGAAAGATAAAATAGTCCATAATTGTCAAACAAGGTGATCTCGGAGGAAACTCAACTTCCGTATGCAAACTTATCAGCCGGTCATCAAAAAACTCGCGTAGAAAAGCAAGATTTTCTGGTGTAGTATATGCTGTTGCACCGTCTTGCTGGAAATAACCGCATTGAAGTTCATCATCGTCTAACTGTTGCACAAATTCAGTCAAAAAAATATTTCTGTACCTTTCTGAGTTGACGGTGAAATTGAAAAAAATTGCCCAATTATTCTTCTGCGAGAAACTGCCATCCAAACACCAATTTTCTGAGCATGTAGTGGCGTTTCAATAAAAATATGCGAGTTATCTGTGCTCCACATGCGCATATTCTGAGAATTGATGTATCCGGAAAGGTGGAATCAAGCTTCGTCAGAAAAAAAAGTTAAGTTTAGCAGATCGTCATTCATTAAATTATTAACGAACCAATGGCAGTACGCAAGGCGTCTGGGGTGGTCTGCAGGCAGAAGAGCTTGATATGATTGCATCTTATATGGATGCATGTTCAGGTCCTTCTTTACAATCGTTTGGCATGTTCCATAAGAAATCCGAATTTCTTGAGAGTGACGTTTTAAAGGTTTTGTAGGCTCTTCTTCCATACGTTGACGAACGTCATTAACAACTTCTTCTGTACGAACTCTTGGTCTACCAGCACCCTTTTTATGCGTCACAGAACCAGTTTCGCGAAACACTTCAACACAATTTGTAAGGCATGCATAAAAATTGTCCGGTAATACTGCTACGGCAGGGAAGTGCTCTCGAAAATTGTCCAAACACAAACGTTGACTGTATTCCCAAGTTCCATTAACCAGCACACCCGTGCGAAAATAGGCTTCAATCATGTAAATTTTGTGCTCTGTGGTGAGACCCGTGATTCAAAACCCGTGCAGGATTAGAAAACTTCAACACAATAACTTGACAGATTTTGACATTCAAAAAATTATGACATACCTAAATGTACGATGCACGCTACGACAATAATTTTAAAATCCATGACCACCATTGACCAATTTAATTGTTGATATCCCGGTATGTGTAGTTAAAATCATAGCCGTATCTGTAACTGTACGCAAATTGAGTAAATTTATATATTACGTAGGTGTAGTCACAAAACAAAATAAATATATTTCTTATTTGTAGTATACGAATATTTGTCATTAGGTGTAGGTGCAGGTGTAAACTGCTACTGCCAGTAACAATTGATACACTAGACAAAAAGCTTGTTGGTTAGTGCATTAATTGTTCCAATTGATCTGTACCTATGTCATTCTGCGATCAACACTTGTGCTGTTGGTATAGACTTGCATATATTATTCACCCAGCATCAAGTAAATGTATGTATCTATACGTTTATGAAGTGTATTTGTAGATATGTTTACTTGTCGACAATAATGTTAGCTAAAAACGTACGAATAGGCTTGGAATGCTTGTTTTGGAAAATTGCCCAAGTTTGCCTTTAAAATTCAAAGGTTCTGGATTTAGTTAGCGAACCTCTAATCCTTTTCTTAGCTTCGTATCTGTGCGACAGGTTCCAAAAATAATTTGTGCATAATATAATTCCACTTGTATAGTTACTTCTACGCTTTTGAGATGCATTAATTATACTGTTGACAAAATTGAGTGCAATCTTGATTGCGAACAGTTTGAAATGATATTACTTGTATAATAAAAATACATAATTGGTATGTAAGAAACAACCTGAAGTTCTGCTAAATCTAAATACTGGAAGGCTGGAACCTCCGCTGCTGCTATTTTCTGGGGGAGGTTGACGTTAAACAACTTGAGATAAACATATACAATTTATAAAAACAACATAAAAAAGCTTTGTGTTTTGTTATAGGTAACTCTAAAAGTTTAAGATCGTTATGGATTATGTTAGTCTTTTCTAATAAATTATATATAAATAGACTAAATGCAACTATTTGCAACATAAATACAATCGGGATTATAAAATAAGACAAATGTAAAAAAATCGCTAAGTACTACTTTATATCAAATAAATTCAGCAGCATCTGTTTAATTTTTTGAATCTAATACAAAAAAATAATGACTTAATAAAATACCAGTGAAATTATTAAGAGGAATGCTATGATTTTATAACTGTTCTCATTTATGTAAAAAAGCAATGTTCTATTCAAGAATGACAAATTACATAGACATAATTATTCTTATAATTCAGCCAATAATTTTTTTCTTAAGGTATTTCATGTTGTAATAATGTAAAACAAATAAGGCATTAGCTTGATAAGATAGTTCTTTAGTTTCGATTTTCTTGGTATATGTATGTTGAAAAAGATATATCTCTATCTATCTATCGAAAAAATAAAATTCATTCAATTTCATCCACCAATTTGAAGTAGAAATACAATAAACAGTTGACATAAACAAAAACTATATTAAATTGCACCTACGGTGTTGACAACTTCAATACTCATATGAGAACTGCTCAACAGAAAAAAAAATAAGTAAAACTTTATCACTAGAATAAAGACTTTAACATTAGATATATTGGATAGAACATCTAAAATACTAAATAAGTGATTTTGCTCGTTTATAGATTTTGTTTTTAATAATTCTATTAATACGTTATTTATCCAAAAGTTTCAGATTTACGTACAAATGTTAAAAATAACAAGGTTCGAACTTTGCGAGAGGGTTAGCTAAAGCGTAATTCCTTACAACGGTGGACACTCGGCATACCAATTAATGTTCCGGCAAAATTGAATTAAAATTTCATTACATTATCAATCCTAAACCTGCTTAATACCAGACTATTAATTTACGGTCTTCAATCTGTGCGCTATCTATTTGGGAAAAGTTAGAGGTAAAGTTTTAATGGGCAAACAGTTTTAATTGAAATATTATTGAAAGCTTGGAGAGTGAAGAATTTACCTGTAAAAGTAAAATGGTTGCGGTTTTGTAGGTAGCTGCGTTTTATTATTATAAATATAGGTTTCAAACTCGATTATTTTGTTAGTTCAATATTTTCATTGTCGATATTTATCATTTGTATACATGCATAAGAGCATTATGCATGTATACATGTATGATTATGTTGTAGCTTATGTACGTTTAGACCAGTTTGGGTATTAAATAAATGTATTGTTTCTGTATGATGTTAGTTTAGACATGCGTAGGTATATTTGCATAACTAAAATTATTATAGTTACTAACGACATATTTTGCTTACAGTGTTAATTCTTCCTCATTCCTAAGTATCTTACTTCTTTTCTTATTTACTTTATTTTTGCTTGAACATTCTCTGTAACATGTAATTATTATTATAAATATTATTTTTTTTACTCTCTTTTCTATTATTATATTTCGATTTTTCCACGTATTAATTGTTATAAGTTGAGCATCAGTCAAATAATCAATGTTAATGCGTGATCATAAATTAATTGATAATTAATATGAAAAACAGAAATTTTGATAATGATCTGTTTCATATATTGATTAGGTACTTTTCCAAAATTTATCTATGTACATATACCTAAAAGAATTTAAAAGTAAATGCGTCTATGAAGGAAATACAAATTTATTAATCAATACAGATGAACATGATATCAAGCAAGTATCAGTGATGTTCTAAATTCTTTATGCAAAATGTATTCTAAACTCTAGACTTTGTCTTCGTAAAATGAATAATTTGCCAGATATTTGCGTAAAACTTATCCCGAAAAGAATGTGCTACTTTGAAATTCTAAAATTTTCTTTAAAAACAAAAGGTATTACGATTTAAGGTCTAAATTTAGTAAATCACTAGACAATCAATAACATGAGAAATATTCATGAGAAGGTCTTTTGGATAAGGTCAGTGTTTTAAAAACATTTTTATACAAAAGTTGTTTGACCTAATTTCAGAATGTTTTTTTTTATTTTATATTCGCAAGAGAAGATCCTATTGAAGTAAAGTGCTACGGTGTACCGAGATGGTTTAGAGCTAGTCAGATCTTAGGAATAAGATTTCAAACTTATGTTCATAATATAATATATAGTCAGCTTCTTTTGTTGTTTAGGTTGAACCAAATTACTAGAAAAGTAGACATGCACATACACACGTAGAGAGGGTGGAAGGGGAGAGGAAGATATTTGCCTGCAAAAATCACTATGTTGAAAATTTTCAGGATCTGAAATTTTTTTAATACTAGGAATATGAAATTATAAAAGAATTATTAAGAATAAATTAATATGACAATTTTAAAATCGTCGGTTTTCACATGTTAACTTTAAGCAAAGTAGGCAAGCTTTTTTCTTGATTCACTTATCCTACTTTTGAATCATCTAAATCAGTGGTTCTCAACGTGGGCGGTAGCGTCCACCAGTGGGCGCTGGAGGATTTTGGGTGGGCGCTGTACGGTGTAAAGGTAAAGCTACACTACACAGTAAAAAATTAGTAAAATTATACAAAAATGCATAATGTTTAATATCCGCGCTCACCAATGTTCCTATTATGCATTGTTAACCCCATCGTTGCTATGGTTACGTACATGCTGTTTCTATTTCTGTGCTTAACTATGTTATTGTATGTATGACGCAACGCGCGGACTCTGTGAGTCAACGTGAGTATAGTGGACCGCATCTCGAATGTTCCAAGGTCGAGAGAGTTCGACTTCCAGAGAATTCCATGCAGTGCGGTATATATAGCGAAGTCATTATTCGCATGATTCATTCTATTTACGATAGTCAGCGATAACGTTCGAACAGAGACAAATATTCAGTGTGCGATAGTTGTGTGATTAATTAACAGAGTGTTAATCAAAAATATTGTACATTTAGCACACACGGTTCTGTTATGAAATAAACAATATATATTTGAGCTGAATTAAAACTAGGTAGAGTGATTTTTATAATCGAAAACCGTTTATTACCTGCTGGCATCGTATAACATTGCATATATGATTGCAAAGGCTGGCAAGCCGCACACTGTGGGGGAAACACTGATTCTGCCTGCCGTGAAAGAGGTGATTTCGACTGTCTTACATAGGAATGCGACAGAAATAGTGAAGGCTATCCCCCTTAGCAACGACACGGTCTCCAGAAGAATAGACGAGATGGCAAGTGATGTCGAAATCCAGTTGGTGGATATTCTCAAGAAGACCAACTTTTCCATCCAGCTTGATGAATGGACTTTGAGTGATAACACTGCCCTTCTCATGTCTTACGTGAGGTACTTCGACGAAACTGGGGAAACAAAAGAGGACATGTTGTTTGCAGAGTCCTTACCCCTTGACACAACTGGTACATCCATATTTGCTGCTGTCAAGAAGTACTTTGAAGAAAAGGAAATCCCGCTAATCAACATTCACTCCTGCGCAACAGATGGAGCACCAGCAATGGTTGGGCGATACAAGGGGTTTCTTGCTCTTCTCAAGAAGGAGCATCCAGATATCATCTGCATACATTGCGTAGCGCACAGAGAGCATCTTGCAGCGAAACGGCTGACCCCCAGCGTTCATGACTCTCTCAATCTCGTGATCACGGCCGTGAACGTAATAAAAACAAATGCAAAAAGCGATCGACTATTCCGCAACCTCTGCCAGGAAAATGACGAGATCTACAATCGGCTGCTGCTTCACACCGAGGTGAGATGGCTCTCTAAGGGCAACTGCTTGGCTCGATTCTGTGAAATGTTCGATTCAGTTGTCACTTTCCTGCAAGTCAAACATGAGAAGTTGGCCGGTGAGCTGAAGAAACACAAATTCGACATTTTCTACTTGGCTACAATCTTCAGGAAACTCAACGAGTTGTCTCTCCAGATTCAAGGTAAACTGGTGGCACTCATCGACTGCAAGAGCGCAGTGACCACCTTTATCGACAAGCTGGCCCTTCTCCGCAGTAATATCGTTAGGAAAGAACTTTACCAATTTAGTGAAATTAATCAAATGACAGACACACCCACAGATGAAGATCTTCTTCGATATGGGGCTCATCTTCAGCAACTAAAAGAGGACCTTACATCGCGCTTCCAAGACCTCATCGAACTGGATGTACCTGCCTGGATCACTGACCCGTTTGGAGTCGTGCTGGAAGACGTTGACGTTAAATTGCAGGAGGAGTTGGTGGAATTTCGCAACAACGAGGATTGCAAAGTCCGAATCAAAACAGGCTTCAAGAAACTCTGGCAGAACCACAGCATGGCAGGACTATTCCCTACAATGTGGGGAATTGTACACAAGCTTCTTCTCACGTTTCCGACTTCATATTTAGTGGAAACCGTGATTTAGTGCGGCTACATTTCTGCACTCAGACAAGAGGAAAAGGCTGGACATGGTCAACAGAGGGGACTTGCGGCTTTATTTGTCTCTGCTGACTCCTCGCGTGAAAGAGCTGGTGAGCAAGCACCAACCTCAAGGATCGCATTAGTGAAGACTGCATGGGTTGGGCTCACAAATTTATTAATTAAATTTTGTTAAATAAAATTCAATATTTCAATAATAATTTTTGTTTGTATTAATTAATATTTTTAAATAAATTTAGAGGTAGAATTTATTACTTCTTGTTTTAATTACTGTGCCCAGGTTAACTAGTCCATAATCCATAGTCGTAGTCCATGACGTGTCCCTTCGCGATTTTCTGCAGTGGGCGCTGGGATCTATATAAAATCCAGTAAGTGGGCGCTAGGCGAAAAAAGGTTGAGAACCACTGACTAAATGATTCTAAAATGAATATTGATGGTGTTTAACTTCCTGTTATTAAAAGACGAAATAAAAGAAAAAGAAGTAAGAGTCTCTAAATTAAACGTTTCGATAATTTATTACTTCTTTAAAAAACATATCAATAATGCAAATTCAAGAAATCAATATTTTATGTAAAGAATAAAATAACAGAAATATTCTGGAATTAATACAAATAAACAAATAGGATATGGCAGTAAATGACCGAAAAGAAATTTAGAATTTAGTAATAACTTATCATTCAATAATTTAATAAAATACCTATACTAGGTCTGCTACATTTCTATAGTTGGTGGGTTGTAAAGGATACATCAATTTCATTTTGTCTGTACCACATATTTGCCGCCAATATATTTGTCAAAAAAATAGTTGTCAAATATATGTTACAGTTTTATAAATAATTCTTTAATATTTTAATGGTTTAATTAGATAACCTTTATTAATTGACAGAGTTAATAGCTATATTATTGAAAGGTTTTAATTTTTTCTTTTGCTATATAAATATATACATGGTGAGTCAACTCCGCGGGGAAGGCAGATTGCGACTTTATGACAAAAGATATTTCGAAGCGGTTTCTTTCCTTTGATATCCACTTATTTGTATATTGGTTCATTTTTGAATTGCTGACTAAATTTCTCATCAAAAACATGTGACGTTATTATTTTAAAAGTGACCATTGCTGAGCAATTGTCGTTTTTTGATGTAATTTTGCCAACTTTGTGTCTTCTATTTGAATACGGTACTTTTGCATTGTAAAATGTCAAAAGAACATCTATTAGCCCAAAAAGAAGAATAATAGATACTTTCGTTACAAGTGTCAAGACCAAAGAAACCTAAATATATGGTAGATGATGAATATTAGATATCAACCAAACCATCGTTGCAAGGATCTTAAAATGAAATAAATTTCGTCCGTAATTGATACATTTGAATATAGAGAAACGCATCATTTTTTTAAAATTAGAGCAGTTTTCTGCCAATGGAAAATAATTAAAATGAATGCCCGGGCAATTCTTTTTAATAGTGTGTTATTTGCGGATGAAGTTGGTTTCTATTGTAACGAAATAGTTAACAAAAGAGATTTTCATTACTAGTCAAATAAAAACCCTTGCTTTACTAATAAATAGATCATCAGCATAAGTGGAGCATACATGTATGGGGAAGCATTCTTGGTGATCGGATGATAGGCCAGCATTTCTTAGAAAGTATTAACGGAGAAGCAATTAGTGATATTATTGGAAGATTTTCCGCTAAATTTACGAGAGATCTATATGCAACGAGGCGTCGAAACCCCTACATTCTATGCCCTAGACATGAAATATTCTATGTGAAATGTTTTCACATAGAATATTTCATGATATTGTAATGATCATATTCATTGTTATTTTATAATTTCTGTTCCACTGGCATTCACGTTCCTGTTTTTGCACCTAATATAATCAAGTTATTAACTTGTTCGGTTTAAGAATTTGTTTATTGTGCAATATTCTACATATTTTTTGTATTATATTGCCGGTATAGAGTGTTTTGTAAATAAAATATTATTTTTTTTTATCATTACCCAAATACATGCAAAAATCATATCGTTAAACTAATTTTTAGAAAAAAATCATTATAAAATCATGCTTGTCAACTGTGCAGCGACTTCTTAAATATCATCCATTCAATTATCAATTATGGCTCACTATATCGTGTTCAAATAAAAAACATAAAGTTGGCAAAATTAATTCAAAATTCACAATAGCTCGGTGCGAAATTCAGTAAGCAGTTCAAAAATGAACTGAAATACAGGCTTTTCATTAGAAAAGATTGACTTTCAGATAAAAAGTGTCATGTAATTTTAATACAGTTTTCTGCAAATTCAATTAGTGATTCCAAAAAAATAAAACATGTTTGTATTAGGATCTTTTATAATGAACAACATTACCAAAAATTGTGTCTATCTAATACGTCTTTTTCAAGAAATATAATTTTATACAAACATTGAATTTTTCAGAAAAATGGTAATAAGTCAAAAACCTTAAACATTAGGCTTATACTATCTTACCACTTTTTGACTAAGAATTATATAGGGAATACAAAAATGTAATAATATACGTAGTGTTCCATATAATAAAAAACCTATAACTATGGTCAGCCACCAAGTTATTATAATACAAAATAATTTTAAAATGTGCTCCTAATGGGGGAAAACCGCTTCAAAATATCTTTTCTCATAATCTCACAGTCTGCCTTCCCCGCAGAGAAGAGTCACCCTGTATATTATGACTTTTTATTGACCGTTTGGTAATATTTATTTTGTATTGTAACACAAAAATATCCCTATATATTGTTTAATGAACAACAGTTCTGTAGAACTAGATGTATACATAGGTATTTAAGATACCAAACATACATACTAGCTCAAGGTAAATGAGTTTCGAATTGAATTTTCAACTGAACGTGTTTGCACATGCAACCGACGTGTTCAGACATCTGCAGGATATTGTTCGGCGAAAGTTGAGCCGGGCAACAATTTCAATCCCGCTGCAAGTATTTACACAAAATATTTGCGATTAAAGGTAGAGTCATCCAAGCTTAATACGTACAGTAACTATTATGTAGTTTCAGCGTATTTTCATTGACATGCAGTCTATGATCCTCTTTATAATGCAGAACGGATGTAAATCGAAGCTGAAGCAATTATTGTCTTAAAATTGCATGGACATAGTTACCAGAATTAATTTCATTTTCAGTTAATTTACAGTGTAGTTCCGTATTTGTGCATCTGTGCTAATGGTTACTGGTTTCCATAATCTATATATAAAATGATTTTTACAATTTAATATGATTATAAATTTCATTTGAATTATATCATAATGGCAAATTTTGAAATAGAAAATGAAAGAGATCTAAACTAAAGTCTCATTAGCTTACTCCCTATGTCTGAGTCTATTATCGTTTGCTTCTGTTATAGTTGAGATCTTTTGTTGGTGCTTATAATAGCGTTCAAGATTTTCATCGCAAGTTTTCTCCCAAACAATTTCAAAAGTGTATCATTTATTTATTGTTATGTGAGATTGCCTCTATATTAGTCATATTACAATTACTGTTCATTAAAACTGAAAAAGAAAAATATGAAATACTAATTTATTATATTTGATAAATCAAACAGAAATTTAATTTAAATATTATATTGTAATAGATTCAGTTTTCCATATGTTATAATATAGTTTAATGTTTGCGAAAAGTAAATCATGAAAAAAGTTTATATATTTACGGCTATGTATATTAAAGTTATGCTTACATACATTCAGACTTGGGCTAGAAAAACGAAAATTTGTATTTTACTAATAATAATGAACTAACTATATTTAGCTATTACTATTAACATATACAAACGTATTACTCAAGAATTAATATTTTTCTATAATACGCTTATGAACTAATTGTATAAATATCGAAAAATCAAAAATTCCATCGTTTCTAGAGACTCTAGCTTACTATCTAATTACTGCATTTATACAGCACGTGTCAATTTTCATTAGCCATAGGCGATTAATTCATGCAATACGTGACAACATGGCACCCCCTACTTTTCTCTTCAATGCGAGCGCGACCGATGATACAAGCTCAAGGAGCTCAAGTTAGCAGTAGCTGTTGGACTATTGACTTGGATGTTTGTACTGCGCTTAGAAATAATATTTACGCCTTGCAAGGATTTTTCTTTTTCCTTTCAGTAAATGCAGAGAATTATTAAGCATGACACAAACAAAAGCGTAATTCTAATAAAATTAAAAATAAGGTAAATAAAAAAGGATTCTGAAAATAATAATAAACAACTAGATCGCGCCGGCCATTTGATGATGATGGATTTTATTGCAGACTATATCTCGGAACGTGTTCGCAGCTAAACATTTAATGTAGAAGTGGCAAGATCGGGGAAAGTCGCCGTGATGTCGATTGTTGCCGGGAGACACACGTTGCCACGTATTATTTGTATACGTATAAATCGCATGTAAATATTGAATCCCTATAGCTAATGAAAATAGACACATACGGTATAAATTTCGATTTCTGAATATCGAGCTTTTTTTGTAATTTATACAGGTTCTTATAACGTTATGTGATTAAGATCAATTATCCAGTTTAATTTTTGTGATAGCTTAATCGTGTATATTATACACTTATACACGATTGAGCTATCACATTTGTTTGATACATGTTTACCAGCGCAATTACAAGACTTTCAGCCATCATTTTTACATACTCTGGAAAAGTGATTATTCATCATACTCTGCACATTAGTGGTGTTGCAAATGTTACTATCCGTTAGTACTAGAGTAATTGTTACTCGATAAGATCCGAAGTAACGAATACTGGTTTCACATAATCGTTACTTTTTCAAACAGTTACTTTCTTAATATATAACTTTTAGAACACATTCTTGTCTGAAATATTTTATTAAGAAATATAATTAATAGTGGTGTTACAAATGTAACTATCCATTACTAAAGTATTCGTTACTCGATAAGATCCAAAGTAACGAATACTGGTTTCACATAATCGTTACTTTTTCAAACAGTTACTCTCATAATATACAGTGCCCGCGGAAAAGTCTGCACCATATGGAAAAAAAAATTACTCTTTTAATTTTTTAAATTATTTTTTTGTAGTTTGTATTTGCATAATTAGAAACCAAAAACTAACCTAAAATATTTAACATATCGCATTTGCTTCAATGCGTAAATGTCATTTAAAAATTGCCAACGTCCAAACGTGCCAGTATTTGTCAAAATATAAGAAGATGCCATAAGAAAAAGTTGTTTGTACTTTCGCGGACATCCTAAATCCAAAGTTTCGTAGAAAAATTTTAATTTTATTTTTTTTTTCATAATTTTGTAAAAAAACGCCTGTATATTTTTTAAGTGTATTTTTCTCTCGAATTCTGATAAAAGCCTATGTTACCATGTAATAAACAAAAAAAAAACAATTTGTATTTTTGAATAAGGTATGTTTTTTTTAAATAAATGATTTCGTTAAGAAAAGTGGAGGACATTCTTGGACTATTTTCATATTTTCGTATGTACCATTAAAAATAAATTAAAAAACATAATGGTCAAAAAAGCTAGAAAATAACCTTTTAAAAATGAGAAAAAAAAGTAATTTTATTTCAACTAACAAAGTTAATTTCAAAAAAAACCAATTCTAATTCTTAAAATTAAATAAATTCACAAGTAAGCTTAGTCAACAATTCCAATTTTACAAAAATACCGTTACTATACAGTTAAACTAAATGAATAAAAAATTTTTAACAATACTACATTTCTGTATGTCTCCCTTCTCTTGCAATACATTTGATGATCCTTCTAGAGAACTCTCTTGTAATGTTTACAAAATATGTGGCCGGAATTTCTAGGCAAACGTCACGTATTGTGTTTTCTAGATGTTCAATGTTTCGAAATGGTCGTTTGCGGTACACTTTCTCTTTTAGATACCCCCACAAGGAAAAATCTAACGGAGTTAGGTCAGGGGATCTCGCTGGCCATGGATACGCTGAATATCTGCCAATCCATTTGTCCCCAAATAATTGATTTAAATAACTCCTCAACGCCAGTGTACTATGTATAGATGCGCCGTCTTGCTGAAACTATAGGACAGATCTTTCTTCCAATACCATATCATCAATTAAATCGGTTATTTCGGTCATGAGAAAGTTCAAGTACCTTTGCGAATTTAAATTTTCGTGGAAAAAATAGGGTCCAATCAATCTACCATAAAAAATACCACACCAAACATTTGTTTTAAAAGAATATTGGTCCCTGCATTCGAGGATAAAGTTAGGGTTTTCATCAGCCCACCATCTGCAGTTCTGCGAACTCACCGTTCCATTGGAAGAGAACGTTGCTTCGTCCGAGAACATGATTTCTTTGGGGAAACGACGGTTTTCTTCGAGCTCTCCTTGAAACCACATACAAAAATCAAATCTTGCGTTAAAATCTCGTTCATTTAGTATATGGACATATTTTGGCTTAAATGGACAGTACTTATGTTTCTTTAAAATTTTTCTCACTGTAGTCTCTTTTGCCCTAGTTCTGTTGGAAATAGCAGCAATTGATGTAGTTTTATGCTCTACTACATCTAATAATACATGTTCTTCATGCTGCTGAACTTGCCAGTTTACATGTGGCTTCTTAAAATCATTTAGAACTGAACCGGATGACTTGAACTTATCTACAATACGACCAACAGTAGAGTGCGAAACGAATTTGTTAGGGTGTCTTTGATTAAAAATATTTGCCGTATCCCAGTTGGTTCTATTTTCTCCGTGAATTAAAATGATTTCTATTTTTTCTTCCATGGATAACATTTTAAAACAAATCTATTAGAGAAATACACAAAACTGACATTTATTTAGTTGTTTATGTCTAGAATTTGCAATTATTTTCTAGGCCTACTTGTGAATTTATCGAAGTTTAAGAATAAGCTTGTTATTTCCTGCTTTAGAGATACTAAAGGAAATTTTGCTTAAAACAGACAAGGCTAGGTACATAACATGTTCTAATCTTACAACTAGTGTTATTTTCTAGGTTTTTTGACCATTATGTTTGAAAAATAAACATTTTTAATATACGAAAATATGAAAATAGTCCAAGAATGTCCTCCACTTTTCTTAACGAAATCTTTTATTTAAAAAAAATATACCTTATTCTGAAATACATATTGTTTTTTTTTTGTTTAGTACATGGTAACATAGGTTTTTATCAGAATTCGAGAGAAAAATACGCTTAAAAAATATACAGGCGTTTTTTACAAAATTATGAAAAAAAAATTAAAATTAAAATTTTTGTACGAAACTTTGGAGTTAGGATGTCCGCGAAAGTACAAACAACTTTTTCTTATGGCATCTTCTTATATTTTGACAAATAATGGCACGTTTGGACGTTGGTAATTTTTAAATGACATTTACGCATTGAAGCAAATGCGATATGTTAAATATTTTAGGTTAGTTTTTGGTTTCTAATTATGCAAAAACAAACTACAAAAAAATAATTTTTAAAATTAAAAGAGTAAATTTTCTTTCCATATGGTGCAGACTTTTCCGCGGGCACTGTATAACTTTTAGCATGTCTGAAATATTTTATTGAAAAATGTAATTTAAAGTAACTTTGTACAAAATATTTGAATTTAATCAATTATTAGTAGTACATACTTGTATTTGCGTCGACTTCATTATAAAAGTTTTGTTTTGAATGTAAAATAAATTTTGTGCCATTTACTACATTCTACATTTATTTGTGTGGTTTAATATCGGGGTCGGGGATTTTTATGGCTTTATGAGAGAATATCTCGCCTATCGTAAGTAAAATTGGGACTCCTTGAAAGGTACTTTAGGTTTTGGCATTTTACTTTCAATTTGGAGTTGGAAAAATTGGAATTTATTTATTTAACATAATATATATTAAAATTAGTATATAAGTGAACATTTTGTTTGTACCATATACGAGGGCGACCTGAAATGTTTCCGGAATCCACAAGAAAAGCACGGTATTGGTCTGGTTTTTATTTTTATTTTTTGATGTAATTTCCTCGAAGATCAATACACTTTTTCAAACGGTCCTCCAGTCTCTTCAAACCGTCGGAAAAGTACGATGTTTCGAGGTCTGCAAAATAGCCAACTGCAGCGGCGATGACCTCCTCATTTGAGGCAAATCTTCTAACAGCGATTTTTTCAGGTTTGGGAATAGGAAAAAGTCGCTGGGGGCTAGGTCCGGTGAATATGGAGGATGAGAAACTAATTCGTAGCGCAACTCATTTAATTTGGTCGTGGTGAAAGAGAACTCTTTTTCCGCTGCAAACCACGCCGTTTCTCCTTCAATACTGCATCGAATCGGGTCAATAAATCGCTGTAGTATTGCGCCGTGATCGTCTTTCCCTTCAGCAGATAGTCGATGAGGATCACACCTTCGGAATCCCAAAAAATGGTCGCCATGACCTTTCCGGCCGATAGAACGGTCTTTGATTTCTTCGGAACTGATTCGCCCGGAAAAGTCTACTGTTGCGATAGTTCGTTGGCCTCCGGTATGTAGTGGTCGATCCAAGTCTCATCCACTGCTACGAAACGCATGAAGAAATCTTTTGTATTGCATTGAATTCTGGCCAGACACTCCTCCGAAGCGGTCACCCGATTTCGTTTTTGCTCTGGTGTGAGCGGTACCCATCGCGCCGGAAGGTTTTTCAATCCCAAAATTTCGAGTAGGATATGGCCAACGCGTTCTTCTGAGATACCTGCTGTCTCTGCCATCTTTTTCAGCTTCAATCGGCAATCGGCTAATACGACATCATGAATCTTGTCGACCATTTCATTGTTGGTAACGGTTTTTAGGGCCGACTGCGTGATTCATCACTTGTGCTTGTGCGGCCACGTTTAAACTCGCTCACTTAGAAGCTGATGGTCGAAAATGACGGAGTAGATCCGCCATGAACCTCTAGCAAAATATTTCGAATTTCCGTGGCTGTTTTTTCAGCTATCCAGAAGTGTTTTATCACTGCAAGAAATTCGATTTTATCCATTTTTGCGAAACCACTTGATTTGCTACACAAAACACACTCTTAAATAACAATTTGATTTTGCTTTGGTGTGAGCAAACACGGTACCCATCGCGTCGAAAGCTTTTCATTCCCAAAATTTCGTGTAGGATATGGCCAACGCGTTCTTCTGAGATGCCTGTTGTCTCTGCTATCTCTTTCATCTTCAATCGGCGATCGACTAACACGACATCATGAATCTTGTCGACCATTTCATCGTTGGAAGCGGTTTTTGGGCGTCCACTGCGTGGTTCGTTAGTTGTGCTTGTGCGGCCACGTTTGAACTCGCTCACCCAGAAGCTGATGGTCGAAAAGGACGCTATGAACCTCTAGAAAAATATTTCGAAATTCCGTGGCCGTTTTCTCAGTCATCCAGAAATGTTTTATCACTGCACAAAATTCGATTTTATTCATTTTTGCTACACAAAACACACTCTTAAATAACAGCTATTGATAGTAGACGTATGAAATTTTGACAGTTGCTATAAAAAGGGTTGCTCTTGTTTGTTTCGAAGGATATTATTGATCATACCTTTAGTACAGCCATTATTTATGTAATGTGATAAATTGCAAATTCATGTTTTTTATTTATATTCTGTGAAATAGTAAGGTCTAGGAAATTAATAGAACCGTAGAACAGAGACTAACGGTTCTATTAATTTCGTAGACCTTACTATTTCACAGAATATAAATAAAAAACATAAATTTGCAATTTATCACAAACCTGCATATACTGATACAACTATACATTCTTCTTCCTTTCACCCTTTAAAACATTAGTTAGCCGCTTATGAATCAATGATACATAGACTAGTGAATACGCCACTTAATAAAACTAACTTTAAAACAGAATTAGATAGAATATACACTATTGCTATAAATGATGGCTATACTAAAGGTATGATCAACAATATCTTTCGAAACAAACAAATAGCACATACCCGTTCTTTAATTTATCCTAAAAGTTCTAGTAAAAATTCAGTACAATATTCTACCCTTACGTATATTGGTAAACCTTCAGACAAAATTAGAAAATTAATTAAAAAACAATAAAGACAAAACTGACAAAAAATCAAACTCGGGGGTATGTAAGTTAACTTGTGATTGTAACATGTCTTATATTGGCCAAACTGCAAGATCCTTTGCCCAGAGAGAGTCCGAATATAATAGAAGTTACCAGGATAAAAAAGATGATTCTACATTTGCGAACCATTGTTTAGAATATAAACATACTTTTAACAATAATTTTAAAATATTTCATATCCAAGATAAAAGGAAAAAACTTGATCCCCTAGAATCATTATAAATTTCTAGAATTACAAAATTAGGGTTAGCTTTAAATGATCAAACCAACTTATGTCACTCCCCACTTTTATCCTTAAGTTTGTAATGCTTGTCTAGTATATAATCTCTCGCACCAATGTAAATTCTGGACTGGTTCTTCACTTGGAGGATCCAGATAAACCCAGCCAAAAGTGCTGCCATGCTCTTTTCCAAAGCCAACTGACGTCGCAACGCCCCCGACCCTATTTCAATGTTCGACGTGGAGGTCCTTTGGACCTACACGACGACCTACCTCGGACTCACCTTGGACACAAAGCTAACTTGGAGACATCACCTCCAGGATTTAACGAACCGAGCTCAGTCCACCCTAGTTCAGCTGTACCCCCTGCTATGCAGAAATAGCAAACTCAACATCAAGTCCAAAGCCCTTCTCTACAAGGTAGCCATCAGACCCAGAATCACGTACGCATGTCCCGTCTGGGGGCATCTAGAAGTTGAACCTCGTGTTCACTTCTGTCCTCTTCGGTGACTATCCTTCACAGATTTGGACTCCAATACCCTCAAGAAATCACACAATCGAGAAGAAAAAGAACCAAGTTCATCTTCTATTCATGGACCACGAAAACCCTAAATTCTTCAATATTCATCCACCTGATGAAGTCGCTGTGCCACGAAACAACGTTGTAGTGTTTTACTATAATTAAAATTCTGAAACTTTGAAATCAGTGTTTTATTTTTATTATTATTTGTCATGGAGCTTCAACAAGTGTGTCCCTCTTCAATTAATTTTCTAATGATATTGTAGCTTTGTGAATTAAACCATAATCTATTTTATAGTTTTTGTCAATGGAATTAAGCCTATTTTAAAGCAGTGATATTTGAGTAGAACGGTATGGAACACTCCTTGCAATAATGTAACTTGAAACGAATGGGAATGCTTAACTTTTATGTGGAAATCCATTGTATAATACCTCATTTATCTCTGCTTCTAACTCGTAGAAATGCTACATAATGTGAATCATTACAATGGAAGTCAGGTCCGAGGATTTAGTTTTGTATAACAGGACGACCGAACTTATATTTGAAACTCCTGTGGAAGTAGCACACCACACGAAGTGCAACTGGAATACCAATATAATCGATGTCTCATCTGATACTGCGTCTCGCCATCCGACAACAATGTCTACGTTATTTTGCTACCCGTGTAAATTAATCTGAAGAGGAATGATTACGCGAATCCCGCTTGGCGATATGTACCACACACAACGGACGATATGCGACACCACTCAAATCAATTGGCGACCTTAAAAGTAGATTCCGGAGTTCCATTAGCGAGATTACGAGTTCCCCAGCGGATTGCTAGTTTTAGAAGCTTGGGCAGTCACGGATCACTTTTGTAATATATTCGCAGTGGTGGAATCTTGAATTTTTTTTATCTGTTTCCGTTACGTGTATGATATAGAGTTACGCATGGCTGATATGTTTTTTGCCGAAATATCCAGTGGGCTTTTCAAGTACATTATCGTTTAACTGGGAAATATAAAGATAAAAGTAGAGCTCTAAAGAGACTGCATCCATAAAAATTATACCACATTTAAGGGATATTCAATTACGGTAATGGTCTTGCCATGAGATACACAAATACTACCTTCATCTGTGTAGGTTACAGCGGTATACTCACATAATTTCTTGTAATTCTGTAAAGTAGTAAATACAAATAAAGTATGTGTAAGTATAAAATAGACGAACAAAATACTCCATAGCATCACTCTGCTTTTCCCCTTATTTTTCATAAAATCACATTTAGGTCTTCCATGCTCAATGATATTCATTTTCATACAAACCACGAAATGTGCATCTTGATCATTTTTTCACTCATATTGTAGAATTTTCCAAAGAAAATACGCTTTGTCAAATTTTGTCGAAGCATCGAAATTATGTATATAATAAATTGGCATACTTTATAAAAGTGTAAATGTATTTTATTCCAATACTTAGGTCAGAAATTCGCTTCCTCTTATGACTTACATATCCGTGTCGAGCAGTAAAGTGTTATTTTTAATGAACCCTCATTTGTGGATATTCTTGTTTCTTGTGTGACCACCTGTTTTTTCAACATTTAGTCAATCCATTATTGCTCGTACATGCGATTTGAATTACTATTTTATTCTATTTCGAAAATTCATGTAAACTACACATTCAACAAATCAACAGCATTTACCATCCTGTGCAATCCCCACACAAGTTATTTCCGAAAAAAGCATGTGCGTACTTGTGTGATTATTACAAGAAATGCATAAATTTCCAGGCTCTGTAAATTCTATGTGTTGATTCTGAAGGACTTATATCAGTATACGTAAATATAAGTCTTCCCTACTAGATGACATGCATAATTTTATTTTGTTAAGATGAGTAGATTACAGCTAAAGTAAAGATATAATTAGTTGTAAAAAAACGTTTACACTAACTACATTGCAGGGGTGTTATTCAAAATTTTAATGGATTTTTTGCAACTAAGTGCAGCATACACTTACAAAACGTATCCAGCATAGGACATATTGCTGTAACCTTTACGTTACCAGAATTGCATAAATATTTTTAATGAATGCTGAGAATGCATTAGAAATTATTATATCTCTACCTATAAGTCTATTACCTAATAGCATTTCATTTATTCCTGTGAGTTCTAGCAGTGATCTTTCTTCTTTTACTCTGGTGTGTCTCTTATTTAGTTTATATTTGGATAAGGTCAATAATAAAAATAAAGTTTAAATTTCAGAAAATATTTATAATTTTCTTTTAGAAAAAAACAGTAACACAAAAAAAATTGTTATCATGTGGCTATATCAAGTATTTTTCCTTTACAATAAAAGAACATAAAAAAATTTACTTTTTATACTGATATGAGAAAAATATTATCTTGCTATTTTATTTCTTTAATATAACAATATTTATTAATTCAAAAAAAAGTAATCTTTCCCATACGAAGCTAATTTTTATTTCAACAAAGACATACATTCGCACATAGTGCCTTTGATGATCTAAAACTTCGCAACGAGAATGTCTTGAAAATGACCTATACCAATCGCTAAATGCACATAGTACATTGCTTGTCCATTAAGAAACATCCCTGTCTATTCGTATTTATTTATTTTAAAATTTTGATTAAGATTGACTAAAATAATCAAACGATGCCTAATGATTCACTGAAAGCAAATATTTGCACATAGTACTTCCAGTGCCCTCAACACCATTAACTATCTTCCCACTATTACAAAAAAAAATTAATCCAATTTAACAAGACAATATTTATTTAAATTAATGATACTCAACGCCTTTCTAAAAGCAAATATTCTCATATAGTACCTTTAGAGTACATCTTACACCATCAATTATTTAAAATTGAATATTCATTTCAAAAACTTACTTAAGTTCATCATACAATTTGTCAAATTCCATTTTATTCATGTCCTCCATATTGAAAAATCTTATAATAGAATATAAAAATGAAATTATTAAATGCAAAAAAATTAACTAACAATAATAAAACTAAAATTTAACTTGAATTCAAAAAAAATAACTTAATACATCACAATACTTCCTTATACTGCGCATAAGAAAGTAAAAATTGAAGGGTAGTTATATTTAAAGGATCCTCTTTTAGTGGTGAATGTTTAAAATGGAGTTTCTGGGATAGCTTCATATAGGCCTGTGAAATTCTCGTCCATTTCTATGCAATACAAGTTGTTTAACAATGTTACATTTTCTGCTGTATTACAAAATCGCTGTGAATGAAGAAGTAAATTGGTAGTTTGATAACAATCAAAAAAATTTACAGAAATGTTTCATATTTTCATATCGGGATGGTTCATAATCTCCTGAATAATAAAGTGATATTTTACGGCTCAACGTCGAAAATAAATTGCTCTGGCAATCCTTACCTTAAAATTAACGGTTATATTTTATTTATGAGTGCAAAAATAAGAGCTCTAGCATTTATCCCGCATAATTAAGTAATCCAAATTAATTTCAAACGACAGCACCGTTTTATATTGCCTGTAAACTGTTATGGGGGTAATTAGACGGCATGCGGACCGAAGTAATTAAAATTACGTTCTCTTGCTTCGCAAATATTTATAGTCTTCAGATTTTATTGAGATGACATATTCGCTTTTCATTTTAGGAGCAAGTAATCTATTTACCTTTATTCAAAAACGCAGTTTCTTTTGTTTATATTAGTGAAAATACAACCTAATTGGTTTATATTCAATTCTGTCCGAAAACAATTTCCCAGTAGGTATGTGTTAGAGTATGCAAGTAAATATTCATATATATATAAACATAAATGTCAATTGGCTTTCAGTCAACTGACTAATGTATTGAAAAAACGTTTTCTTACTGCTTAGCGCAGAATTATGGGTTTAGCAAATAAGTAATTAATACACAGTTTTATGTATGTAACATGACGTTTCGATTGTTTTTCACAATCTTCATCAAACACTAACATAGCACTGCGAAAAAAAACCAATCAAACAAGGAACACATTTTAAAATTACTATACCACAGCTAGAGAATATTACAGCCTTGCAGGTATGAAAACAAATACATATATGTATTTGTTTGCATATAGTAATTTTAAAATGTGTTCTTTGTTTGATTGGTTTTTTGTAACAGTTAGTGTCTGATGAAGATTGTGAAAAACAATCGAAACGTCACGTTACATATATAGAACTGTGTATTAATTACTTATTAGCTAAACATAATTCTGTGTTAAGCAGTAAAGAAACGTGTTTTCTATATATATATATATATGTTGTCACTGGATTCCGGGTTTTCTTCCGCGTTTCCACTGCTTGGTCTTTGGAAAGACCGATGCTGGTTTCTTGACGACGTTTCGGCAAAATCACACTTGCCATCTTCAGGTCTGCGATAACTGTCTACTTCTGCTTCTTGTTATTCGTAAACTGTTTACGAATAACAAGAAGCAGAAGCAGACAGTTATCGCAGATGGCAAGTGTGATTTTGCCGAAACGTCGTCAAGAAACCAGCATCGGTCTTTCCAAAGACCAAGCAGTGGAAACGAGGAAGAAAACCCGGAATCCAGTGACAACAAAGACTACTACCCGCGGAAACCTGAAAGAGAACATCCTTGTTATATATTTATTATATTTGATTAATATAGCCCCTACATCATGACGACATTAATTTAATTATATATATATATATATATATATATATGTTTAGATATATAGCATATAAATTACTAGACACCATATTAATATTTTTTTTGAACTATGTTTATTTCCGAAGATTTCAAATAAAATTATAGTCACTTTACCGTCTTATAATATTTTTTTCCGTGCTATATTTAAATACAAGCACACTTCAAAATTAGTTTGCTCGTATTTGTTTAAAATAATAAAAATATATGGAACATCAAGTTTCATTAAACTTGACAGGAAAATACAGGGAAAAACACTTTTCTTTTGATACACCCAGAGTTTTTTTCAAAACATTGAACTCTTGTTGGAAGATCAGAATTTAATTAATGCATATAATCCTTGTAGGTGAAATTCTTACGTTTTCATGTTTTGTCAGAAGGGTACATTTTCCAATAAATTTCTCATGATAATTGAAGGCATAACTCTTTAAATATATCAGAAGTACAAATTGCATATAATACTCATAAAATTTAGTAAGCAGGTCTAGTAGGTAATCTGGATTGTTTTAATAACATTATTTCATATAATCCTTACCTGTGATCCATTTGTTTCAACAAAAAAACCTATTCTAAAGTAAACATATTGCATAAGAAAGCAACCATGAAAGCTATGGTGGCTACAGTTTTTTAGATGTACAACGTCCACATTATCTAAGCATTTGCGGCAATACGTAAATAAACTGAATGATTTACTCAACTCTGAAAACAGGAATAGAAAATTTATTCAAAATGCGTTTAATTTCGGTAAAGGCAAACACTTTGTTATTGTTAATGCAGTACAAGAAACATGAATATAAAATGTAATAAAATAACCTTGTAATGAACTAAATACATGTAAATAAGTGTCCATTTGGAAATGTTTAGATTTATTTAATTTTGTAAAATGTACAGTATATAAGAGCAGCTTCTACAGAATTTAGTTCATATACTAACAGTAACCCATACTAGGAAAAAACTGTTCTATTACCTTGCGCTCAAATTTTTTTGTTCTAGCAATGGAGAATAATCTAGTGAGGTGAAACAATTGGTCACACAATAGAACTAGTACTTTACAATAATACAATTTACCATAAAACATCTCCTACGTATACATAAATTCAATAAATATGAACGCTTTGTCATATCGGCGACATATAAGGAAACTGTACATTGGGTAGGATATGTTAAAAGTAATATATGCAAGAAGAGAAAGAAGAGACAAATATTAGTTTTCTAACGTATATTGAATAAAGTGGAAAGTATGTTAAATTTATTCTTTGATGTGTACTTTATTGATATTATTATATACCTGAACGTACGGCAAAAGCGCGGAACCAAATTTCTTTAAAATATTTTTATTAATAATTAACTTAAAAAGAAGTTACCACTAAATACAATTGAATTTGAAAGAGAATGAAAAATTGATAAAATATTAAGATATATTAATGCTAATCACAACTAATTACAACAATAAATATGTTGAGGGTTTCGAGAGTATGAAATAGTTTGTAGGTCCGCATTCTGATTGGTGAAGAGCTTTAGCATTTCTCGGGAAAAGGCGGTAGCATTGTATTAAAATACATACACAAATTTTAAATTTTCTAAACATATTTCATAATCCTACAATTCGAATGTGGTAGTTTCAGAGAGGAGGCGCAAATGGCGCTGACGAAAACTAAAATAATGTCATGCGTGGTAAATTAGAGATGTGCCCGATTGTCGGAGTTTCACACCTGTAGCCTCGTCCAAATAAATTCATGAAAGTTTCGGAAATTTTATTATGTGTCACCTTTAACCTGCCTCACCTTACTTCCCTAGTGTGTATTGGAAAAGATGGGGTGGATACTGTGCCTCTAGCCCTCGGTTTTATGGGACATAGGTCACTCAGATTACTGAAGTGAATTTTAATCAGAACCACTCCAAATGTTACTTATTCCGACAGCAGAAATAATCTTTGGGAGCACTAGGTGTAGTCAGACATTCATACACGAGATAATCAACAAATAACAAGTTTATTTAATGTAACCAATAATTTACCAAGAATGGTATGAGTTGAACCCCCACAGAAGAAGCAATAAATTTATATTTTACAAATGTAATGTAATGGAATTATAATTCAACCAGCACAGTAATATAAAATGAGAGGTAAAATTAAAAGTATGGTTGGATCACCCTGTATATATTATCATTAAACGTATTAAAGTGGAACAGAAAATTACTTAAGATGGTAGTTAAATGCCAAATGTTCAAATTACGCAACAAAATTACTATAACACTTCCAATGCTTAATTAGAACATGGGTTACAATTATAAAATACTGAATACAGCTTGAGTCTCCGATAACTGACACTATCGGGCACAGATTAACCAAAAAACTGAGCAATACTCTTAATTTAATTTTTATCAAATAAATTTGTATAGTCCTAATCGATATTTAATTGTTCTAATGTACTACGACACTTCCGAAGGTCGGAAAGAAACTAAAACAAAATAAAAACCTGATTAGAAGGTAAATTCCTCGGTATGGAGATTCTAGAGGATGGTTATTCCTCCGAAGCAGTCACATAAGCTGTCGGTAGAGTCGGCTAATTTCCATTCACCATCAGGCTGTAGAAATTGCTCTTATAATTCCAAATTTCCATCCAAGATAAAACTTTTGTAGAGATGGCGGTATACGAGTCGACAAAAAAAGGGCATGTGTCGTCCAACGTTCACCATAAAGCGGCGCGTGGCGAAATTATATCACCCAAGGGTAAAAGCTAATAAAGAAGAACGGAAAGGACACGAAAAGCATTAGTGAATATGGTTAATAAAAGAAATACTAACTCACCAGCCAATTAATCTGTCTATCTAAAGATGTCCAACAAAGTTGAAAATAAACGGAAGAATCGTACCTCTGCCTGAATAATCCGCTATCAATTAGCGTAATATAACATTAACGGTACTTAATTATATCTCCAAAATTTGTGCAGAAGGTACTTTAGACAGGTAACAAGCTGCTTATAGTTCGACGATCAAAATGAAAGTGTCTTACCCCGTTTAAGGAGAAAATGGCTTAGTTGTCCCCTTGCTGGTAACAACCAATCAGCACCTTCCAACGTAGAGAGTACTATTCGGTCGGTAAGGCACACACAATTATTCGTTAAACAACAAATAATTAAAAGGATGAAGGGGAAGAAACAAATAGAGGGTGATTAATAAATAAAACATGAAATAATTAACCCCAAAAATTAGAAAATTTAAAACTACATTGATAATACTTCCGACGGCAGCGTGTAGATCTCTATCAACACGAACTAATCCGTTCACCAACAGATGGCCGCACGGATATTAAAAATGGGTTTCAAAATAAAAGAAATGTAAAGTTACACAATAATATTCCAAACGAAGGTGACCAAAGCAATTTAGATTGCGTAGAAAAATAAAGTTAAAATTAAATTACGAGGCAATATACAGCTCGCCCCGAAAGTAAATAAATTAAAAATTCGAAAATTATTAATGTGTACAACTAAAAGGAAAACCCATATGAATTGAAAGAAAAACAAGGTGTAACCCTGTTTCAAAGTCTATTTGAGACCTCTGTCAGACCGCAGCTGTTTTATTTTAACGATCCGATGGTATACGTAATTTTTTGGTAAAGTTGTTATTATGATATTTATTTTATTCTTCCGATTTGAAGATATAAATCGCAATCTCTGTATATAGACGTGAGAATCATACTTGCTAGTTAGAAATTGTTAAACTTCGTAATAGAGTCATTGCTAAAAGGGTTATACAATTCCGTTCAACTTATTATTGGATAATACAGTGTGGCCCAAAAGTCGCGCAACCGAATAAAAAAAAAAAGAAATGAAATTGTGTAGTGCAATTACAAAATTTATTCTTCTATAATAAAAATAATACAAATATGTTTGAACAAAAACTGACTCTTTGGGATCACAGCTTATGTTCGAAGTGTCCTCCGCCTTCTTCAATGCATCTCAGACATCGCTTTTTAACCGCGTTACAAATGCGCCGAAGTAATTGTTTGTCATCATTGAGTTTGGCGACTTCTTCGGTTATAACATTTTTCATGGTCTCAATATCCGGCAACTGATGGAATACCTTATCCTTTAAAATACCCCACACAGCGAAATCTAGTGCTTATTGGCAAGTTCTTCACGTAGTTCCATCAACAAATCGAGGTATGCAACACCTGTTACAGTATTGTCGAAGAAATTGGGGCCGACGATTCCGAAGGCGCAAACACCAAGCCATACCGTTAGTCCAGGCACGTTTAATTCTTCTTGAACGGTGATATGCGGATTTTCAGTGGATCAGTACAGTATATATTGATGCGCCCATTTAATTTAAATTGAGCTTTGTCCGACCACAAAATTGTTTTGAAGAAATTTTGAAAGGCTTCACATTGAATGACATACCATTCTGCGAACTGTAGCCGACGATCCGGATCATCTTCTGTCAATGCTTGTAAGAGGCGTGGTCTGTACACCTTCAAACCTACTTCCTTCATTATTCGCTGTAGGGTAGAAGGAGAAATATCCAGTTCATTTGCGGTTTTTCGGACAGATCGCGCAGGCGATTCAATAAAACTCTGAGCTACAGTTTGTAAGTTATCATCTGTCCTCACACTACGTGGCCGGCCTGTATGCTTGGAATCATCCACAGAACCGTTTTTTTCGAATCTTTTTATCAAGCGATAAACAGTCTCTCGCCTCGGAACTTGACAGTCAGCAAATTTTACCGCGAAATCAGAAAAAATGTTTTCATAATCAGCATGGTAACAATAGTACGAAGACACCAAGAATACCCGTTGCGCTACGGTATACCGATAATGTGGGCTTGTTGCCATGATAACGCGTTCACACACTTACAAACTCCAACAAGATATTGCTTCACACACAGACAACCGCTGCACTGCCGACAGACCAGCCGTCAACCTTGCATTACGGATAGAATGACGCATGTGTATTTCATTTTGACGTTGCACGACTTTTGGGCCACGTGGTATATCAATCCAGAAGGTAAAGGCTTCGCCTATTACCCCTCTTTGCTGTTTTGTTTGTTTGACTATAAAAATATAAAATAAAATAAGTTAGTGTACGGAATTGGTTTCTTTAATATTAGTACCATTTCTCCATGGGAAAGTAAAGTATATTAATTATTTTACGTTAGTTGAATACAGGACATCTTGTGTTAAACAGTATTAGAAAAGAACAAACTAGTTGAACACAAATTTTATAGTTTAGATGCACAAGCATACACTATTGGTATACAATATCCAAAGATCTGCTTTCCCAAGTAAATATTTCATTTAGTCAATTATTTTTTCAACTATTGCATATAATTATAAAACTTTGGCACGGGTGCTCCCCCACCTTCCTAAGAAAATATAACATTATACCAAAGTAATTATTACGCTCTGAACAAGGATCTTTTTAAACATACTTTTTAACTATAAGCTTTCCGCCAAAATGACAAAAGTTGTGGCTTAAAAGTCCATCAATAATATTCTATAAACTCATAATTTATGATAATAAGAAATATTGATGTGATTTTTGCTATAAATTTATTCTTATCCTTCTGAAGTCCATTTGGATGTCTGTTAACATGAAACAGGATTTAATTACAATGAACTGTCCTTTCTTGTATTTTGACTATTACTATAAATTTCTTTGTTAATGGGGAGATCTTTTACTTTATTTATCTTTTATTACTTTAAGCTCCAGATTCGTCAGTCTTTTATTCAATCTATGCCGCTGAGTTTGTGCACATAAAATATACCAAAGAAAGAAAAATTGTATTTTAAAAGTTTCAAAGAGACATAAGTGTGTGTATATAAAAATAATATAACTGATATATTTCAGAGACGTCTCAGCAAACATCTACATAGAACACAACACCAAATAATGGCGAGTCACTACTCGGCACAGACTAATTTGACCTGCCAAGAGGAAAGCTAGTTTTTCCATGTGCCATAGTAACTTAGCTATTGTTATTATTTCTAGTATAGTCTGTTTCAAGATATAGTGCGAATGCAAGCTTCCACAGGTTGCTTGAACACGGCAGGTGGTATGCAATGAAAGTAATCGATATGAGAAACACGCTGCATGCCCGTATTGTCAATATTAAAAATAATAAAATTGTATTATAATACGAATGTATATTTAGACGAAATGTCACCTACGCTGTTTGAATACAAGAATACATTTTGCTCACTAATTTATTATATATAGAATTGAATATTAAAATTATAAGTTAATATGAATTCCTTTATTTTCTTAACACCCTTAAGCCGGCACAGATAGTTTCCAGGTACTTTAAATTTGTGTCTGCCATCGCCGGATTATGCAGGGATTAGCACAATAGATACTAAATGTTTTTTTATGATGTCCCACTATATCTTGAAACATACTGCTACCCTCTTGCGTTAAAAATATGAAATATGCAAGAGGACAGAAGGTATGATGCCACCACGGTAACTCACCTTCTATTGATAACTAAAAAAAACAGTGACGCTTGTCTACTAATTAACCATTTAATCGTCAGCTTATCCCTCATTAAGCCTTACAGGGTAGGTTCGTTCACTCAACAAGTGAAGGTGTTATATAATAAGGGCACCAGTTCCGATTAATTATATTGACCAGCAACTGATAGATAGACCCGGAACAAGTCTATTATTAAGCCCCAGGTATAATGATCAGCAAAGCCAAACACACTCATACAATCTTAAGGACAGGTTTATTTACTGATTTAAATTGCCCAATGTCCAAAGAAAAGATTAAGCTTTAGCCAACCTATCATTCAAGTCAACTACAATAATGACTTTACAAATTAAGTTCAAATAAAAGTAATAAAAAAAAAGACTAAAAATAAAGAAGCACCTAAGTGCATACCAGTTACAAATGTTTAAAATTCTGAAAGTTTGTATTAATCGATTAAGACGGCCCACCAAATGTGAACCATAAATTCAAGTTACAATTGACAAACTGTTATACTGATTTGAAGTAAACAAATGAATTAAGTCATATGAGGCAAAACTTCGAGTTCAATTAAATACATGAGAAAAATACTTAAAACTAAAAAAAAATGATTACAAAGGAACATATGCCAGGGAGTCTTCCCCAATGTCGAGCAGTTTGGTCGCAATCAGCAACACATTAGCAAAAATGAAACACTCTATATATTAGAGGCCAACGACAAGCTGATCGACACTAGATAATAGACTCTAAATGGTATCTAACACTAACAGTGCCGGATAACTATTGTCTTACAAAAAAAAAAAAACGTTAATAAAATTCAATAAGTTAAAGATCGTACAAACTACACATAATTATATTGAAATTGTTCATTAAATATACTAAAATCAAAGCAATAAATTTACACAATACAAGTTGGGATGCTACAATGCAAAATACGCACCCAAAATATCAATTAAATTTAACACAAGAAAAGAAATGGCTATGTAGCAGGCCAATTCGACACGTAACCTCAAAATAAGGCCACAACTACTAGTTAAACTAAACGTTAATAAATGTCAGAAATTTAAATCTCAGTGACTCATATGCCACTACAAGATGAATCTAGTAATTACGTTGACTCTAATGACCAGTTAGACCGAAAAATAAAGTTAGACAGTACGTAGTGCTCAAAAACTGAACGTAAACTTACACAAATTTATTTGTGTCTGATTGCACTATGTGACTGTGCAATACACTGGCAATATTCAGCAAAACAGCAATAAACAAAGTCGAAATACCTTAATTTTTCCACACACATCCACGGTCACATATCTACATACAGTTTCAGGAAAATACTTCTTAAAATATCTACGGCTACCAACAATTAACGGAATAAAATACAGAAGGGCTGCGACAGGAGATCAGGAACTGCACAGCAAAATTTGCCTTCACCAGTAGATGGATCTTCTCAAATATTCAGGAAGCCGCCATGAACGAGAACAAAATGGCGTTGTTTCGTTTGCACGCCGTCAACGATATATCTCTTCACGGACTTCGGCAATTCTCTCTAACATACCGTCGTGCAGCAATCGCAGAGATAGTAACAATTTCAATCATCTATAAGACCATCCTCTCAAAGAATTTAACATCCAATACGTCATCTAAATTTACTACTTGGCAAGAACTATTTAATCCACCAATATTCCAGTGGCCAATTAACGATACATCAAACTAACTTAACTAACTTGCACAAGAATAATTGAAATATACTGTTACTATTCTGCGATCAAAAGAATGTTCCTTGCACGAGGTCAAATCGGAAAGGGGAAGAATCTCAAATCGACCTGTCATAGATCGGTCTTGAAACTACAGAGATGACATCTGGGCGGAACCATAGAGAATTACAAAAAGCATTTGTCCGAATAAATTGATATTTGACTCGCAAACGGTAATCCAAAGTGAAATAAATAATTTACAAATAAACAAAAATGTTTATAAACTCACATTAAACTTAAAGTGACCAAAACGAAAGAAACAACAACAATCCTTCCGAAAGTTTAAACACGACTAAATATCCTTACAGCGACAACTCTAAGCGACTAACCAGCGATACTAACGCCGGGAAGATACAGATCGCATATCGGCAAGACCAATGGACATACCGGCAAGGTCGACTGACTACGACGAGAGGGCGGTAAAAGGTTCAATCAATAATAAATCGATCATGCTAACGGACAAGAGAAAAAAACTAAAATTATGCTACCAAGCGTAATTAAACACTAAAAAGGTAAAATTAAGATTCTCAACTAAAAATCAAAATGCAGCAAAATAATAACAAAAAAGAAATTGTAACAATACTATACATGGCTACGCATCCAACTTCACGCCTTACATATTGACATTTTTTTTTGCATTCTTATTCCAAGGAACGCAGACGCATATTTATAATACAAACTAGTTCTCAAAGTTCTACCCCACTTAATAATTCGTGTTTTAATTTTTTAATTTTTCTAGTATCACAATTAAGTTGCGTAATTTGACACAGTTGATTAATTAGCTTACTGCCAAGCGAACATATATATGATTGTAATGTTTGCATTCATATACTTCAGTGTTTTATCCAATGCTAAGTCAGATTATATTAACTCAACAGAAAAATATTTAATGTTCTTGTTGATCTTCATCCTGGGATACTTGAATATTTTGAGACACTTTGTAAATGATTTGCTAGGTGCTATCGTTCGACCAAATACTAATACAATTCCGATTACAGTCAAATAGAAAACAGTGGCGTTTATTTGAATTGTGGTATTCGATTTAGTCATACTTGTGGAATCTCGTATTCCCATGAAATCCGTGTTATTTCACGATTAGTAGACTCCAAATTCGAAAATATAAAAAATCAGTCAAGCGTTTTACGTGCTGTGCACATCACTTCCATTTCATCTACAGTTTTCATGGTGAGAATATATAACCTATCTAAGTAAGCAGAGATTCACCAAGCCTAAATCAATAAATTTGTTGTACATCTCTTTCCTTATGATATCTACTTGATCAGTATCATGTGCTCCTGGTTGAATTGGTTCAGAGCATATTTGTAAAGCTTCTATGGAATCAGGTATTTGAGGTTTATCATCGGAGAAATGCTGACCATGATCTATTATTAATCCGTTGCAATCTCCTTCACTTTATTTTGGAAGAATTTAGACGGAGTTCTTTTATTGTTTAACTTGCCTTTCTTCACCAAATAAGCTTTGCTGCATCCCGTCTTGAAAATATCGTTTATTCTTATTTTCAATTTAACACTTTCGAAACTAACGTCGCAGTTAGATTTCCTGTTTATTCAATGTGCTCTAATCGACTCCAGCATCAATTTCATATAAACAATAATCACACGAAACATCAATCTCAACATTATCCAGTTTTTTTTTTGTTTTATGTATTTTATTTGCAATGTAGATTTTGTAGTTTTATATTTGATTTTGTTGGGCGATACATTTTTTTATTACTATTATTATTAACAAAGATGAATCTGATATATTTCATATAATATTTTTGGTTTCATGTCCTAAATTTTTCCATTGAAGTAATAAATCACAGTGTATATGTTCTTTCATACATTTATTTATTTTAATATATATTTATATTTGATCTACATTTATCTTTTATAAACATACAATAAGGAGAAAGATAACCGATATAGAATTAAGGTAAACAAACTACTTTGTGGTACACAGGTATATTATAGGGTGCTTTCCGCTTGATAGGCTTTGTAACTTTAGTGTTTGATATAAAATCAATATCACTTGACTGTCTAGTACCATTAAGTTAGTGTCAGATAAGACAGATATAAAGCTTCCGGATTATCCCGGATTAGAATAAAAATGAATGTTGTGTAAAGTACGTGGTGACATTTGAAAATAGTCCGGATTAAAGTGTTGAGCTTCAGAGCGAGAAAACCAAGTCTCTCTAGATCGCCTCCCACGTCTCTCTACTTCTGTATCGTTAATGTATTTTGGATGGAAGCCATATATATTTTCGCGTAAAGTCATGCGATTAATGCGTTTTAAATGTGTTACGTTTAGATTTATGCCGTTTTCTCTAAGCGTTTCGAAATTTTTGGTTTACTGCATTCCTGTGCTGCTCCGCATTGCATCTGACTGTAACTAACAATAAAAGTACGAAAAAAAAAGTCAAAACTCCGCCAGTCTTGTGATATACGGCGTGTAGAGTATTTAAAAACGTATTTATTTTCTCGTAATTCAAAAACGCGAATGTTTAGTATAAAGCTGTTTTTGATTTATCGCTTGTACGATCATACGGACACGGGCTACGAGTTTATATTGGAGAAGGATTAAATCTGACTTAGCATTGGATAAAACACTGAAATATATGAATGCAAGCATTACAATCATATATATGTTCGCTTGGCAGTAAGCTATTTAATCAACTGTGTCAAATTACGCAACTTAATTGTGATACTAGAAAAATGAAAAAATTAAAACATGAATTATTAAGTGGAGTAGAATTTTGAGAACTAGTTTGTATTATAAATATCCGTATGCGTTCCTTGGAACGTCATAAAAAAACATTTAGTGTCTATTGTGCTAACCCCTCCATAATCCGGCGATGGCAGACACAAATTTAAAGTACCTGGAAACTATCTGTGCCGGCTTAAGGGTGTTAAGAAAATAAAGGAATTCATATTAATTTATAATTTTAATATTCAATTCTATAAATAATAAATTAGTGAGCAAAATGTATTCTTGTATTTCAAACAGCGTAGATGACATTTCGTATAAATATACATTCATATTATAATACACTTTTATTATTTTTAATATTGACAATACAACGTATTTCTCATATCGATTACTTTCATTGCATACCACCTGCCGCGTTCAAGCAACCTGTGGAAGCTTGCATTCGCACTATATCTTGAAACAGACTATACTAGAAATAATAGTTTTAAATTTTTTGTACCAAGTCAAATTTTTAAATACTTAAAGAGCATTTTATCAAAATATATGATTGTGTCCCTTAATAGTTTTTAACAAAACTATAATATGTCGCGCTATCACTAAGAAACAAAAATAAATATAACACTGTTTCATTGAATGAATAGTTTGGTAATTGTGATAAATGAAGTTTAAAGATAAATAATGGAATTAAGCTCGAATATTAACTTATAATTTGCTGCAGTAATAAATTAAAAATAAAAATAATACATTAAAGATCAATCAATAACAACGAACTATAAACAATAATGCAAATCTGACCGTATATATATCTTCATCTTCAAACAATAATTATATAAATTCAATTTAGATTATTTAATGTGTTTAATTTAACTAACTAAAAATATATGGAGATAAATTGGTATTTCTCAGTAAAATGCTCGTCATTGCTTGAAACTCCGTCATTATGTAATACCATGTACAAGGAACAAGAAACCAATGCATTACAAATCATGAAAGCACTAAATACCTGTAACAATATCAACAGCTTCCAATTAAAAAAGTAAGTAGGTTTACTTTACTTTATTTATTATTTTTAATATGATGTCATATTAAAAATAATGAACATTTAAAAATCCCGACACAGGACCAATAGAGAAAAATACATATGCCATTGATATTACATGTTGTGCATATGAATACAGACATACAAAAAATAAATGATGTAAATGTTGCTTCAAAACATACATATTTTTTGACCATTCGTCATAGGAGTTAGATTCTCCAACAGTTCAGTAACCATGGAGAGTAGGCGTAGTACATATAAGCTAATTATCGATAATAATGCTGGAGAAATATTTTGAACCTATCTAGAAAAAGATAATAATGCCAGCTGACAGATATCTTTAAACGAATGCATTGAATAACGTAATTTTAGACAACAATGTATTCCAATTTACTGAGAACCAAACCACCAAACGACTTCCGGGTATTTACTTTATTAAAGTGTCCATACAAATGCAAAATAAATTCTAAGATCTTCTTGTAGATCGCAGCGGTTGTACATTCAGTACTTCAAAAGTAATGTTTTCATTCCAAGAAATTCCCCCTTATGTATTAGATTATAATTAATAATGTAATCTGTTTGAACCCCTGTTGCCTTATTACATATGAGATGTACCGCAACTAATTAATATTAAGTTTCCATTTGTATACATAATATCAGTTATTAATGATGCACTGTATGAAATAATTATCGGCAATAACAGGGCCGATTATATTCGTTAATAGAAGTTACTAGGTTAAAGGCAAAATAACTAGAGCGATTCCTGCATAAAACCAGATGTCAAAAAACTTGTTGTACATATATCCTTGATAATACTCGATATTGCAAGGCTTTTTTAAAAGCAGAATCTTTCGTTTTGTCATAAATTTATTCCTAAACAAATGCATCCTGTTGCCCAGGCAATAGCCAATGCAAGACACTTTTTTTTATATATAAGTGAACTGAGCATGAAATATCGACATATTGAGTTTACTTCATCTTGTGCTTGTGATAGATACTGACTCTTAAATCTATTGAATGCGATTTGGAAGGTGAATTTTGTCCTTCATTAACAAAATAGAAAATTGATTTTTGTATTCATTATAAAAGAAAAGACTATGTCGTCATTCATACAATAAATCATATTTGAAATAAAGACAGTAGAAACTAGTTTTATTTCGCAAAAGAAATAAAATGTTCAAGTAACAAGTCCATTAGAGAATATAATTTATGGCGTTAACTTCTGAAATATCTTTTTCGAAGTTTCTTCAGTGTAACCGACTGAAAACCAGCTGTTACTGTTTGTAGGAAACAGCAGAAGTAGATATCGAGTAAAATCATTTAAAAATTTGGCAAGCTTTCACTGCTTAATGACACGCTGGCAACACACTTGGATTTCGTGGTTCGATTTCCTACTCGTATTTTTTAAATCAGTGTAGCAGCTGACAAAACAAAAAGACATATGAAGGAATTCTTTATACGAACAAATGAAAAATAAATTAATAAAAAAACGAACTCATATGATTTTAAAATAACGACAATCCCGTTTTGACTAAAAGGAAAATAAATTCGTACTTTCTTCTGACAATTTTAAAATTAACATTTCACTTAGACCGCAAAGTAGTTTATATCCCATGAGCAAGGTTGTTTAGGATTGAATGTGTGTTGACTTAAGTACTTCATTAAACAAATTTCTTAAATCATTAGTAAGGAATTGGAGACGCAGGCAGTTTGATGACATATATAAACACTTAGGCTTTAGAAGTTATTGATTTGCGACCCTCTATATTTGGCTTAAGTGTATCTGGTCTACAACTATTATACTCTTATTTATATAATACATTAATTTAAGGGTGGTGTAAAGAGGCAAAAGGGCTAAAAATAGCAGAAATAGAAATGCCACAAACACAAAACTAAACAACACAAATGGGTATGGAAACACGATGACGATTTTGGCAATGAATCAGGAAGAAAGAAAAGTAAATAATCAGGATTGTAAAAAGGTGGGCAGAAAGATGGGTTGGACGTTGGGAACCCGAAATATCAGAGAACTGAATGGCAAAGAAGAAGAGCTGATAGATGAGTTTGAAGGCACTGGCCTAAAAATACTAGCCATAACAGAGACCAAAAAGAAAGAACGTAAATGCATAGAACATAATAGCGGTCACTTGATGATACTGAGTGGAATAAAATGTGAAGATTGAGTACAGGCAAGAGTGGGATGCATAATACAAAAGATGTCGAAAAATATGTGTTTATATCAGAAAGAATCCTAAAGATTACAATGGATATCGGAGGAAAAAGCATAACCAACATAATAGTATTATATGGGCCAGACGAAAACATATAAAAGATAACAGAGGAGGCAATTTAAATTCATGGCGAAATAACCAGAAACGACAAAGGGAACCGAATCATAGACTTCTGTACTCAAAACAACTTCCCAGTAATGAATACTTTTTTCGAACATAAAGAAATACATAAGTACACGAGTGTAATTAAAAGTAGAGGAGAAAAGTCCATAATACCATAATAGACTATGCACTAATAGACAGAGCTCATAGAAAGGATATCAAAGACGTTAAAGTAAGCAGAGGCCTAGAAATTAATAGCGATCATTAATTAATCAAGGTCAAAACGAACATTAGGCACCTAGATTCAAATGAAAAACAAAGAGAGTCTAAGAAGGCGACAACAATACCAGTAAGGGAATCTATCACAGTTCAGAAATTAAACAATTAAGAAACAGCTTTACAGTTCCAAAGAAGAGTTGAAACAAGACTGGATGGCATACTAACAGGGGAAATGAATGTAGAACAAATGTGGGTGAAATTTAAAACAACACTAATTGAAGCGGCCAAGGCAACATGCGGTTATGCTAATGTAAATAAAAATAGGAAGCAAACTGCTTGGTGGAGCCACGAAATAAAACAGCAAATTAAAGAACGGAAACACACATGGAAAATTTAACTTAAAGAAGGAACAAATGAACGACGTATCGAATATAAAGAACAGAACAACATAGTTAAAAAGCTGTAAAGGAAGCAAAGCATACATCCTGGGAAACGTGCGAAAGAAAATTGGAAGAAGACTTCCATGCAAATCAAAAACTATTTTATCGAAGACTGAAAAGCATAAAAAACGACACCAGCAAACATTAACACAAATCAGAAACAGTGAAGGGCAAATGCTTCATGAAAGAGAACACATCATGGAGAAACGGAAAGAGTACTTTGAAAACCTGCTGAACCAGAATGAGAATTTGGAATGCAATATGTGGCAAGACGGTAGGATCGAAATACCCGAAGGGGATGATATAGAAGAGCAAGACGTAAGACAAGCAATTAAAACGCTTAAGAAAGGGAAATCGACGGGCTATGATCAGATCGCTGGAGAGATGCTAAAACATTTGGTATAACGTTTCTAACCCAGATTCATGGAAATGGCTGTTATTATTCTAATCTTTAAAAAGGGAAGCGCACATGACTGCGCCAATTACCGAGGCATTACAATATTAAGTATAGTGCTTAAAGCATATGAGAAAATACCCGCAAAAAGACTAAACCAGGAAATTGAACCAACCATGGAACTGTCACAAAGCGGATTCCGGAAAGGAAGATCGACACAGGACCATATTTTTACTATTAAACAGCTACAAGAACGTACTCGAGAATATGGAAAGAATTATCTCTTGGCTTTTCTAGACTTAGAAAAAGCGTTTGATTAAAGTACTGAGGAAAAAAATGCTAGAAAACTTTAAACAGAAAGCAATATCGATCAAGTTTCAATGAGCAATAGCAAGTATTCATAAAGTTAACAGAAACATAGTTAGCACAAATAACATGGAATCGCAGGAATTCAGTATCAACGTGGGACTACGCCAAGGAGTAGTACTGAGCCCAATTCTGTTTAACATGATTATGGACGACGTTATTAAAGTGACAAAAACACGAAATAAAACCATTTACATAGGGCACAGAAACTTAGGAGCAGAGTACCCAAACGTATGTGCATTTGCAGACGATTTGGTTCTTTTGGCACACAATGAGACAGAACTGACAGCCAACCTGGATATATGGAATGAAGCGCTATTAACCCGAAATTTAAAGATCAACGTCAAAAAACACCAAAGTCATGACACTGGCACAACCACAAAGAAAATTAAATATAAAAAGGCAGCCAGGAATTAGAGCAAGTAGAAGTATTTAAATACTTAGGAGTTCATATTAATAGTACGGGAACACATGAAACAGAAATATCACAGCTAAATTATACCACCTAATGAGAACCGCTTTTATATTGAAAAAATAAATATCGAGAAGAACTAAGATGAGTGTATATGCAACAGTGTTCAACCCAGTTCTGACTTACGGATGCGAAAACTGGGTACTTACCAAAAGAATGAAGATTCTACTGCAAAGTATGGAAATGAAATACCTCAGAGGACTCCTAGGAGTAACGAAGAGAGACCGGATAAGAAACTCGATAATAAGAGAGCAGCTAGAAGTAGAACCGGTTGCTACAAAAATTGAATAGAATCAGCTGAGATGGTATGGGCACCTAGTGCGAACGAGCAGCGACAGACCAGTCCAGAGAGTATGGGAATCAAGGATACCTGAAAAGAGGGCAAGGGGGAGAGCAGCTTAGATATTGGGAAAGAATGTGGAGAAAATACTCGAGGAACGTGGCCTAACACAACGAAGAGCGAAAGAACTGACAAGAGACAAAACACAGTGGCGAAAGTTTGTGCACCAGAAAAACTAAACCAAACTGAGGACACCTAAGGGTACAACAAGGTTTATATATACATATACATATATATATATATTATAATGATATTTATATGTTAAATTCACACATGCAAGCATAATGTAATATCAAAAGTTAAAATTGCAAATTTAGAGTAACTTAGGAATAGGCAACTTCATATACAAAATTTAATAGCATCATTCAAAAACTTAGAAAATAATTGTAAAATGTCCAAGAAATCAGAAATGAATTCAAAAGTAATTGAATTCTCAAAATCCAAGAGAAATTGAATAATAACAACATTTTAAAAATTATAATAAAAATAATTTATTATGAATACCTTAAAAGTATACAACTTAATATACAAATTGTATTTTCTAAAAAAATTAAACTGAAAATAGAGGTTGCATTGAACATTATAAAACAAAAGGATTACAAATTTAGTTTTTGCACAGAAAGGACGCTTAAAGAAAACGCTCTTTAATATTTAAGAAAAATAATTGTGAAAATAGTAAATTTAAATACCTTAGTGCGTGGAAAATTAGTAAATATATTTTTCTCAACAAATAAAACCTATTGGTACAGTAATTTATACGATTTTGAAATTCACTCGATGTAATTTATGTACACACATACCTACAACAGTGAAACTAAACTGTTGAAACTAAAGTGTTGAAATTAAATTAATACATAGAATACTACCTACATTACGAAGAAGCTGAACGAGTTGTTGAAGTTATTATCCGAAGAATTGGGACTTTTTATAACCTGAGACGGTTCTTCTCTTCACAACGCAGGAATCAGGACGAAGAGGATACAAGACACACGCCTTAAAGAATAGAAAACAATGCAAGTTAGGTACTTAAAAACATTTAGTTACACTGAGATCTCAATAATAAAAATAAATCAGAATAAAGGTCTATAAAGCATATAATTAGTATAAGATATAGTTTATTTGTTATTGTCTTGTAAGAATATGCTATTATAATTGTGTCATCATAATTTATTACACAATAAACAAAAATTTAAATTTAACCTCTAAATTTCTTACATACCTACTTGTAATTAATTTGTTACGTATGCTTATTATTTTGTTTGTTAATTTTTGAATCTAGTATTATAAATTATATATACCGTTATTTATGTTGAATCCTGTTAATTTGTTTTGTGTATTTTTCCATGGATAACATTATTAGCCGTTTATAAATTCTGTTTGCTCAAATTCAAATTTTTCTTGAATTTTTTATGTTTTCTTTCAATATAATCACTTTATTTGAATATCTGTTGCTTTCTTTTGTCGAAAGTAATATTCCTTACATTAGAACTTCACCAATCCTGAGATGGTTTTTTTTTTTAAAAGAATCTTCATAACTTTTATACTGAGCTAAGAATAATAATTCAAATAAGTTCATTGCCGGTTGAAATTAACATAACCAAACTTCATTTATCATATGAATATTTCTTTTCACACAATTCAATATAATTGAAATGAACATAGCTATAAATAGATTATAATAGAAATTTTAGTTACAGTGAAGCGAAATAAGCATAGTCCAATTCAAGAGTATAGTAAATAAAAATTTAAACTGTACATGTTCTAAAAATAATATAATTTAGTAGTATAAAAAAAATAGTATCGTGTTGTATAGTTTACTCATTTATTAACAACACAGGGTGGTTAGTGTAATATATATATTATCTTAAGTATTTTATAATGAATACATGTCCTTTGAATTTTGTCCTGCGTTTGGAGTTCCCCAGGGCACCTATTTAAGCCTACCTTGGTTATTTTTTTTATATATAATTTATTAACATTAACGTATCGTGTCCTCGCCAACGTTGATAACTTGGATATGCTCATTTTTAAAAACATGGAATAATGTTTCTAATCAACATTGAAACTTATCCATTATTGCTAATTGTTACTCCACATCACACCAAATATCAACAAAAACAGTTCTGATTATTACACCAGGCAGATTTACCAGACATTGGCAGCGTATTCAATTAATAATCAATTGTTATATACAGTTGAGATTACCACAGATCTCGATGTAACATTTGAATCACAATTAACTTTTTTTTATATATATCTAATGTGTACATTTTGTCATATACTGGGATTTGGCATGCGAACTGATAAATACTTTCATAATGTGGATATTTTCAAAGTGCTATATTTCTGGGTTGTTATAAACAAAAATTCAACGATAATAACTCAAATGTCTTTTATTCGGAACTGGTGGAGTGGTATCCTGTGAAGAATATGAGTAGAAAATTAATAAAATATTATTAATAGCTGTTTGAATAACTAGCTATTCCAAGACACCTATGTCAGTAAATTTCCAAGACTCCAAACCTCTTTTTATTAAAAAGATAGAAATTATCATATTGTAACGAAACCAGTAGACATCCGGGCAACGACAAAAGAAAGGCAGACTTCCGAGCGACAATAAAAAGAGGTTGTAAATCATCTCGAGGCGACTGATAAACATCGTAAAGCAATAACCATCCATTTGCGTTGTACTGCAAAGAGACAGAATGTCTGTCGAATGTTCTACAAACATCGAGAGGGAAATGGAGTTTACGCGAATGCTTCCAGATGTTTCGTATGTGTATATAAGGCGGCTGGGTCACCGATGGATGAGTAATTCCGGAATAAGAAAGTCCTTAACTAGTCTCGTGCGGAACAGTAAGATAAATAAATAAATAGTTCCTATAGTGGTAGCCGAAGAATAAATATAAATATAAGTAGTAGTAAATAAATACGGTACAGTGATATAAATACGGTAGTGTTACATAAATATACGGACATATTAGTAATAGAAATAAATACCTGTGTTAATTTAAATCGTAGTAGTTTAAGTGTGATACATTTTAATATTGTAATTAATTTTAAGTGTATGAATATACAGACTGTTTTAAATAAATAAATTGCACGAGTTGTTTATTGCGAACCCGAAAACGCTACAATATTATTTTAGTATTCGCTACATTACTGCGATATCATGTCTGAAGCCAATTGTATACTGGAAAGAAAAATCCTGGTATAAAACCATAAAACGCAATTTATTCCACTATCTTTCAGACAAGACAATTACTTACATATCATTAATGTGCAAAAAAGAAGAGAACGTTTGTAAAAGTAGGCAATCAATTTAACTCTATCCATTAAAATTGAAATGTTTGAATATTAAAATGGGTTTTTAAGCGAATGAAAATTGTCGTATACAAAGCATCCGGCTTTGTAAATACACTATTTTGATGTTTTGAATAATGAACCTTTGAAGTCGAAAATATAGAAGATTCAACTGTTTGTGCACAAAAGAATCCCGTAAGAGAGTAAAAAACAATCTGCTTTATTTTCCCCGAAACATAAAAGCGAACAATATTAAATATTTATGAAGTTAAAATACAAATGTTACGATTGAAATTTATCAAACAATAAATTGAATTGTTATATTTATATAAATAACATTTATTAGATAAAGGAAATTATATAATGTATCTACCTAATTCATAATAAAATCTGTTAATTCTGAAAGAGGCAAACAGAGATACTTATTGCTAACAAACTAATTAAACTTTAGAAAAGCTTTTTTTATTAGTTGTGAACATGTAATGTCCGCAAAACAATACGTTTTCTTTGAGAGTTATTGAATTCTATCCGCTAGGATAAACAAACAAATAAATTTTAGAGAATAATTCCCTAAATATTTGGAATTTGGGTTAATAGGTTCGTAATATACGACGACAGTGATAGGTCAGCAATATTGAGAGGCCTTCCATTTAAATACTTTTCATATAGGAAAATCCAAATAATTCTTTGTTTCTTATTTGTATTATTGCTACATAAGATTTTATACACTTAAAGTAATAATTAAATTGCTCATATTTACTAATTAAGTTGTTCATTTTTGTCCGATTTTGAATACGTTTTTGTGACCATTTCAATATATGAATATTTTTTTAACTAACTGAACATCTATTAAATAAAAATCATTGTTTCTTTGTAAATTGTTTACAGTTCTTTGTTAATGTTAC
The DNA here is from genome assembly GCA_963170755.1 of Amphimallon solstitiale. Classification (NCBI taxonomy): domain Eukaryota; kingdom Metazoa; phylum Arthropoda; class Insecta; order Coleoptera; family Scarabaeidae; genus Amphimallon; species Amphimallon solstitiale. The sequence continues at coordinate 36,579,231 of OY720679.1, forward strand.
TTGATCTCAAAAAATGAAATTGTATACTAACCTTCAAGTTATTCAATTCTGCAATAATATATTAGCCCCCTGCATTAGTCTGTTCTAAACGTTTTCTGAAATGTGTTAAATATGCACGACTGGACATTCTAAAACACAAAGTAAACATGACTTTGACCTGTAAAATACATATAAGGTGTTTTCGGAAATTAAACCCGGATATTGGGGTTACAACATGGTTGGCACGAATGCGCTCAGTCGGGTAAAAACAACCGTGTTCGTAAAATCGAAAAAGTAACCGGGTTCAACAACCCGGTTCGATTTTAATAACCCTGGTAACGGCCGGTTTCATGATCAAGTTAAAGTGACTTTTAATTTCAAAGTTGCCTTTAACCCTGAATTTTGGTTTCATAATGTCACTTTAACTTTAAAGTCAACTAAAATATCACTTTAAGCCAAAGTCAGGATTTTCTAGCTTTAACCAAATTTAATATTTACTTTAACGACAAGTACGATATAACCTCACATAATATAGGTTGTGTTGTTGACGATTACATTGTTAAATTTGGAAACAGATACTCTGGTATTTATTTCGAATACTATCTAATAAAATGAACCAATAATATATATTGCAAACGAGTTCTAGTTCCTCATCAGGATGAGGTTCATGTAGTCGTGAAACGACGTAAAGTTTATAGAAATAGGTAAAACGGTTTGAATAAATTCAATGACAATGATTTTTTTGATAGATTCAGATGCTAACAAAAGAGACAGTCGTTTCTCTGTTAGAAAGACGCGAAGATTTAATTTCACTTGCTACAAATCGGTAGGTATTATGATGAAGTTATTGTATCACTACTAATAAATGATATATTTTAGTAAAGAATACATGCAGCTGCTCACAGAGTTATCGTTAACATTAAGGTTTTATGCCACTGGCATTATGCTTATTGCAGTTGGAGATTTTGTTAGAATATCCAAGGCCTCATCTTGTAGGATAATCAAACGGGTATCCAATGCTATTTACTCATTACTGCCAGATTATATCTACATGCCTCGTAATAATGTTGAAATGGGTAGATTGACTGAAATAAATGAACATTTCAGTAACTTGTACATAATTTTTTCTTCTTCATACTATTTACTCGTAAGTTATATGTAATTGATATTGACACACTGGAATTACGTATTGAAAGTATATATAAGTAGTATGATGACCAGTCATACTCAATTTTTTGAAAAGAAATTTCATAGAATGTTCATATATAACTTTACTGTATTATTTGAGTGCAAATATAGAAATATATTAATATTGTAAATTATTTATATCTGCTTTCTAGTACTTACATTTATTTAATAAAAGAACATTTAAATATTGTCATTGCTTTATTTCTGATAGTTGTATCATGCAAAACAAATTTCTTAAACAACTGACAAAATATTGAACACAGTTAATTAACTGCCTTTTAAGAAGTTATTCCATATATAAATAATAAATATTTTTACTTAAGGTTACACATTTCTCTGCACTGTAAAGACTGAATTTTAAATTTATAGAATAAAATATTTGCACTCTATATAAAGTTTTTCTTTTTCCACTTCCTGCACGTGCAACAATTCTTCCTCCTTGCTAAAATTAGCTCCTCTCAGCTCATCTATTCTTTTTCTTTCCCTTTTGTTTGAAGTCACACATTTTTTATATTTAACAATAAACTGTCACTATCAATATCGAAAGATGGAAACTATAATACAATGCAACCAAAACAGAAACATTACAATGAAATTAACTTTAGTTACTGTTACATCTTCATACCATTATGAAACGCTTTTACTTTAAGTATGGGCTTTCCTTAAGAAAAATTCCCGAACGGCGTATATCGGGTTGCCTGAAATATATTGAATATATTTACTGAGTTTAAAATTCCTGTATCTTTTACGCGATGCAGGTACCGGCCAGCAATATGAAGGAATGCCAAATTTGGGATATGTGTCTCCTACATTTATTGCATGGAAATATTGGATCGTCTACTTTATTCGAAATTTGTTTTTGCTCTTTCTGAATATTCTCCTGGCTTGTATTTATTTAGTTTTATTAAAACTCCCGTTTTATGTAATTTGTAATTATTTTAATGATATTTGCTGAAATTAATTAGATTCTAAGTTTTATTTTGCAATAAATATATAACTTTATTATTATTATTGAAGTACTTCTTATTATTTCTCACTATGATTTGTATTTACTTTACATGTTGAGGGTTGTAATAATATGAATAATGTTTTAGAGAAAACTAAAATCTGATAAAAAACAGTGCCGGTGTTTCTTATAAAATGTAAAAATTTATATTCTCTAAGTAGCACATGTTATAAATTATTATATTCTTCATAGTCGACACTGCTTTTGTTACATAGCGAAATCAAATTATAAAAATTTCACTGTGGGTAAGGTACGAACTTTGCGGATTCCGAACTAATCATATACCATAGTCGTCAAATTCTAATTTACCTTATAATATGCAGCGATGCCTGCTTGCTAACAGTGGTGGGAGAGCAACGCAGTGTCGGGGGACCCTCACGCCTTTAGTTTATTTCGTCACGCTCTTTTCCTCTTTCTACTTTCGTATCAGAAATTAAAATATGTCGACTACGGTATAAGAAGAAGCCAATGTTAATACCACAACTTACAATCGATTGTTATTGATATTATCAATTTTTTTTATTTATACCTTACATTTTTTAATTCTTTTTCAGTAAGCTTTGATAAATTTTTTAAATAACCGTATAATGCAGACAAATCGTCAAACGCACTCCTTTCCGCACCACCTTAGAGGTAGAGTGCAAAGCATGTTTTTTTTCTCATGGTATTCCCAGTAGGCTTAATTTATGTTTTTTACAAAAAAAGAAAAAATTTAACAAAGGTATAGATAGTGTAGATAATAAACAAGAATGGTCAAGTTGCGTTTTATCTAAACGTGTCACAATCAGTAGGTACATACTAATTCTCCAATTTGACGTCTCTAATTTCTCGATTTCTCAAAATACGAGGATCAATAATTTCAGGTAATAAAGCGAGAAAACAAAATTACTCTAACTTAATTACCATTTCTGGCCAGAGTTCTTCATCTCTGTGTATTGTCTCATACCAAGTATCCTTCGGAATCCAGACTATGAAGTAACATACATCTTTCTGGGCTATGTTTAACTATCCCTATATTTGGTACATGTAATGGTGCCTAGATTTTAAATGTAATTTGCTGTTCCAAATTTCTAAAAATATAATTTGTTTTTGTCCGTAGCTTCAAATGGAGTCGCTTCGCGGGCCTTGAATGGACACTTTTCTTTAATAACCGCGTTTTGATTAGAAATTATTCCGTCCGAAGATGCCTCTAAAAATCTATATACAGCATGAATAAAAAGACCACAAGACTAGACTTTTAGATTTGCCAAACATTCAAAAACTTTTACAGCTTGCTCATCTTTTTCATTACCGTACCGTGTCGCATTCGTTCCTATAAATTCCTGGTATAATAAAGCCTTCACAGTATTGGCCGTAAATGTGGTTCTCCTCAATTTCATCACCTTGCCAAAATTTGATGCTGTTAATTTTTTTACTCGCATTTCTTTCCGTAAAGTTTTTGTCCTTTCGTAAAATTTTGAATTTCATCCGGATTTTCGCTTGATAAATTCTTCAAAAATGTATCTTTTTTCTTCGTACTTTTGATTATTTATATCTTCAATAAAATATGCATTTGCCACCGGCCCTGAATGTGTTTTTTGTTTTTTATAAAAAATTTTCTTCTCATACCGCTTTTTTTCAGACACTGTCTAAGAACGCTGCTATCACCGTTCCCTATTAATCTACCATAAATTACACCGTGCATTTCACCAGAATATCGAAAACCTTCCGGAATAATTTTCGACTCCATGGCTGTTGACGACGAAGACCAATTTTTGTAGCATAGGTGATCTTTAGAATTACCAAATTTTGCATAAATTAAACAAAAATTTGTTTTTTACGCCTACATACAACATTTTTTTCGATCGCTATCTAACAATTGCTGCCACTCCTGATAAACTGCTGTAATTAGACTTATGCCCTCGTTTGGCCCATGCTCTTTTACTTACTCACGTATACAAAAAAAAATCCAAAAACTGTCCTGTGGTCAAAATAGAAAGTATAAATAAAACAAACACATGAAGGCACAACAAATTCAGATATTTAAATAAATACTTTTACCATCTAGAAAACAGAAAATTGTGTAACTTCATGTCTAAAACCGATGCAAGTTTGAAGTGTCCGGAAAATCTCTAAATTCGTATCTTACAATGACATAAAGTTGTTTTTGTCAGATTTTAGTTTTCTACAAACATTGTTCATATTATTAAAAAGCTTCAACATGTAAGCTTAGAAATAATAATAAGTCGTGCAACTTCATGATTAATAATAACAACGTATATTTATTGTGGAAGAAACCTGCATTTCTGAAATTCCATGTTACTGTTAGAGCACAGCATTGTTTTTGTAATATTTTAGTTGACTACGACATTGCTCATATTATTAAGATTAAAAACCTTCAACATCTCAAGGAAATATATATCACCGCGAAAAATTAAGTAACAAGCTAAATTTCTTAATAATACTAACATATATTTATTCCAGAGAAGAATTAATATCTAATACATTCTCGCAAATATCATTAAAATAATTACAAAATAAAGCGGATATCTGAATGAAGCAATCGTTTACCTAAGGTAATATAAAAAGTTGAATATACTCTCTGTTTATTGGACGTTCGGCTTAATACATTTGACCAAGTATAACTACCTTCCATATCGCTGGTCTTTGACAAAAAAAGTTTGAATTGTGTGTTGCCTATTTGCCATTTATGAGTGCAGAATTTGTGATCATTCACATTCATTTCAAAGTAATTTTGTGTAGATCAGGGTTATTTTGAATGTAAAGTAAATACATTGTTGTGTTCAGAATAAAAATATCTACGCACCCACGATTCAAAAAAGTACTTTTTAAGCACAGTAAGCTTTATATCGCTAGTGCTGTATTTTAACTATTTTTTAAAATAATTGCAAATTTTAATTGTGAGTTAATAGAACAAATATTGTTTATTTCGGTCATGTAGCAGCAACTTTTTCAAGTGCCTTACTTTTTGCGTTGAAATTGGCCATTTTGTGGCGTACGCCGATCAAGTAAACTCCCCCCCCCCTAAGTCCACCTTGAAATCAGCTATAACTCAAAGTTGACTTTGGTTACAGGGACTTTGGCACGTGTATTATGAAACCGGGCGTAATTGAATAGGGTAATGCAGCTTGTTTTACCCACTCCCCGGTCCATTTCTTCTGTCGTGTTGCCAGTACAGCTAAACTATGTTATGAATATAAGTCTTTATAAGGTTATATGCAGACCTTTACCTTACGTTACTCAACGTGACCGCAATTGCGTTCGGAATTTTTTCATTTAACCGGGTAAAGTTACTGAATCTGTCAGGTACTTTTTGACCGGATCAGGTTAATGCTATACATTTTCCGAAAACGCCTATAGTGTCAGCTTGTCAACCACGCCAACATTTGCTGTAAACTGATAATTTGCTTGATTTCTCTATTAATTTTCTTTATGCTCTCAATATTCCTCAGCTTATTAGTTTGTCAAAAACCACTACAGTCATTTAGTGTGCAATTTTAGTACGTAAAGGGGAATGCACTGTTGATTTAATTCTTGAGCAGTTAATGGAACAATATGAATTTAGTATCAATAGCGAAATAAAAAAATGTCTATGTGAAAGTATGAATATCTACTGCAAGAGTTATCTGATAACTTTACATACATCAATACAGACCTGAGTAACGTTTATAGGGGCGCTGCATTACCGCAAGAGACTAGTTATTTCACAAATTGCTGACGTTGTCAAATTTACATTGAAGATCAAGAACGCCCCTGTTCCCAAAGTGAAAATATTATAACGGAAATTGTTTAAACAGTTTGTGGTATTGTTTTTGAGATCGCCTAGTAAAAGTACATGAAATTGATAAATGTATTTGTATGTGGGGAAAAAGTGAAAGAAAAATTGCATATTAAAAAAGAGCATTCGATAATATTGGCAACTCCTTACTGATAAATAAGTTGGACAACTTCAGTGATACTGGTTTACTGAAACTGATCTCACCATATTTAACAAATCGGTTTAATAAAAAAAAAACCGTTATCTACACATTGGTATCTACTATCTTCACCAGCTAAAAACACTAATGTTAGTTACTAATTTCAACTGACATACTAAAATACTGAAAGTGAACACATTTAGTAACCTATATACCGTTACTAACAGTAAATAACATTAACTACTCTTAAAATGGACAGAAACGATTAGGGCAATAGTAACACTGATCAAAATATGCTCCGAAAGAATTAGTATTAATAACATTGTTTTTATTTTTAAAAGTATAAAAGGTTATATGGCTATCTAATTGTACAATATGTTAGGCTATATACATTTACAATGGATTTTAGTCTATACATTTTACCCCAACATTTGGTGTGTCACAAAATTGTTTTCTTTTCAATTGGCATTGATAATATTAGCACACGGCACCACAAAGGAAATTAAAAATAATTTTAAAATAATAAATATTATGCAGTGACTTATTGTTTTGCAATTTTTTCCAATAATTGACATGCAACGTGTATACGGCTTACATAGAACCTTTTGTAGCTCATGTTAACTAAATATTTCAGGTACATTGCCTTCTACATCTAAATCACTGAAACTTAATCCATTTAATGTTTTCGGACTGCGCTCGTAATGTAGTTACAGAAGCACAATATTACAAACGACCTTTTGCTATCAAAACGGTAACAAACAAATCCATAGTACCCCAGCAGCTAGTTCCATTTAATATACCAGCAAATAAAGGAGATTATAAAAATAAATTACACTATATTGTAATCTACATTATTTCACTAAAACACGTCAATACTGCTTAAGAAATATATGACGTTTTGATGATGTGATATGCAAATAAAGGTTTTCCTAAGTAGAGAATTTTTATACACTCAATCTTACTATTGAATCTATCTACTTGATGTTATAAGTTAAAAATTTCCCTTTCAAACTGGTTTTATTTTGCAAAAAAGGTAAAAATTTGCTGAGGTATGATCATAGAATAGGGTGAATGGAGCACAACGGAAGTATGATATTTTGCTAGATAGCTGGGATGAGGAGCGACGCGTGTATTGGCGTCTTTTCATAATGCACAATATAAATCTGATTTTTCTTTAATGCATGCCTCTTTCTCCGCACAGCGTCCCTCAAATGCACAAAAATTTCCTGGAAGCACCATTTTTGAAGTGTAAACTTCTATGGACGCGTTGATTATGAGCACTGAATGAGAGTGAGCCGTCACGCTCGGTTATGTAACACTCAAGTCGCCATGGTTACCAAACGAACCGTAAATTCGACAAAAATCGGCAAAACTGTGCAAAGAACTCTTATGCGAAATTGAAAGCTGCCCTTTGGCATTGGTGTACGGACGACATTGAATTTCCGGTCGACGGAGAGATTTTCTTCCTAAGCGGAGCGGTTGTAAAGATATGGGCTTTTAAAGAAGAGCGTGCACTCGATGTTTGAACAGCAAAATGGCTTACGTCATGACGATTCACGTGACAATCAAAAAATCCGGAGAAACGTCAAACTGACAGGCGAACTGAGTTGTACCACAGAGTCATTTTTAAGCGTGAAATACCAAATTTTAAAGGTTGCGAGGGCTCATCAAGACTCGGGGTCTTAAGAAACCGGCTTTTTGGGACCTTTTGTATGCTTATTTCGAGTCGGCAGTCGCACGCAATCGAAGGTACCGGCAATTTAAAGGTCGTTTGCAGAAGGATTTGGTAAGAAAAATGTCCGTTTAAATGTGCACTGATATCAATGTATTCCGGACAGGCGAAAATAAATATCAGATTCTCATGTGCACTGGCGATCAATGTATTACGGTCCGGCGAATTGCATCTCCACACAATACGTAACGGTCTCACACATGACATGATATTTTTATCTATACAGGGGTCGATTAATATTTTAATAATGATTTGAATTAAAATACGATAATTCCAGAACGTGTGTATTTCCTTAAAGGAGGATTGCTTTCGACATTTATGTGCCTCTACTACGAAATAATTTTATTTAAACGATTACGCAAACGTGCACAATGGGCGGAGTCGGCTGAAATCAATTTCTCTCTCTTCTGATTAAAATTAGGCACTTGGGAGTTTTTACGGTCGCCCATCACTAATTCAAATGTCGAAATAAAACAAAATGGCCGAAGGATTTTTTGAAAATTGTCGTATGAAAGTGAAATTTTAGATGCGGGGGTGTCTTAGGTCGCCGATCACAAATCCATAGTCAAAATGTCAAAAAAAAACGAAATGGCGGAAGATTTTTTGAAAATTGACGTATGAATGTGAAATTTTAGATACGGGGGTGTCTTAGGTCGCCGATCACAAATCCAAAGTTAAAATGTCAAAAAAAACAAAATTGCGGACGAGTTTTTTGAAAATTGACTTATGGATGTGAAATTTTGAATACGGGGGTTTAGGGGGTCGCCGATCACGATTCCAAAGTCAAAATGTCAAAAAAAACAAAATGGCGGACGAGTTTTTTTGAAAATTGACGAATGGATGTGATATTTTAAATATGGGTGATTTAGGGGTCTCCGATCATAATTACAAAGTCAAAATGTCAAAAAAACAAAATGGTATAAGAATTGTTTTGAAAGTTGACGTATGAATGTGAAATTTTAGATACGGGGGTGGTTGAGGTCGCCGATCACGAATCCAAAGTCAAAATGTCAAAAAAAAGCAAAATTGCGGACGAGTTTTTTGAAAATTGACTTATGGATGTGAAATTTTACATACGGGGGTTTAGGGGGTCGCCGATCACGATTCCAAAGTCAAAATGTCAAAAAAAACAAAATGGCGGTAGATTTTTTTTGAAAATTGAAGTATGAATGTGAAATTTTAGATACGGGGGTTTTGGGTGTCGCCGATCACGATTCCAAAGTCAAAATGTCAAAAAAAACAAAATAGCGGACGAGTCTTTTGAAAATTGACGTATGGATGTGATATTTTAAATATGGGTGATTTAGGGGTCTCCGATCACAATTACAAAGTCAAAATGTCAAAAAAACAAAATGCCATAAGAATTGTTTTGAAAGTTGACGTATGAATGTGAAATTTTAGATACGGGGGTGGTTGAGGTCGCCGATCACGAATCCAAAGTCAAAATGTCAAAAAAAAGCAAAATTGCGGACGAGTTTTTTGAAAATTGACTTATGGATGTGAAATTTTACATACGGGGGTTTAGGGGGTCGCCGATCACGATTCCAAAGTCAAAATGTCAAAAAAAAAAATGGCGGTAGATTTTTTTTGAAAATTGAAGTATGAATGTGAAATTTTAGATACGGGGGTTTTGGGTGTCGCCGATCACGATTCCAAAGTCAAAATGTCAAAAAAAACAAAATAGCGGACGAGTTTTTTTGAAAATTGACGAATGGATGTGATATTTTAAATATGGGTGATTTAGGGGTCTCCGATCATAATTACAAAGTCAAAATGTCAAAAAAACAAAATGGTATAAGAATTGTTTTGAAAGTTGACGTATGAATGTGAAATTTTAGATACGGGGGTGGTTGAGGTCGCCGATCACGAATCCAAAGTCAAAATGTCAAAAAAAAGCAAAATTGCGGACGAGTTTTTTGAAAATTGACTTATGGATGTGAAATTTTACATACGGGGGTTTAGGGGGTCGCCGATCACGATTCCAAAGTCAAAATGTCAAAAAAAACAAAATGGCGGTAGATTTTTTTTGAAAATTGAAGTATGAATGTGAAATTTTAGATACGGGGGTTTTGGGTGTCGCCGATCACGATTCCAAAGTCAAAATGTCAAAAAAAACAAAATAGCGGACGAGTTTTTTGAAAATTGACGTATGAATGTGAAATTTTAGATACGGGGGTGGTTGAGGTCGCCGATCACGAATCCAAAGCTAAAATGACAAAAAAATGGCGGAAGAGTTTTTTGAAAATTGACGTATGAACGTGAAATTTTAGATACGGGGGTGTCTCAGATCGCCAATCACAAATCCAAAGTCAAAATGTGAAGTTTTCACTTCTGCCGTGTGGTTTTAAGCACACTCATTTTTCTTTTTTATTGTCTATTTATGTGGTATAACTTCATGATGGACAATCCCTTTCCAATAAAAAAAAAGGCAGACCACCTTGATATTTCACCGACTCATGTTTGTTTTTTTCCCATCCACTACGACAATTGCATCTTTGTTTCAGCACCATACCCATAGACATGTTCTTAAGAATGCTTTTATTGCCTTTTGCAATGTCAAGCACTTACCGACTGATTTCAACATGGTTGTGTATCTGTTCGTTAGTTAACAAACGCGTCACAAATTTCTCACAGACACGACGTATCTAAAAATTTTCAGTCAAAATTTTATGACATGATCTATGCCGATTCTCACTTCTTTACCAGCTTCTCGAACTGTTAGTTGACGATTTCCACGTATCGTAACACTAACTTTCTTGACATGATTGTCATCTGTTGATATGGAAGGTCGTCCAAGCCTGGAATTCTGATCAACCCACATTCTGCCCGTCTCAAAATACTTAAACCACTCGCAGTACCACGTTCGACGCACGCAGTCCTCACCTTATGTTTAATTAAGTAATTGAAATGTCCTGCAAAATGTTTGCATGGTTTGTAGCAAGATGTCACACACACATGTTGTTCTTCAAGCTTTTTCATTTTCACTTTGTCACTGATCCAACTAGCAGTTTGTGCACGTGCTCGCTCCACCGACTGTAGTTAAGTGATTAATTGTCATAGCGAAATGAGGCAAATGGCAGTTTCTTCTACAAACCTGCTGATAGGCGCCCCCAGTAACCTCAGCGGGCTCTCTAGGTTGGTTGGCGCGCCATTTAAAAAGTTCAGTATTTTTTTGAACATATCTTGAACATATTTTGACGTATATCTTGATATCTTCAGTAGAACTGAATAATAAAAAACCGCGTTGCCTGTAGTGCATATTGAATAACAGCAATTTGCAATTTACAAGGATAGCTTTTTTTAAACCTCTTCTCTAAGCTATTACAAATAATGTTTAAGATCATTGACGGTACCTTCTCATGGTTTTGCTAATTTTGTCAAACTTAATAATAATATTCTAAAGACATAACAGTACCTGTAAACTATATCGTTGTTCACACCATAAACTTATATAAGTTTGTTATTATAAACAATTAGATAGCTATGAGAGTATATATACAAAAGTAGAAGTAGAATAATTAAGTCAGATAAGGGACCGCGAAATGCAATGTAAATTAAAGGTACCTATGTCTAACAAAAAAACGACACATAGCTCAAATAGAGTAGGAGATATGTTATTATTCCTTAATTGTTATTTGCTTTGCCAATTATTTTCACTAAAAATAAACTTATTGTCTGGTGTATGATTGTTCTTTCTGTTAATTTCACCTGCCTATTATCCCCTGAGTGCCTCCCGATCAGATGTTAAGCTAGGCGCCTGTCATATTAATTAAGGGAGGGTGGAGCCTTATTTAGTTCATCGTCTGATTTGACCCCTTCACTGAGCAAAGTGGCGATGGTATCCTGTGTTATTGACGGAAGAGGAGTTACAGGCAGGACAATATTTTTTTTTTGATTTAAGACAGGTAAATCATATTAACTTAAGAGGTTATGTAAAAGTAAATGAAGTTTGAATACAGAATTGTTCCAAAACGTTGAGTAAATAGCACATTAGTTCTGTTGCGCCATGTGGTTCGCTCCTTTAAATTAGAAGATACGCAACAACATTCGTTATTATACAGAATTGGTACGGAACATGTATTACGATTCCAAAATGGTGTAATCAAGTTATTATATAACTTGCAGTGCTATGGATCACGTAATGTTATTTTCAAATCTAATAAAGTCTAAAGACGACTTATGAAGTGTTTTGTTAAGTTTTTAAGCAAACATTTGAGAAATAATTTTTATCTGTTACCCTCCATCACACAATACAACTGTATTAAAAAAAACTGTACAAATTACCTATCCCATTATATTAAATTAGTGTTTTACACTGATTTAATATAATGGGATAGCAAATGTCACGCAATATCTCTTTAATATTCTTATTGTTTCTTTTAAATTTAATAATCTCGCCTATTTCCATTTACATTTTTTTTGTATTAGTTCTACTGAGTATTATTCATCATTATTGTAAAAATAATCTTTCGAAAGCAATAAGTCTGTTTTTTTGCACAAAGGTTACCGTGAGTATTTTTATTATTTTTTTAAATTCATGTGTGTCTTAATCCTTTTGTAGTATTTCTCCTTTATTAAGATATTTATATTCGCAAAATTTGAAACAACTTTTTCCGATATTAAAAATATTTGAACGCAAAACCAAGAGTTTTTACGCTAGAAAATTACTCTCAGTATCATTATTTGTATGATATATCAGCTTTAAATATCAGCGGGTTACCTGCAGTGCAAAGAACTCACTCCCATCTTTCGCAGTCAGTGTCTGACATAAAAGTAAAATGAAAACACAAAACTTGGCAACACCATCCGTGAAAATTAAATTAGAAAAGTTGCGTACCTGATTAGTTTAAATACGACCCAAATATGAATTTACGACTTCGCAATAATAAATTCCAAAAAATCCTCTTGGACTTCTCACTACCGACTTTATAAAACATACCTTATAGAGGTGTAGCGATTTGCGTCCAAGTTAATTAAATCAAGTTTGCCCTGCCTATCTACAGTGCATCACCCTTAGGGGTGCGTCGAGGTTACAAGAGGTTAAATAATTAACTAAGATCACGTCGAAATAGCATTGTGTAGCCCAGATAAAGAGAGAATTTATATTTACATTGATAGATGCGGTTTCTATAGGCGAAATAATGAAGAATTCATTTCGAGGACCGATAAATTATATTTAAGCCTTGTTCAACCTCAACAATTAACTATATTCCGTCGATTACCTTGCCTGTAAATAAGGATTAATATTGAACATTTTGCTTATTGTATAATTTCCGCTTTTCACACGGGCTTGCTGTTTGTGGCTCGATGTCAGTTTCCCAGTCCTTATTTTATAAATGGATAATTAGTTTTCGACTCTATTGGCACCCAAATTAAATTAATTTGTCTTCCGAGAAAATATTCTTATCGAATAATTTGATTCGCAAGATGAGGGGAAAAATAAGTATTTTAGGGAAATTGAATAATTACTGATTTCAATCGCTTTTCACATAGCTTTCATTATATGTCAGTGAAAAATATTAGGTTTCGTTTTCCAAGAAAATTGAGGCGGTATACATGCAGTTAGAATAAATTAAAATTCTTTAATTATATATATATTATTGGCAGTGATTTCATAATTCTAAACATGTTATAAATCAAATGTATTATATGTTATAAATTTTAACTGTTGTTTGAAGTTCTAATAAATATTTAAATGCACCTCAAAGAAAATATTTATTGATTTTTAACGTTCATAATAAGCACACAGTATTCAAAACATATACGCATGTACTACTGTACTATTTTAAATATAATAAGTGAGCTTTCTGAATAATAATTATTGCCAATTTTATATGAGACCTGTCTGACTCTTTATTTGTATATGCAAATATACATTATTTGCATATACAAATAAACAGTCAGACAGGGCAGGTCTATGTCTTTTATTCTGCCCCATAAATAAAAATCAAGAACATCGAGCAAGGCGAAAAAAAACTGAATAATGCCTTCCTTTCGGGATAGTTTAAGGAATATTGGCGCAAAGCAAGAATGCATTTTCAAAGCACTGAAAATACATTCTGATCATGTCATAAGCTTCGACGTTAGAATATGAAATTTTGCAAACTTAATAATTATATGCAGGTGTCCAAAAAGGCTTAACTTGCTAAATACGTACAAAAAGCTTAACTACAAGTTACACTAATATTTTTACATTTCGATTTTCATGGCCCACCTTGGAAATCTCATAATAATGTAATTTAGTATCACTGTGCATGGCATGTTGTATGATGGAAACTTAAAAAAAAAAAAGCAAACTACACTGTTCTGTATTATTACTATTTTATTTCAAGTTTGGAAAGGACAAGAAATGATATTTAAAAAATAATAGCTAAAGAATTTGAAAACATTTAAAAGAAGACTACCGTGACATATGCAATGAATTAAAAAATCAAGAAAAAGATTGAAATGAAAGTATTTATGGAAAAGTATAATGAAAATTCAAGTGAAAACGAACTATACACTGTCTAGAGACCTTTCTAAATTAAAATAGAATTATTATGTACTCCCAATCATTAAATAAATATATATTTAGAATTTTTCATTTTCCTGGATTTTCTATATCTTTGTCAAGAAAAAAGGTAGCTACTTCCGGTTTTCACCATTCTCTTCACATTTTTATGTGCTTTAATATTACGAAATTAAAAATGTACCGTTCCATTTAAAATTTTAAAGAAAAAACAAGTAATATACATAAATTGAGAACAGCGCCCCCTGTTATTTTTTTTAATAACCACGTAATTTCGTACCAATATCTTTCAATTCTTTGTAAAATCCTCTATCTAGTGAGCCCAGAAACATTAAAATCCGTTGAGGCAAACTAAAATTATATCCACTTTTGAACGCAGATATACCCCCTCCACCCTCCCCTTCGTATGGGAGTTAGATCAAAAAGTTTCAAATGAAAATTGTATAAAAACTTCTAAAATCGTGGCTATTAAAAATTGTAATCTATCTTAATCTAGAATTTAATAATAAATTATTACATTTTTAATTGATCTTGAGAATTGCGCTCCCTTACGATCATTTTGGTAACTTAAAAATATTTTTATTGTAATTCTCCTGGTCCGTTTTACTATCAGATTTTTTTCCGCTAGGTTGTACGATAAACGGTTGCCGAGGTATGGCCGGTGGCCGAGCTTAAACAGACACCCGGTATATACAGTGTGTAAATAAAGTAACGGATAAAGGCATTAACTTCGCTAATATTAATTTTTTGAAAGAAATCTGGAAGAGATATAACGATTTTAACTAAAGGGAATATTTCTATTACATTTTCAGTTTCTTACGTCATTTGTTTTTCATGTTATGACGTCACCGATTTTTTTTTTATGACAACCTATAATTTTTTTTAATTGATTTTGATATTACTTTCAATTCCCTATCCAACGGTATAAAACTTTTAATACGTTACATATGAAAAAAAATGAGGAAAAGAGTCTTAAAGTTGAAATATCAAAAATTCATTAAACAAATCTAGTTACATAAATTTGATCGACAGATTGACGACACATCGTTTTTATTATAAAACTAGCTGTCCATCAATCTCTTCGAGCTTGAATCGCCTCTTCGCGTCCGCTTACAGCTGTCCGCCAGTCTCTCTTAACTTGAACCGCTTTTTTCGCGTCCGCTTACAGTTTCTTCACAGTTTCCTGTAAAAAGCAATCACTGTCATGGCTTTTTAGAGTGTCCGATTTTATTAACTTTTGAAGCACCCCTGTATATACATATATCTTGTGAAGCCAATAGTATGTTTTATTTAAAATGCATCTCGAACTGTTTTATACACAAACCTGTACACAATCAAGAGCGAGAAAGATAATTTAATGTTAAACATAGTTTATGTTAAAGTATTTAAAGAAACAATGAGCTGAAAGAGCACAACATTTTCATCGAGGCAGTTTACAATAGTATTTTGATGTGATAGTGGAAAAGCATGTCAACCTTTTCGAAGTCCACTCTCGTTAAGAAAAAAGCACAAAATAATAATAAAAGTAAAAAGCCCAAGTTTCAAATTTAAGGCCTATTGAAGCGCCTTTCTTGTAAAAAACGCTTTTTAGAATGTCCACTTTATAAACTTTTGAAGCACCCATGTATATACATATATTTTGTTAGGCCAATAGGATATTTTATTTAAAATTCTTCTCGAATTGTTTATGACATAAATCTGTACATTCTCAAGAGCGAGAAAGGTAATTTAATGTTAAACATAAGTCATGTTAAAGTATCGAAAGAAACAATGAGCTCAGAGCGCAACATTTCCATTAAGACAGTTTACAGTACTATTTTGATGTAACAGTGAAAAATCATGTCAACCTTTTTGAATCCTACTATCGTTAATGAAGAAACACAAAAGAATAATAAAAATGAACCTAAAATTCATTTTACTCAAAGATCCAAAAAAAAGCCCAAGTTTTAAATTTTAGCCCTATTGTATGGCTTTTTTCGCGTTCGCTTACAGTTCCTTCACAGTTTCCTGTAAAAAGCAATCACTGTCATGGCTTTTTAGAATGTCCGATCTTATTAACTTTTGAAGCACCCCTGTATATACATATATCTTGCGAAGCCAATAGTATATTTCATTTAAAATGCCTCTCAAACTGTTTTTTTACACAAACCTGTACACACTCAAGAGCGAGAAAGGTAATTTAATGTTAAACATAATTTATGTTAAAGTATTTAAAGAAACAATGAGCTGAAAGAGCACAACATTTTTATCGAGGCAGTTTACAATACTATTTTGATGTGATAGTGGTAAAGCATGTCAACCTTTTCCAAGTCTACTCTCGTTAAGAAAAAAGCACAAAATAATAATAAAAGTCAAAAGGCCAAGTTTTAAATTTAAGCCCTATTGAAGCGCCTTTCCTGTAAAAAACGGTTTTCGGAATGTCCACTTTTATAAACTTTTGAAGCACCCCTGTATAAACATACATTTTGTTAGGCCAATAGGATATTTTATTTAAAATTCTTCTCGAACTGTTTTTAACACAAACCTGTACACACTCAAGAGCAAGAAAGGTAGTTTAATGTTAAACATGTCATGTTAAAATATCCAGAGAAACAATGAGCTCTCAAAAAGCGCAACATTTTCATTAAGACAGTTTACAATACTATTTCCAGGTGAAAGTGTAAAAGCCTGTCAATCTTTTCGAAGTCTACTCTCGTTAATAAAGGAGCACGAAATAATAATAAAAGTAAAAAGCCCAAATTTTAAATTGAAGCCCTATTAAAGCGCCTTTCCTGTAAAAACGCTTTTTAGAATGTCCACTTTTATAAACTTTTGAAGCACCCCTGTAGATACATATATTTTGTTAAGCCAATAGGATATTTTATTTAAATTTCTTATCGAACTGTTTTTGACATAAGCCGGTACACACTCAAGAGCGAGAAAGGTAACTTAATGTTAAACATAAGTCGTGTTAAAGTATCCAAAGACACAATGAGATCAAAAAGCCCAACATTTTTATTAAGACAGTGTACAATACTATTTTGATGTAAAGTGTGACCTTTTTGAAATCCATTATTGTTAATAAAGGAGCACAAAATAAAAGTAAAAGTAAAAAGCCCAAGTTTTAAATTTTAGCCCTATTGAATGGCTTTTTTCGCGTCCGCTTACAGTTTCTTCACAGTTTCCTGCAAAATGCAATCACTGTCATGGCTTTTTAGAATGTCCGTTTTTATTAACTTTTGAAGAACTCCTGTATATATACATATATCTTGTGAAGCGAATAGTATGTTTTATTTAAAATGCTTCTCGAACTGTTTTTTACACAAATCTGTACATACTCAAGAGCGAGAAAGATAATGTAATGTTAAACATAAGTCGTGTTAAAGTATGCAAATACACAATGAGTTCAGAAAGGGCAACATTTTTATTAAGACACTGTACAATACTATTTTGATGTGAAAGTGTAAAAGTCTGTCAACCTTTTCGAAGTCTACTCTCGTTAAGAAAAAAGCACAAAATAATAATAAAAGTAAAAAGCCCAAGTTTTAAATTTAAGTCCTATTGAAGCGCCTGTCCTGTAAAAAGCAATCACTGTCATGGCTTTTTAGAGTGTCCACCTTTATAAACTTTTGAATAACCCCTACATATATTTTGTTAAGCCAATAGTATATTTTATTATTATATTTAAAATTCTTCTCGAACTGCTTTTTAGACAAACTGGTATATAATCAAGAGCGAGAAAGGTAATTTAATGTTAAACATAAGTCATGTTAAAGTATTGAAAGAAACAGTGAGCTCAATGAGCGCAACATTTCCATTGAGACAGTGTACAATACGATTCTGATGTTTGCGAATCTACTATCGTTAAGAAAAAATGAAGTATTAAATTTAAACCCTGCTCAATCACGTTTCGAAGAATCTCCAAATTGAAGACGTAATAAGCGACCACAAACAACCCCGTATCTAAAATTTCACATTCACACGTCAATTTTCAAAAAAATCTTCCGCCATTTTGTTTTTTTTTGACATTTTGACATTGGAATCGTGATCAGGGACCTCCAAAACCCCCGTATATAAAATTTCACTTTCATACGTCAATTTTCAAAAAAATCTCCCGCCATTTTGTTTTTTTTTGACATTTTGACTTTGGAATCGTGATCGGCGACCCCCAAAACCCCCGTATCTAAAATTTCACAATCATACGTCAATTTTCAAAAAAATCTTCCGCCATTTTATTTTTTTTGACATTTTGACTCTGGAATCGTGATCGGCGACCCCCAAAACCCCCGTATCTAAAATTTCACATTCATACGTTAATTTTCAAAAAAATCTCCCGCCATTTTGTTTTTTTTGACATTTTGACTTTGGAATCGTGATCGGCGACCCCCAAAACCCCCGTATCTAAAATTTCACGTTCATACGTCAATTTTCAAAAAATCTTCCGCCATTTTGTTTTTTTTGACATTTTGACTTTGGAATCGTGATCGGCGACCCCCAAAACCCCTGTATCTAAAATTTCACGTTCATACGTTAATTTTCAAAAAATCTCCCGCCATTTTGTTTTTTTTTGACATTTTGATTATGGATTCGTGATCGGTGACCTAAGACATCCCCGTATCTAAAATTTCACATTTATACGTCAATTTTCAAAAAATCCTTCGGCCATTTTGTCTTTTTTTGGACATTTCGACTTTGGATACGTGATCAATGACACCACAAAAACTCCCAAGTGCCGAATTTTACTTTAATCGGAAGAGAGAAATTAATTTCAGCTAGCTCCGCCCACTCTGCATGTATGCGTAATCGATTAAATAAAATTATTACATAAGGGCACATCGATGTTAAAAGCAATCCTTTTCTCCATTAAGGAAACGGGGCATACGCGTTCTGGAATTAACCTATTTTAATTCAAATCATTATTAAAATACTAATCGACCCCTGTATATAGATAAAAATATTAAATTAAGCGGGACCGTTATGTATTGTGTGGAGATATGGAGATGCCGAACATTCACCGGACCGTAATACATTGATCGGCTGTGCACATGAGAATCTGATTATATTTTTCGCCCGTCCGAAATACATTGATATTACTGCACATTGAATCGGCCATTTTTCTGACCAAATGCTTCTGCAAAAGAATTTGAAAGTGCTCGTGCCCTTGGTTGCGTGCGTCTGTCGACTCGAAATAAGCACGTAAAAGGTCCAGAGAAGGCCGTTCTTTAACACCTCGGGTCTTGTTGGACCCTCGCAACCTTCAAAATTTCGTATTTCACGCTTAAAAATGAATCTGTGGACACAACTCAGTTTGATGTCAGTTTGACGTTTCCCGAGATTTTTATCGCTTGTCACGGGAATGGTCAAAACGTAAGCCATTTTTTCGTTACAAAATGGAATGCACGCTCCCCTTTAAAACCCCATATCTCTGCACACGCTCCACTTAGAAGGAAAAACTCGCCGGCGAGGAACCGTTTAGAGTCCACGTAACACGCACGCCAAAGGACAGCTTTCAATTCCGCGTATCCAGAGAGGAGTTGAACCTGGCGTTTTGTCGACTTTTTCTATTTTGATAGTTTCGAAAATGCTCGGTTAAGCTCTTTCAACTAAGGCGATTAACAACAGAGGTCTGTGCGCTATTATTATATATTACTAGCTCTAACGTCCGCTTACAGCGAGTCCTCCGCTTACAACCGGTCCTCCGCTTACAGCGGGTCCTCCGCTTACTGCGGGTCCGTCAATCTCTTTTAGTTGGAATCGCTTTTTTCGCGTCCGTTTACAGCTTTTTCATAGTTTCCTGTAAAAAGCAATCACTGTCATGACGCCTTTTAGAATGTCCGACTTTATTAACTTTTGACGCACCCCTGTATATAAATATATTTCGTGAAGCCAATAGTATATTTTTTTTAAAATTCTTCTCGAACGGTTTTTTACACAACCGGTACACACTCAAACGCGAGAAAGGTAAATTAAAGTTAAACGTAAGTCATGTTAATGTATCCAAAAAACAATGAGCTCAAAGAGCACAAGATTTTCATCGAGACAGTTTACAATACTATTTTGATGTGATAGTGGAAAAGCATGTCAACCTTTTCGAAGTCTACTGTCGTTAAGAAAAAAGCACAAAATGATAATAAAAGTAAGAAGCCCAAGTTTTAAATTTAAGCCCTATTGAAGCGCCTTTCCTGTAAAAAACACTTTTTAAAATGTCCACTTTTATAAACTGTTGAAGCACCCCTGTATATACATATATTTTGTTAAGTCAATAGGATATTTTATTTAAAATTCTTCTGGAACTGCTTTTGACATAAACCGGTACACACTCAAGAGCGAGAAAAGAAATTGAATGTTAAACATAAGTCATGTTAAAGTATCCAAAGGGAGAATGAGCTCAAAAAACGCAACATTTTTATTAAGATAGTTTACAATACTATTTTGATGTGAAAGTGTAAAGCCTGTCAACCTTTTCAAAATCCACGATCGTTAATAAAGGAGCACAAAGTAATAATAAAAGTAAAAAACCAAAGTTTTAAATTTAAGCCCTATTGAAGCGCCTTTCCTGTAAAAAAAGACTTTTTAGAATGTCCACTTTTATAAACTTTTGAAGCACCCCCGTATATACATATATTTTGTTAAGCCAATAGGATATTTTATTTAAAATTCTTTTCGAACTGTTTTTGACATAAACCGGTACGCACTCAAGAGCGAGAAAGGTAATTTAATGTTAAAGTATCCAGAGACACAATAAGATCAAGAAGGTCAATATGTTTATTAAGACAGTTTACAATACTATTTTGTTGTGAAAGTGCAAAAGTCTGTCAATCTTTTCGAAATCAACTATCGTTAATAAAAGAGCACAAGACATTAATAAAAGTAGAAGCCCAAGTTTTAAATGTAAGCCAAAGCGCCTTCCTGTAAAAGGCGATCACTGGCATCACGCTTTTTAGAATGTCTACTTTTATAAACTTTTGAAACACCCCTGTATATACATATATTTTGTTAAGCCAATAGAATATTTTATTTAAAATTCTTCTCGAACTGTTCTTGACACAAATCGGTACACACTCAAGAGAGAGAAAGGTAATCTAATGTTAAAGTATCCAAAGACACAATAAGATCAAAAAGGTCAACATGTTCATTAAGACAGTTTACAATACTATTTTGATGTGAAAGTGTAAAAGCCTGTCAACCTTTTCGAAATCCACTATCGTTAATAAAGGAGCACAAAATAATAATAAAAGTAAAAAGCCCAAGTTTTAAATTGAAGCCCTATTGAAGCGCCTTGCCTGTAAAAGGCGATCACTGGCATGACGCTTTTCAGAATGTCCACTTTTATAAACTTTTGAAACACCCCTGTACATAAATAAATTTTGTGAAACCAATAGGATATTTTATTTAAAATTCTTCTCGAACTGTTTTTGGCGCAAACCGGTACACACTCAAGAGCGAGTAAGGTAATTTAATGTTAAAGTATCCAAAGACACAATAAGATCAAAAAGGTCAACATGTTCATTAAGACAGTTTTCAATACTCTTTTGATGTGAAAGTGTAAAAGCCCGTCAACCTTTTCGAAATCCACTATCGTTAATCAAGGAGTACAAAATAATAATAAAAGTAAAAAGCCCAAGTTTTAAATTGAAACCCTATTGAAACACCCCTGTATAAACATATATTTTGTTAAGCCAATAGGATATTTTTTTAAAATTCTCCTCAAACTGTTTTTAACACAAACCGGTACACACTTAAGATCGAGAAAGGTAATTTAATGTTAAAGTATACAACGACACAATAAGATCAAAAAGCGTAACATTTTTATTAAGATAGTTTACAATACTGTTTTGATCCGAAAGTGTAAAAGCCTGTCAACCTTTTAGAAATCCACTATCGTTAATAAAAGAGCACAAATTAATAAAAGTAGATAGCCCAAGTTTTAAATTTGAAGCCCAATTGAAGCGCCTTTCCTGGAAAAAGCGATCACTGGCATGACGATTTTTAGAATGTCCACTTTTATAAACTTTTGAAGCACGGCTGTACATAGATAAATTTTGTGAAGCCAATTGTATATTGCTTTTTACACAAACCGGTACACACTCAAGAGCGAGAAAGGTAGTTTAATGTTAAAGTATCTAAAGACAATAAAATCAAAAAGCGCAACATTTTTATTAAGACAATTTACAAGACTATTGTGATGCGAAAGTGTAAAAGCTGTTCAACCTTTTCGAAATCCACTATCGTCAATGAAAGAGCAGAAAATAATAATAAACGTAGAAAGCCCAAGTTTTAAATCTAAAGCCCTATTGAAGCGCCTTTCCTGTAAAAAGCGATCACTGGCATGACGCTTTTTAGAATGTCCACTTTAATAAACTTTTGAAGCACCTCTGTACATACATAAATTTTGTGAAGCCAATTGTATATTTTATTTAAAAATTTTCACACTCAAGAGCGAGAAAGATAATTTAGTATTAAATATAAGAATGATGTTAAAGTATCCGAAGAAACAATATGCTCAATAAGCGCGTCATTTTCATTGAGACAATCGGAATAATACGCTCTTGAAATAACAGGAGAAACATTTAGTATATTAACAAAAAGTATGTCAATTGCTCAGAAACAATTTAAAATAGGCACGCACAATATTAATAAAAAATAACCTAAAAATCAGTTTGACACTGAGATATTTTTCACCTCAATTATTTGAAGTGGAACAGCGCTTTCATTATGAAATTTTGGTCAGCAGATTTGAAATATTCGTCTGTCACATACTCAAAATTAGTTCGCAGGTCAATTAAAAATGATGAACTTCAAACATACAGCTCGCAAACATATAAATGATTAGTTTTAATAAGATGTTGTTAAAAGCAATTACAAAGAAGAAAAGACCAAGCGCAGGCATACATTTTCACAAATATTTAGGTTTTTTAGCAACTGAGATAAAGTCCCAGAAATGTAACAGAATTAACAAGCTTCCAAAACACAAATATTTCCCTAGTAAGCTAAAAGTTACACATATTCAATATTATATTTTATTTTTAATTATACTGTTAATTTCATGTATAGAAGAAGCAATACAATTACTAAAACACTAATAAAAATAATTATTAATTACAAATGGATAAGAAAACAATTGCAGTCAATACTAATAAAAATCCAAATCTCCTAGGTTACGCGCATGTGTAAGTAATCGTAATTACTGTTTAATATTTTATCAGGTTTGGTAAAACAGCGGTTAAAATATCTTCATTTAATAACGTTCTTAATCAATGATTAGCGCTAACCGGTGTTGGAAAAACATACCAACCGGTATTTTAATCAATGATTAGCGCCAACCGGTTTTTGCAAAAACGTACTATCACGTATTGTATCTAATGAATACTCTCATCGGCATTTTAATCGGAATTGGGAAAACCGGCCCTTTATTGAACTTAATCAACTAATACAGTTCAATAATATGAATAATTAAAATTACGTCTAAATTTGCCGTTGTAGTTGTTAGGGCGTTTTAATGTTGAAGGTTACATTTAAATATTATGTCAACTTTAAATAAATATGCGCCAATAATTTAAGGACATTAAATTTGAGATATTGCAAAATTTTACCTGTCAAGTATCCTACCTACACATGCAATTTCGAGACTTATAAATATACCTTTTGACATAAATCATAATAACCTTTTGAAGTTTGTCATCCATGCAACACAAATTTGTCTGCAATTACCGTTTCCCGTAGAATGCGATCACTGTCATGACGCTTTTTAGAAAGGCCGATTTTATAAACTTTTGAACCACTCCTGTATATACATAAATTTTGTGATGCCAATCGTATATATTATTTAGAACTATTCTTTACTTCTTTACACAAACCGTTACACTGAACACTGAAGAGCGAGAAGGATAATTTAATGTTAAACATAAATCATATTAAAGTTACCAAGGAAGAATGTGCTCAGATCCAAGCACTTTTCGACGAACCTTTCCGCCATATTACATTCGCCATGTTTTTTTTTTTGACATTTTGACTTTGGATTCGTGATCGGCAACCTGAGACACCCCCGTATCTAAAATTTCACATTAATACGTCAATTTTTCAAGAAACTTCGGCCATTTTGTTTTTTTTGACATTTCGACTTTGGATTCGTGATCGGCGACCTAAAACACCCCCGTATCTAAAATTTCACATTCATACGTCAATTTTCAAAAAAACTTCCGCCATTTTGTTTTTTTTGACATTTTGACTTTGGATTCGTGATCGGCGACCTGAGACACCCACGTATCTAAAATTTCACATTCGTACGTCAATTTTCAAAAAAACTTCCGCCATTTTGTTTTTTTTGACATTTTGACTTTGGATTCGTAATCGGCGACCTGAGACACCCCCGTATCTAAGATTTCACATTCATACGCCAATTTTCAAAAAATCTTCCGCCATTTTGTTTTTTTTTGACATTTTGACTTTGTATTCGTAATCGGCGACCTGAGACACCCCCGTATCTAAAATTTCACATTCATACGCCAATTTTCAAAAAAACTTCCGCCATTTTGTTTTTTTTTGACATTTTGACTTTTGATTCGTGATCGGCGACCTGAGACACCCCCGTATCTAAAATTTCACGTTCATACGTCAATTTTCAAAAAAAACTTCCGCCATTTTGTTTTTTTTTTGACATTTTGACTTTGGATTTGTGATCGGCATCCGCACACAGCGCCGTATCTAAAATTTCATATTCATACGTCAATTTTCAATAAAATTCCGCCATTTTCTTTTTTTTTTTGACATTTTGACTTTGGATTCGAGATCGGCGTTCGCACACACCCCCGTATATAAAATTTGACATTCGTAAGTCAATTTTCAAAAAATCTTCCTCCATTTTGTTTTATTTGACATTTTGACTATGGATTGGTGATCGGCGTCCGCAGACATACCCGTATCTAAAATTTCGCATTGATACGTCAATTTTCAAAAAATCTTCGGCCATTTTTTTTTTTGACATTTTGACTTTGGATTTGTGATCGGCGACATAAGACACCCCCGTATCTGAAATTTCACATTCGTACGTCAATTTAGAATTAGTGACGGGCGACCGTAAGAACTCCCAGTTTTACTTTTAATCAGAATAGAGAGAAATTGATTTCAGCCAACTCCGCCCACCGTGCACGTTTGCGTAATCGTTTAAGTAAAATTATTTCGTAGGGGCACATAAATGTCGAAAGCAATCCTCCTCCGTTTCCCCTTCTGAGGAAATACGCGTTCCGAAATTATCGTATTTTAATTCAAATCATTATTAAAATATTACTCGACAACACCTGTATAGATGAAAATATTAAATCTAGCGGGACCGTTACGTATTATGTGGACATGTCGGACGTTCGCCGGACCGTAATGTATTGACCGGCAGTGCACATGATAATCTGATTTTATTTTTCGCCCGTCCGGAATGCATTGGTATCAGTGCAGATTGAATCGGCCATTTTTCTGACCAAATACCTCTGCAAACGGACTTGCAATTACTCGTACCTTCGTCTAGGTACCTCTGTAAACTGGGAACGCGCAAGTGAACGTTTCCGAAATGTCACTTGTTTACGTTTCTGAATCTTGTTGTGTCCTCGAAACTTTCAAAATTTGGAATTTCAAGCTTAAAACTGAAAATGTGAATGCGTATGAGACCGGCTGTCAGTTTGACGTTTGTCGGGAATTTTCATCCATTTGTCTAAATCGTATCCGTCTGCAGGCGGACTTTAAAATGTTCGTAGCTTTGTATCTCTACCAGTTTAAACTGGGAATATGCAACTAAAGGGTCCTGAAATGTCAGTACTTTAAAATTTTGAATCTTGTTGCGCCCCCGAAAGCTTTAAAATTTGGAATTTCAGGCTTAAAAGTGAATGTTTGCATACATTTCGAATCGGCTGTCACTTTGACGTTTGTCGGGATTTTCAGTATAAAAGGCTCCAGAGTAATTTTTGTTTCCCACGTCCTCCTTATGGGGGAAAAAATTGATGCAGCGTGATTTCCTTCACGTTCTAAAATTTTCAAAAATTCCTTTCGCCGCCTTAACGACCGTTCGAAGCGATAAAAATACGCCTATACAAAGTAGAATTATATACCCGACCACATGAAACTCTGAAATTTCCCCTCAAAAGCGTCAATTCGTCAAACACTCAAAGGTCGTTTTCGCATTTTACCCGCATTTCCCCTCCTCTACTAAATCCGTGAGAGCGGTAAAGGGTCCTGCTCGCTTTTAGTATATATAACTAGCTCTAACGTCCGCTTACAGCGGGTCCTCCGCTTACAACGGGTCCTCCGCTTACAGCGGGTCCTCCGCTTACAGCGGGTCCGTCAATCTCTTTTAGTTGGAATCGCTTTTTCCGCGTCCGCTTACAGCTTTTTCATAGTTTCCTGTAAAAAGCAATCACTGTCATGACGCCTTTTAGAATGTCCGATTTTATTAACTTTTGACGCACCCCTGTATATACATATATTTCGTGAAGCCAATAGTACATTTTCTTTAAAATTCTTCTCGAACGGTTTTTTACACAAACCGGTACACACTCAAGAGCGAGAAAGGTAAATTTATATTAAACATAAGTCATGTTAATGTATCCAAAGAAACAATGAACTCAAAGAGCACAACATTTTCATCGAGACAGTTTACAATACTATTTTGATGTGATAGTGGAAAAGCATGTCAACCTTTTCGAAGTCTACTGTCGTTAAGAAAAAACACAAAATAATAATAAAAGTAAGAATCCCAAGTTTTAAATTTAAGCCCTATTGAAGCGCCTTTCCTGTAAAAAACGCTTTTTAGAATGTCCACTTTTATAAACTTTTGAAGCACCCCTGTATATACATATATTTTGTTAAGCCAATAGGATATTTTATTTAAAATTCTTCTCGAACGGTTTTTTACGCAAACCGGTACACACTCAAGAGCGAGAAAGGTAAATTTATATTAAACATAAATCATGTTAATGTATCCAAAGAAACAATGAACTCAAAGAGCACAACATTTTCATCGAGACAGTTTACAATACTATTTTGATGTGATAGTGGAAAAGCATGTCAACCTTTTCGAAGTCTACTGTCGTTAAGAAAAAACACAAAATAATAATAAAAGTAAGAATCCCAAGTTTTAAATTTAAGCCCTATTGAAGCGCTTTTCCTGTAAAAAACGCTTTTTAGAATGTCCACTTTTATAAACTTTTGAAGCACCCCTGTATATACATATATTTTGTTAAGCCAATAGGATATTTTATTTAAAATTCTTCTCGAACTGTTTTTGACATAAATCGGTACACACTCAAGAGCGAGAAAGGTAATTTAATGTTAAACATAAGTCATGTTAAAGTATCCAAAGACACCTTGATATCAAAAAGCGCAACATCTTTATTAAGACAGTGTACAATACTATTTTGATGTGAAAGTGTGGAAGTCTGTCAACCTTTTTGAAATCCGCTATCGTTAATAAAGGAGCACAAAATAATATTTAAAGTAAAAAGCCCAAGTTTTAAATTGAAGCCCTATTGAAGCGCCTTTCCTGTAAAAAGAGGCTTTTTTGAATGTCTACTTCTATAAACTTTTGAAGCACCCCTATATATACATATATTTTGTTAAGCCAATAGGATATTTTATTTAAAATTCTTCTTAAACTGTTTTTGGCACAAACAGTAACACACTCAAAAGCGAGAAAGGTAATTTAATGTTAAAGTATCCAAAGACTCAATAAGATCAAAAAGGTCAACATGTTCATTAAGACAGTTTACAATTCTGTTTTGATGTGAAAGTGTAAGAGTCTGTCAACCTTTTCAAAATCCACTATCGTTAATAAAGGAGCACAAAATAATAATAAAAGTAAAAACTCCGAGTTTTAAATTGAAGCCCTGGAGCCGTATTGAAGCTCCTTTTCTGTAAAAAGCGATCAATCTCATGACGCTTTTTAGAATGTCCAAGTTTATAAACTGTTGTAGTACCCCTGTACATACATAAATTTTGTAAAGCCAATTGTATATTTTCTTTAAAATTCTTCTCGAATTGTTATTTATACAAACCGGTACACACTCAAGAGCGAGAAAGGTAATTTAATGTTAAACATAAGTCATGTTAAAGTATCCAAAGCAGTGGCGGCTGGTGCCCGCGTTTTGGCGGTGCAGTTGCGTGGACGGGACTGATTCGTTTGTTGTCGATGATATGCTCGACATCTGGGAGTACATCGCCGATAATGGGCGAGTCGGTCTTGTCTGTGTGGCTGCTCACGCCCCGAGCCGCCACTGAATCCAAAGACACAATGAGCTTAAAAAACGCAACATTTGTCTTAAGACAGTTTACAATACTATTTTGATGTGAAAGTGTAAAAGCGTCACAACCTTTTCGAAATCCACTATCGTTAATAAAAGAGCACAAAATAATAATAAATATAAAAAGCCCAAGTTTTAAATTGAAGCCCTATTGAAGCGCCTTTCCTGTAAAAGGCGATCACCGGCATGACGCTTTTTAGAATATCCACTTTTATAAACTTTTGAAACATCCCCGTATATACATATATTTTGTTAAGCCAATGGGATATTTTACTTAAAATTCTCCTCGAACTGTTTTTGACACAAACCGGCACACACTTAAGAGCGTGAAAGGTAATTTAATGTTAAAGTATACAACGACAGAATAAGATCTAAAAGCGCAACATTTTTATTAAGATAGTTTACAATACTATTTTGATCCGAAAGTGTAAAAGCCTGTCAACCTTTTCGAAATCCATTATAGTTAATAAAAAAGCACAAATTAATAAAGGTAGAAAGCCCAAGTTTTAAATTTGAAGCCCATTGAAGCGCCTTTCCTGGAAAAAGCGATCACTGGCATGACGATTTTTAGAATGTCCATTTTTATAAACTCTTGAAGCACCCCTGTACATAGATAAATTTTGTGAAGCCAATTGTATATTTTATTTAAAATTCTTCTCGAATTGATTTTTACACAAACCGGTACACACTCAAGAGCGAGAAAGGTAGATTAATGTTAAAATATCCAAAGACACAATAAGATCAAAAAGCGCAACATTTTTATTAAGACAGTTTACAATACTATTGTGATGCTAAAGTGTAAAGGCTTTTCACCTTTTCGAAATCCACTATCGTCAATAAAAGAGCACAAAATAATAATAAAAGTAAAAAGCCCAAGTTTTAAATGTAAAGCCCTATTGAAGTGCCTTTCCTGTAAAAAGCGATTACTGGCATGACGGTTTTTAGAATGTCCACTTTTATAAACGTTTGAAGCACCCCTGTACATACATAAATTTTGTGAAGCCAATTGTATATTTTATTTAAAATTTTTCTCGAATTGCCTTTTACACAATGCGGTACACACTCAAGAGCGAGAAAGATAATTTAATATTAAATATAAGAATAAGTATCCGAAGAAACAATATGCTTAAGAAACACATCATTTTCATTGAGACAATCGGGATAATACGCTCTTGAAATAACAGTGGAAACATTTAGTATATTAGCAAAAAGTAAGTCAATTGCTCAGAAACAATTTAAAATAGGCACGCACAATATTAATAAAAGATAACCTAAAAATCAGTTTGACACTGAGATATTTTTCACCCCAATTATTTGAAGTGGAACAGCGCTTTTATTATGAAATTTTGGTCAGCAAATTTGAAATATTCGTCTGTCACACACTCAAAATTAGTTCGCAAGTCAATTCAAAATGAAGGACTTGTATTGCAGAACATTTTAAATTTTCACCGAATTACATTATTACTCATTTTAATGGACATGCTCAAATATATATAGTATCTGTGTAGTGTTTAAAATGTTTATAACAAATTTTGTTTGATAAATGGGCGTCGCTTTCAAACATTCTTATAGAATGCTAATGAATGCTGATAAACTTCAAACATATAGTTCGCAAACATATAAATGATTAGTTTTAATAAGATGCTGTTAAAATCAATTACAAAGAAGAAAAGACCAAGCGCAGGCATAAATTTTCACAAATATTTAGGATTTTTAGCAACTGAGATAAAGTCCCAGAAATGTAACAGAATTAAAAAGCTTCCAAAACCCAAATATTTCCCTAGCAAGCTAAAAGTTACACATATTCAATATTATGTTTTATTTTTAATTATACTGTAAATTTCATGTATAGAAGAAGCAATACAATTACTAAAACACTAATAAAAATAATTATTAACTACAAATGGATAAGAAAAGATAATCGCAGTCAATACTAATAAAAATCCAAATGTCCTAGGTTATGCGCATGTGTAAGTAATCGTAATTACTGTTTAATATTTTATCAGGTTTGGTAAAACAGCGGTTAAAATATTTTCATTTAAAACGTTCTTAATCAATGATTAGCGCTAACCGGTGTTGGAAAAACATACCAACCGGTATTTTAATCAATGATTAGCGCCAACCGGTTTTTGCAAAAACGTACTATCCCGTATTTTATCTAATGAATACACTGATCGGCATTTTAATCGGAATTGGGAAAATAGGCCCTTTATTGAACTTAATCAACTAATACAATGCAATAATGTAAATGACTAAAAATACGTTTAAATTTGCCATTGTAGGTGTTAGGGCGTTTTAATGTTGTACATTCAAATATTATGTCAACATTAATGAAACATGCGCCAATAATTTAAGGACATTAAATTTGAGATATTGCAAAATTTTACCTATCAAGTATTCTACCTACACAAGCTGTTTCAAGAGAGAGAGAGAGAGAGAGAGAATGTCGATTTTATGAACTTTTGACGCATCCCTGTACACATATAAATTTTCTTATGCCAATCCTATAGCGGGTGTCCCGTAAAAAACGCCAACAATAATAACTCCGTTATTTATTGTCCGATTTTATTGAAAGAAACAGTCAGTTAATTAGCATCAAAAATACTACAAGAAAGTAGTGTTTTAGTTGTTTTCACTTGTTTTCATTAATGTCAAACGATAGTCAACTTTTTTATTTTAAATGGAAACATATATTTTTGGCAATATTCGGATTGGATTTTATTTTCTGAATTCATCGATGTATAACATGTCTATTTTTTTATAAACGATTATTGAAAGAAAACCATTTATTAAAATTAACCATGTTTTTAATAAATTATGTATAAGATTTCGAATGTGCTATGAAACATTGAAAACGTAAGTATTATAAGTATTATTCTAAAAAACAAAACAAAACACTTCACAATAATTGTTCAAATTGCCCGCCACCTTGTTCAATACATAACGCACATCTCCTAATTACTCCACGAGTCGCATTTAAAACACAAACGGCAGGTATTTCTTGACAAGTGTTAATAATTCTTTGTCTTAAAATGTCAACATTTTCTGGAGGTGTCAAATAAACTCGATCTTGTAGGTAAGCCCACAACCAAAAATCTAGGGGCGAAAGATCAGGTGAACACGCAGGCCACTCGATAGGACGGGATGTTCCTATCTACCTATTTCCAAAGTGGGTGTTCAACCAATCAGTATTTACTCTGGCGTTGTGAGCGGGGCCCCATCTTGTTGATAAAATATTCTATTTAAATTTGCCAAAGGTAATTCATCTAAAAAGTTTTGGAGATTTTCGTTTAATAAAGTGTGATACTTTTCTTGATTTAAGCAACCATCTATGAAAAACGGCCCAATTAATTGATCGCCTAAAATACCACACCAAACATTTACGCTAAAACGTCTTTGAAAATTATTTTCAATGACAAATCTCGGATTGTCTTGGCTCCATTGTCGATGTATGTTTCTATTAAAAATACCATTGTTGCCAAAAGTGCATTCATCAGACCAAATTATCATTCTGTAAAAACTCCGGTCTTGTTCTAATGCATTTAAAAAAAGTCGACAAAACTGTATTCTTCGGCGTTGATCATTTTGTTCTAATGCATTAACTTTTCGAGCTATGTACGGTTTAAATTTGTGTTTTCTTAAAATACTATGGACTGTAGTTTTTGATACCCCAATATTATGTGCAATTTCGCGAGTCGAAGTTCGTGAATTTTCTTGTAGTGCAAGAAGAACATCATATTCCGTATCTTCGGCGAATCTACGTCGCTGTGTTTTAGGTTTTTGAAATGATCCATAATTCCTCAAATTTGTTTCAATTCTCTGAAATATTTTCGAATCTGGAACTTCTCTGTCCGGAAAACGAAAGCTGTAACGCCGAACTGCTTGAAGACGATTTTTATTACATTCAAAAAACACTTGCAACATGTCTGTTAACTCATTGTTATTCATTTTTACGAATATACTTTTTTTTTGTGGCAAAACGTTCAAGCAGAACAATAAATAAGACTTAATAGACACTCACACTGACGTTTATTGACGTTTATCGCATTTTTGTTTTTTCATGGCACATTCCAAAATTTATAAATAATGGAATACAAACATGAAATTTATTAAGTGTTTTATATTTTTTTTCAATAATTGTTTATCAAAAATAGACATTTTATACATTGTTGAATTCAGAAAAAAAAATCCAATCCGAATATATCTGTTTCCATTTAAAATAAAAAAGTTGACTATCGTTTGACATTAATAAAAACAACTGAAAACAAACAAAACACTGCTTTTTTGTAGCATTTTTTACGGGACAGCCGGTATATTATTTAGAACTTTTCTTTCCCTTTTACACAAACCGTTACACTGAACACTGAAGAGCGAGAAGGATAATTAAATGTTAAACATAAATCATGTTAAAGTTTACGAAGGAAGTATGTACTCAGATCCAAGCACATTTCGAAGAACCTTTCTGCCACATTGTTTTTTAAAACTTTTATTTCGAATTCGTGATCAGCGACCTCAAAGACCGACATTTGCTAGATGTGACCAAGATTAAAGATATTTTGAAGAAACTTTCCGCCATATTAGATCCGCCATTTTGTTTTTTTTGACATTTTGACTATAGATTCGTGATCGGTGACCTAAGAGACCCCCGTATCTAAAATTTCACATTCATACGTCAATTTTCAATAAATCCTTCCGCCATTTTGTTTTTTTTGACATTTTGACTTTGGATTTGTGATCGGCGTTCGCACACACCCCCGTATCTAAAATTTCACATTCATACGTCAATTTTCAAAAAAACTTCCGCCATTTTGTTTTTTTTTGACATTTTGACTTTGGATTCGTGATCGGCGACCTGAGACACCCCCGTATCTAAAATTTCGCATTGATACGTCAATTTTCAAAAAAACTTCCGCCATTTTGTTTTTTTTTGACATTTTGACTTTGGATTTGTGATTGGCGTTCGCACACACCCCCGTATCTAAAATTTCACATTCATACGTCAATTTTCAAAAAAACTTCCGCCATTTTGTTTTTTTTTGACATTTTGACTTTGGATTCGTAATCGGCGACCTAAGACACCCCCGTATCTAAAATTTCACATTTATACGTCAATTTTCAAAAATTCTTCCGCCATTTTGTTTTTTTTTGACATTTTGACTTTGGATTCTTGATCGGCTACCTAAGACACCCCCGTATCTAAAATTTCACAATCGTACTTCAATTTTCAAAAAATCTTCCGCCATTTTTTTTTTTTTGACATTTTGACTTTGGATTTGTGATCGGCGTCCGCACACACCCCCGTATCTAAAATTTCACATTCGTACGTCAATTTTCAAAAAATCTTCCGCCATTTTTTTTTTTTGACATTTTGACTTTGGATTTGTGATCGGCGTCCGCACACACCCCCGTATCTAAAATGTCGCATTCATACGTCAATTTTCAAAAAACTCTTCGGCCATCTAATTTCCTTTGTCATTTTGACTTTGAATTTGTGATCGGCGTCCGTATACACACCCCCGTATCTAAAATTTCACATTCGTACGTCAGTTTAGAATTAGTGACGGGCGGCCGTAAAAACTCTCGAGTGCCTAATTTTGCTTTTAATCAGAATAGAGAGAAATTGATTTCAGTCAGCTCCGTCCACCGTGCGCGTTTGCGTGATCGTTAACATAAAATTATTTAGTAGGGGCACATAAATGTCGAAAGCAATCCTCCTCCGTTTCCCCTTCTGAGGAAATACGCGTTCCGAAATTATCGTATTTTAATTCAAATCATTATTAAAATATCAATCGACAGCACCTGTATAGATGAAAATATTAAATCAAGCGGGACCGTTACGTATTATGTGGACATGCCTAACATTCGCCGGACCGTAATGTATTGACCGGCAGTGCACATGATAATCTGATTATATTTTTCGCCCGTCCGGAATGCATTGGTATCAGTGCAGATTGAATCGGCCATTTTTCTGACCAAATACCTCTGCAAACGGACTTGGAATTACTCGTACCTTCGTCTAGGTACCTCTGTAAACTGGGAATACGCAAGTGAACGTTTCCGAAATGTCACTTCTTTACTTTTCTAAATCTTGTTGTGCCCTCGAAACTTTCAAAATTTGGAATTTCAAGCTTAAAAGTGAAAATGTTAATGCACATGAGACTACCTGTCATTTTGACGTTTGTCGGGATATTTCATCCATTTCGCTAAATTGTATCCGTCTGCAGACGGACTTTAAATCGCCCGTATCTTTTTATATGCACCACTTTAAACTGGGAATATGCAACTAAAGGGTCCTGAAATGTCAGTACTTTAAAATTTTGAATCTTGTTGCGCCCCCGAAAGTTTTAAAATTTGGAATTTCAGGCCTAAAAGTGAAAGTTTGCATACATTTCGAATCGTCTGTCACTTTGACGTTTGTCGGGATTTTCAGTATAAAAGGCTCCAGAGTAATTTTTGTTTCCCACGTCCTCCTTATGGGCGAAAAAATTGATGCAGCGCTTTTCTCTACAAGTGCTAAAATTTTCAAAAAATTCTTTTCGCCGCCTTAATGACCGTTCGAAGCGATAAAAATACGCCTATACAACGTAGAAATGCACACCCGACCACGTGAAACTCGCAAAACTCCCGTCAAACCCTCACTTTCAGAAATCCTTCGCTTGTCGTTTTCCCATTTTCACCCCCATCTTCCCTCCTCTACTAAATCCGTGAGAGCGGTAAAGGGTCCTGCTCGCTTTTAGTATGTATAACTAGCTCTACGTCCGCTTACAGCGGGTCCTCCGCTTACAGCGGGTCCTCAGCTTACAGCGGGTCCTCAGCTTACAGCGGCTCCTCCGCTTACAGCGGGTCCGTCAATCTCTTTTAGTTGGAATCGCTTTTTTCGCGTCCGCTTACAGCTTTTTCAGTGTCCTGTAAAAAGCAATCACTGTCATGACGCCTTTTAGAATGTCCGGTTCTATTAACTTTTGACGCACCCCTGTATAAACATATATTTTGTGAAGCCAATAGTATATTTTCTTTAAAATTCCTCTCGAAAGGTTTTTTACACAAACCGGTACACACTCAAGAGCGAGAAAGGTAAATTTATGTTAAACATAAGTCATGTTAATGTATCCAAAGAAACAATGTGCTCAAAGAGCACAACATTTTCATCGAGACAGTTTACAATACTATTTTGATATGATAATGGAAAAGCATGTCAACCTTTTCGAAGTCTACTGTCGTTAAGAAAAAAGCACAAAACAATAATAAAAGTAAGAATCCCAAGTCTTAAATTTAAGCCCTATTGAAGCGCCTTTCCTCTAAAAAACGCTCTTTAGAATGTCCACTTTTATAAACGTTTGAAGGACGCCTGTATATACATATATTTTGTTAAGCCAATAGGATATTTTATTTAAAATTCTTGTCGAACTGTTTTTGAAATAAATCGGTACACACTCAAGAGCGAGAGAGGTAATTTAATATTAAACATAAGTCATGTTAAAGTATCCAAAGACACAATGAGATCAAAAAGCGCAACATTTTTATTAAGACAGTGTACAATACTATTTTGATGTGAAAGTGTAAAAGCCTGTCAACCTTTTTGTAATCCACTTTCGTTAATAAAGGAGCACACAATAATAATAAAAGTAAAAAGCCCAAGTTTTAAATTGAAGCGCCTTTCCAGTAAAAAGCGATCACTTGCATGACGCTTTTTAGAATGTCCAGTTTTATACTCCTTTGAAGCACCCCTGTATATACATATATTTTGTGAAGCCAATTGTATATTTTGTTTAAAATTCTTCTCGAACTATTTTTAGCACAAACCGGTACAAGCTCAAGAGTGGGAAAGGTAATTTAATTTTAAACATAAGTCATGTTAAAGTATCCAAAAACAGAATGAGCTCAAAAAACGCAACATTTTTATTAAGATAGTTTACAATACTATTTTGATGTGAAAATGTAAAAGCCTGTCAACCTTTTCGAAATCCACTATCGTTGCTAAAGGAGCACAAAGTAATAATAAAAGTAGAAAGCCCGAGTTTTAAATTTAAGCCCTATTGAAGCGCCTTTCCTGTAAAAAGAGGCTTTTTAGAGTGTCTACTTTTATAAACTTTTGAAGCACCCCTGTATATACATATATTTTGTTAAGCCAATAGGATATTTTATTTAAAATTCTTCTCGAACTGTTTTTGACATAAACTGGTACACACTCAAGAGCGAGAAAGGTAATTTAATGTTAAACATAAGTCATGTTAAAGTATCCAAAGACATAATGAGATCAAAAAGCGTAACATTTTTATGAAGACAGTGTACAATACGATTTTGATGTGATAGTCTAAAAGCTTGTCAATCTGTTTGAAATCTATCGTTAGTAAAGTAAAAAGCCCAAGTATTAAATTGAAGCGCCTGTCCTGTAAAAAGCAATCACTGGCATGACGCTTGTTAGAATGTCCACTTTTATACACCTTTGAATATTCAAATATTTTGTTAAGCCAATAGGACGTTTTATTTAAAATTCCTCTCGAACTGCTTTTAACACAAACCGGTACACACTCAAGAGCGAGAAAAGTAATTTAATTTTAAACATAAGTCATGTTAAGGTATCCAAAGACACAATGAGATCAAAAAGCCCAACCTGTTCATTAAGACAGTTTACAATACTATTTTGATGTGAAAGTATAAAAGCCTGTCAACCTTTTCAAAATCCACTAACGTTAATAAAGGAGCACAAAATAATAATAAAAGTAAAAAGCCCAAGTTTTAAATGTAAGCCCTTTGAAGCGCTGTAAAAGGCGATCACTGGCATGACGCTTTTTAGAATGTCCACTTTTATGAACGTTTGAAACACCTCTGTATACACATATATTTTGTTAAGCCAATAGGATATTTTATTTAAAATTCTTCTCGAACTGTTTTTGACACGAACCGGTACACACTCAAAAGCGAGAGAGGTAATTTAATGTTAAAGTATCCAAAGACACAATAAGATCAAAAAGCTCAACATTTTTATTAAGACAGTTTACAATACTATTTTGATGCGAAAGTGTAAAATCCTGTCAACCTTTTCGAAATCCACTATCGTTAATAAAAGAGCACAAAACAATAATAAAAGTAGAAAGCCCAAGTTTTAAATTTAAAGCCCTATTGAAGCGCCTTTCCTGTAAAAAGTGATCACTGGCATGACGATTTTTAGAATGTCCAATTTTATAAACTTTTGAAGCACCCCTGTACATACATAAATTTTGTGACGCTAATTGTATATTTTATTTAAAATTCTTCTCGAATTGTTTTTTACATAAACCGGTACACACTCAAGAGCGAGAAATTAAATTTAATGTTAATCATAAGTCATGTTAAAGTATCCAAAGACACAATGACCTCAAAAAGCGCAACATTTTTATTAAGACAGTTTACAATACTATTTTGATGCGAAAGTGTAAAAGCCTTTCAACCTTTTCGAAATTCACTATCGTCAATAAAGGAGCACAAAATAATAATAAAAGTAGAAAGCCCAAGTTTTAAATGTAAGTCCTATTAAAGCGCCTCTCCTGTAAAAAGCGATCAATGGCATGACGCTTTTGAGAATGCCCACTTTTATACACTTTTGAAACACCTCTGTACATACATAAATACCGTCGTAGATAAATGATTGTGAAATACCAACAGTAGTTTGCTCTTTTAATTGCATTAATAAAAAGAAATACACACAATAATATCAGTGGTAGGTATTACAATATACTCCTATAATTTATTGGAAATTGAATGAAATTTAACATGCAAACCTAATCAGACATACTTTATGCTTGTCAACGAAGTAAGATTTTCAGCTGCTCTGCTTGCTACGGGTTGTTCATAGTGTTTGTTTCGATTCCTAAATGCAGTAATGATTAGCAAAATAAAATTGACGTAGTATATGCTAGTAGTAATTCTAGTTACTAAAATACCTGTATGCAATGCCCTTTAAATTACCTAATGGATGCATATTTCCTAGGCCCTGTAGTATTTTTAACAAACGATAGTTACTATTAGATACTTGAATGTGTATATAGCAGTCACCCTTTATTAAGATGTAAACAGATCAGTGTTAGTGTTGTCAATCGGAATGAATTTATATTTCTATAGATGTTGTCCATATTTAACTCAACATTTCTTTTTGTAATTTCGACTTCGGATTTGTGTACAGCGAGCCCAAAACCCTCCTTATACCAACCAAATTTTACCCAAATCTGAGGACGTTTTGAAGAACCTTGCCGCCATAAGAGATCCGTCATTTTGTTTTTGAAATGTTGACTTTAAATTTGTGATCAGCGACGCCAACAACCCCCCATATGCCTATTTCAGCTATGGTTAAAATACAATAAACATATTAGTTTATCGATAATAATTTTTGTACTGCTTAGGGGTAAATTGCACCCCCTTGAACGGCGTGCAGGCGATTATTTTGCTGGTTGTAATGTGAAATATAAATGTTTCTCTACTTCTGCTATGGTTGGTTAGTAGTAGATAAGCATTTTAATTAACCCCTAATATAAGTTTTAGTGAAGTAAGGTGGGTGAGTTCATCCCTTTTTTGGTAGTGTGTAGGCGATTATTTTGGTGACTGTGATGTGAAATATTAATATGTTATATGTTATATATAGTTAAAAATTGATAAACATTTTTATTTAGCACCAATCGAATTTTTAGTGCTTTCGGGTAGATTGCGCCCTCTTGAACAGCGTGCAAGAGATTATTTTGGGTTTTTGATGTGAGATATAAATGTTTCTCAACTAAGTTGTGGCTATAATTCAATAAATAAAGCAGTTTAACAGTAATCATTTTCTTAGTGCCTTAGGGGTAGATTGAATCCGCTTGAATGGTATGTAAAGAGTTTATATTGGTGGTCGTACTATGACATATGAATGTTTTTATGCTTCTAGTATGGTTAGAAGTCGATAAGCATTTTAATTTAGCACCAAATAAATTTTTAGTGATTTTGGACAGAGATTATTTTGGTGGTCGTGACGTAAGATATTAATGTGTTTAGTTCTGCTGTGATTACAAATCAAGTCACTAACTGACACATTAAAATTAGG
Source organism: Amphimallon solstitiale (assembly GCA_963170755.1). Taxonomy (NCBI): domain Eukaryota; kingdom Metazoa; phylum Arthropoda; class Insecta; order Coleoptera; family Scarabaeidae; genus Amphimallon; species Amphimallon solstitiale. The sequence continues at coordinate 36,618,875 of OY720679.1, forward strand.
ACATATTGTACGTGAGCGTGTAGCATTAATGCGTAGTAAGCTAAAAGTTACACATATTCAATATTATGTTTTTATGTTTAAGTATACTGTTAATTTCATGTATAGAAGAAGCAATACAATTACTAAATCACTAATAAAAATAATTATTAATTAAAAATGCATAAGAAAACATAATCGTAGTCAATACTAATAAAAATCCAACTCTTCTAGGTTATGCGCACGTGTAAGTAATCCCAATTACTGTTTAATATTTTATCAGGTTTGGTGAAACACCGGTTAATATATTATCATTTAATAACGTTCTTAATCAATGATTAGCGCTAACCGGTGTTGGTAACACATACTAACCGGTATTTTAATCAATGGTTAGCGCCAACCGGTTTTTGCAAAAACGTACTATCCCGTATTTTATTTAATGAGTACGCTGATCGGCATTTTAATCGGAATTGGGAAAACCGGCCCTTAATTGAACTTAATCAACTAATACAGTGCAATAATATAAATAATTAAAAATACGTCTAAATTTGCCGTTGTAGTTGTTAGGGCGTTTTAATGTTGACGGTTACATTCAAATATTATGTCAACTTTAAAGAAACATGCGCCAATAATTTAAGGACATTAAATTTGAGATATTGTAAAATTTTACCTGTCAAGTATCCTACCTACACATGCCATTTCGAGACTTATAAATACACCTTTTGAAATAAATCATAATAACCTTTTGAAGTTTGTCATCCAAGCAACACAAATTTGTCTGCAATTACCGTTTCCCGTAGAACGCGATCACTGTCATGACGCTTTTTAGAAAGGACGATTTTATAAACTTCTGAACCACTCCTGTATATACATAAATTTTGTGATGCCAATCGTATATATTATTTAGAACTTTTCTTTACTTCTTTACACAAACCGTTACACTTAACACTGAAGAGCGAGAAGGATAATTTAATGTTAAACATAAATCATGTTAAAGTTAGCAAGGGAGAATGTGCTCAGATACAAGCACTTCTCGACGAACCTTTCCGCCATATTACATTTGCCATGTTGTTTTTTTGACATTTTGACTTTGGATTCGTGATCGGCGACATGATACACTACCCTATCTAAAATTTCACATTCGTACGTCAATTTTCAAAAAAACTTCCGCCATTTTGTTTTTTTTTGACATTTTGACTTTGGATTCGTGATCGGCGACCTGAGACACCCCCGTATCTAAAATTTCACATTCATACGTCAATTTTCAAAAAAACTTCCGCCATTTTGTTTTTTTTGACATTTTGACTTTGGATTTGTAATCGGCGACCTGAGGCACCCCCGTATCTAAAATTTCACATTCATACGTCAATTTTCAAAAAAACTTCCGCCATTTTGTTTTTTTTTGACATTTTGACTTTGGATTCGTGATCGGCGACCTGAGGCACCCCCGTATCCAAAATTTCACATTCGTACGTCAATTTTCAAAAAAAATTCCGGCATTTTTTTTTTTGACATTTTGACTTTGGATTCGTGATCGGCGACCTGAGGCACCCCCGTATCTAAAATTTCACATTCGTACGTCAATTTTCAAAAAAACTTCCGCCATTTTGTTTTTTTTTGACATTTTGACTTTGGATTCGTGATCGGCGACCTGAGACACCCCCGTATCTAAAATTTCACATTCATACGTCAATTTTCAAAAAAACTTCCGCCATTTTGTTTTTTTTGACATTTTGACTTTGGATTCGTAATCGGCGACCTGAGGCACCCCCGTATCTAAAATTTCACATTCATACGTCAATTTTCAAAAAAACTTCCGCCATTTTGTTTTTTGTTGACATTTTGACTTTGGATTCGTGATCGGCGACCTGAAACACCTCCGTATCTAAAATTTCACATTCATACGTCAATTTTCAAAAAAACTTCCGCCATTTTACTTTTTTTGACATTTTGACTTTGGATTTGTGATCGGCATCCGCACACAGCGCCGTATCTAAAATTTCATATTCATACGTCAATTTTCAATAAAATTCCGCCATTTTTTTTTGACATTTTGACTTTGGATTCGAATTCGGCGTTCGCAGACACCCCCGTATCTAAAATTTGACATTCGTACGTCAATTTTCAAAAAATCTTCCTCCATTTTGTTTTTTTTGACATTTTGACTATGGATTGGTGATCGGCGTCCGCAGACATACCTGTATCTAAAATTTCGCATTCATACGTCAATTTTCAAAAAATCTTCGGCCATTTTTGTTTTTTTGACATTTTGTCTTTGGATTAGTGATCGGCGACATAAGACACACCCGTATCTGAAATTTCACATTCGTACGTCAATTTAGAATTAGTGACGGGCGACCGTAAAAACTCCCAGTTTTACTTTTAATCAGAATAGAGAGAAATTGATTTCAGCCAACTCCGCCCACCGTGCACGTTTGCGTAATCGTTTAAGTAAAATTATTTCGTAAGGGCACATAAATGTCGAAAGCAATCCTCCTCCTTTTCCCCTTTGAGGAAATACGCGTTTTGAAATTATCGTATTTTAATTCAAATCATTATTAAAATATTACTCGACAACACCTGTATAGATGAAAATATTAAATCAAGCGGGACCGTTACGTATTATGTGGACATGCCGAACGTTCGCCGGACCGTAATGTATTGACCGGCAGTGCACATGATAATCTGATTTTATTTTTCGCCCGTCCGGAATGCATTGGTATCAGTGCAAATTGAATCGGCCATTTTTCTGACCAAATACCTCTGCAAACGGACTTGGAATTACTCGTACCTTCGTCTAGGTACCTCTGTAAACTGGGAATACGCAAGTGAACGTTTCCCAAATGTCACTTGTTTACGTTTCTAAATCTTGTTGTGCCCTCGAAACTTTCAAAATTTGGAATTTCAAGCTTAAAAGTGAAAATGTGAATGCACATGAGACTACCTGTCAGTTTGACGTTTGTCGGGATATTTCATCCATTTCGCTAAATTGTATCCGTCTGCAGACGGACTTTAAAGTGTTCGTACCTTTGTATCTGTACCACTTTAAACTGGGAATATGCAACTAAAGGGTCCCCAAAGGACAGTACTTTAAAATTTTGAATCTTGTTGCGCCCTCGAAAGCTTTAAAATTTGGAATTTCAGGCTTAAAAGTGAATGTTTGCATACATTTCGAATCGCCTGTCATTTTGACGTTTGCCGGGATTTTCAGTATAAAAGGCTCCAGAGCAATTTTTGTTTCCCACGTCCTCCTTATGGGCGAAAAAATTGATGCAGCGCTTTTCTCTACAAGTGCTAAAATTTTAAAAAAATTCTTTTCGCCGCCTTACCACCGTTTCGAAACGATAAAAATACGCCTATACAACGTAGAAATGCACACCCGACCACGTGAAACTCGTAAAACTCCCGTCAAACCCCCACTTTCAGAAATCCTTCGCTTGTCGTTTTCCCATTTTCACCCCCATCTTCCCTCCTCTACTAAATCCGTGAGAGCGGTAAAGGGTCCTGCTCGCTTTTAGTATGTATAACTAGCTATAACGTCCGCTTACAGCGGGTCCGTCCGCTTACAGCTGATCGTCCGCTTACAGCGGGTTCGTCAATTTCTTTTAGTTTGAATTGCCTTTTTCGCGCCCGCTTACAGCTTTTTCATAGTTTCGTGTAAAAAGCAATCACTGTCATGACGCCTTTTAGAATGTCTGATTTTATTAACTTTTGACTCATCCCTGTATATACATATATTACGTGAAGCCAATAGTATATTTTATTTAAAATTCTCCTTGATTGGTTTTTTACATAAAGCGGTACACACTCAAGAGCGAGAAAGGTAAATTAATGTTTAACATGTCATGTTAAGGTATCCAAAAGCACAATGACATCAAAAAGTCCAACATGTTGATTAAGACAGTTTACAATACTACTTTGATGTGAAAGTGTAAAAGCCTGTTAACCTTTTCAAAATCAACTATCGTTAATAAAGGAGCACGAAATAATAATAAAAGGAAAAGGCCCAAGTTTTAAAGTGAAGCCCTATTGAAGCGCCTTTCCTGTAAAAAGCGATCACTGGCATGACGCTTTTTAGAATGTCCACTTTTATAAACTTTTGAAACACCCCTGTACATACATAAATTTTGTGAAGCCAATAGTATATTAAAAACTATTTTGACACAAACTGGTACCCACTCAAGAGCGAGAAAGGTAATTTATTGTTAAACATGTCATGTTAAAGTATCGAAAGAAACAATGAGCTCAAAGAGCGCAACATTTTCATTGAGACAGTGTACAATACCATTCTGATGTTTTCGAATCTACTGTTGTTAAGAAAAAATGAAGTATTAAATTTAAGCCCTATTCAATCACGTTTCGAAGAATCGCCAAATTGAAGACGTAATAAACGACTACAAGCAGCCCCGTATCCAGAATTTCACATTCATCAATTTTCAAAAACCTCTTGCGCTATTTTGTTTTATTTGACATTTCGACTTTGGATTTATAATCGGCGTCCGCACACACCCCCGTATCTAAAATTTCACATTCATACGTCAATTTTCAAAAAACTTGTCCGCCATTTTGTTCTTTGACATTTTGACTTTGGATTTGTAATCGGCGTCCGCACACACCCCCGTATCTAAAATTTTACATTCATACGTCAATTTTCAACAATTCTGCCGCCATTTTGTTTTTTTTTGACATTTTGACTATGGATTGGTGATCGGCGTCCGCAGACACCCCCGTATCTAAAATTTCGCATTTATACGTCAATTTTCAAAAAACTTTTCCGCCATTTTCTATTTTTTGACATTTTGACTATGGATTGGTGATCGGCGTCCGCAGACACCCCCGTATCTAAAATTTCGCATTTATACGTCAATTTTCAAAAAACTTTTCCGCCATTTTCTATTTTTTGACATTTGGCTATGGATTGGTGATCGGCGTCCGCAGACACCCCCGCATCTAAAATTTCGCATTTATACGTCAATTTTCAAAAAACTTTTCCGACATTTTGTTGTTTTTGACATTTTGACTTTGGATTTGTGATCGGCGTCCACACATACCCCCGTATCTAAAATTTCACATTCATACGTCAATTTTCAAAAAACCCGTCTGCCATTTTCTTTTTTTGACATTTTGACTATGGATTAGTGATGGGCGACCTAAGACACCCCCGCATCTAAAATTTCACATTTATACGTCAGTTTTCAAAAAACTGGTCCGCCATTTTGATTTTTTTGACATTTTGACTTTGGAATCATGATCGGCGACCCCCCAAAACCCCCGTATCTAAAATTTCACATTCATACGTCAATTTTCAAAAAACTCGTCCGCCATTTTGTTTTTTTTTGACATTTTGACTTTGGATTCGTGATCGGCGACCTAAGACACCCCTGTATCTAAAATTTCACATTCATACGTCAATTTTCAAAAAACTTCCGCCATTTTGTTTTTTTTTGACATTTTGACTTTCGATTCGTGATCGGCGACCTAAGACACCCCCGTACCTAAAATTTCACATTCATACGTCAATTTTCAAAAAACTTCCGCCATTTTGCTTTTTTTGACATTTTGACTTTGGATTCGTGATCGGCGACCTAAGACACCCCTGTATCTAAAATTTCACATTCATACGTCAATTTTCAAAAAACTTCCGCCATTTTGTTTTTTTTGACATTTTGACTTTCGATTCGTGATCGGCGACCTAAGACACCCCCGTATCTAAAATTTCACATTCATACGTCAGTTTTCAAAAAACTCTTCCGCCATATTAGATGCACCATTTTTTTTTTTGAAATTTTGACATTGGGCTTGAGATCACCGACACCAAGAGCCCCCGAGTACCGAGTTTTACCTTAATCAGAAGAAAAAGGTGATTTGGCTCCACCCTCTGCGCAGTGCGTAATTATTTAAATAATTATTTCTTAGGGGCACATAAATGTTAAAAGCATTATTTTTTCCCTTAAGAAAACGGCATACCCGTTTTAGAATTATTGTATTTTAAATGGAATTTATAAAAATTATAAGAAAAAATCATGCTGTATATGTGAATGATTATTTCATCGACCGGGAAAATTATGTCGAGAAGTCCGGCGTCTTCTCTTATAAATTGCCGGTAAAATACACGAAATAAATACACAATATCGCATTCGAAAAAAAAATGTTTTGCCCCGGCCTGGGTTCGAACCCGACCCGGCAAAGTCATTGTATTAAGAAGCCGTCAATCTTGCCATTGGGCTATCGACCTAATGTAAATAGTTTGTTCAACTGCCATATTTATATGTAGGCTTGACTCTATGTTGAAATCTGCAATTTTTTTTTAAATCTCAGAGAAAATAGACGTGTAATCTTTAAAAGGTTATAAAAAACGTTTTAATTGTGTCCAGATAATTAATTTAGTGCCTTGTCCGTGTCCTAAAACTAAATATATTATGTGTGTTTATATGCCATGAACCTATTCTGACGTTAATAATTACATTAAGGAAACTGGGCATACGCGTTCTGGAATTTCGTATTTTAAAATTCAAATTTATAGTAATTAAAAGATATCAGCCTGTATGTAAAAATGTTAAGTCAAGCTACCGATATATAATATATTCACGGAAAGTGCACATGAATGTATGTGTGTGTACATTACATGTTATGAGCATTGCACTTGATTTATTGTGTACATGTATTTCTGGCGTATTTCGGCCATTTTTCTACGATGTCCGTCTGCATGAGGAATTTAAATCACTCGTCCTATCGATATCGTATGTCGATGAAGTTGGAATAGACATGCGATCGGTACAGAAATGTCTGACTTAACGATTATGTACCTTGTTGGGCCGTCAAAACCTTCAAAATTCGGAATATAAGGCTTAAAAGTCAAACATGCAAAATTTTTCGTTGGAGCTGTCAGATTAGCGAAATGTCTCTTTTTGATGACCACTACTGCATTTTTAAGTACGTAAGCCATTTTTATGTTACAAAATATTTGCACGCTCCTCTTTGACGGCGGATATCTCTGCACGGGCTCCACTTAGGAGGAAAATCTCTCCGTCGACCGGAAATTTAAAGTTGTCCCTTTGTTCGGGCAAAGGGCCAACTTTTAATTTCACGTATCCAGGGACGATTACTGCGCCCCGTGCATCCAATTTTCGTCGATTTTGACGGTTCGGGCGGTAACCATGGTGATTCGGATAAGCCGTATTTTCCCACGCTATTAGCATGAATCCGCCGGCAGCTTATATTAAGGTTGACTAGCTATAACGTCCGCTTACAGCGGGTCCGTCCGCTTACAGCGGGTTCGTCAATTTCTTTTAGTTTGAATCGCCTTTTTCGCGTCCGCTTACAGCTTTTTCATAGTTTCGTGTAAAAAGCAATCACTGTCATGACGCCTTTTAGAATGTCTGATTTTATTAACTTTTGACGCATCCCTGTATATACATATATTACGTGAAGCCAATAGTATATTTTATTTAAAATTCTCCTTGATTGGTTTTTTACACAAAGCGGTACACACTCAAGAGCGAGAAAGGTAAATTAATGTTTAACATGTCATGTTAAGGTATCCAAAAGCACAATGACATCAAAAAGTCCAACATGTTGATTAAGACAGTTTACAATACTACTTTGATGTGAAAGTGTAAACGCCTGTTAACCTTTTCAAAATCAACTATCGTTAATAAAGGAGCACGAAATAATAATAAAAGGAAAAGGCCCAAGTTTTAAAGTGAAGCCCTATTGAAGCGCCTTTCCTGTAAAAAGCGATCACTGGCATGACGCTTTTTAGAATGTCCACTTTTATAAACTTTTGAAACACCCCTGTACATACATAAATTTTGTGAAGCCAATAGTATATTCAAAACTATTTTGACACAAACTGGTACCCACTCAAGAGCGAGAAAGGTAATTTATTGTTAAACATGTCATGTTAAAGTATCGAAAGAAACAATGAGCTCAAAGAGCGCAACATTTTCATTGAGACAGTGTACAATACCATTCTGATGTTTTCGAATCTACTGTTGTTAAGAAAAAATGAAGTATTAAATTTAAGCCCTGTTCAATCACGTTTCGAAGAATCGCCAAATTGAAGACGTAATAAACGACTACAAGCACCCCCGTATCCAGAATTTCACATTCATCAATTTTCAAAAACCTCTTGCGCTATTTTGTTTTATTTGACATTTTGACATTGGATTTATAATCGGCGTCCGCACACACCCCCGTATCTAAAATTTCACATTCATACGTCAATTTTCAAAAAACTTGTCCGCCATTTTGTTCTTTGACATTTTGACTTTGGATTTGTAATCGGCGTCCGCACACACCCCCGTATCTAAAATTTTACATTCATACGTCAATTTTCAAAAATTCTGCCGCCATTTTTTCTTTTTTTTGACATTTTGACTATGGATTGGTGATCGGCGTCCGCAGACACCCCCGTATCTAAAATTTCGCATTTATACGTCAATTTTCAAAAAACTTTTCCGCCATTTTCTATTTTTTGACATTTTGACTATGGATTTGTAATCGGCGTCCGCACACACCCCCGTATCTAAAATTTTACATTCATACGTCAATTTTCAAAAATTCTGCCGCCATTTTGTTTTTTTTTTGTCATTTTGACTATGGATTGGTGATCGGCGTCCGCAGACACCCCCGTATCTAAAATTTCGCATTTATACGTCAATTTTCAAAAAACTTTTCCGCCATTTTCTATTTTTTGACATTTTGACTATGGATTTGTAATCGGCGTCCGCACACACCCCCGTATCTAAAATTTTACATTCATACGTCAATTTTCAAAAATTCTGCCGCCATTTTTTTTTTTTTGACATTTTGACTATGGATTGGTGATCGGCGTCCGCAGACACCCCCGTATCTAAAATTTTACATTCATACGTCAATTTTCAAAAATTCTGCCGCCATTTTTTTTTTTTTTTTACATTTTGACTTTGGATTTATAATCGGCGTCCGCACACACCCCCGTATCTAAAATTTCACATTCATACGTCAATTTTCAAAAAACTTGTCCGCCATTTTGTTCTTTGACATTTTGACTTTGGATTTGTAATCGGCGTCCGCACACACCCCCGTATCTAAAATTTTACATTCATACGTCAATTTTCAAAAATTCTGCCGCCATTTTGTTTTTTTTTTGACATTTTGACTATGGATTGGTGATCGGCGTCCGCAGACACCCCCGCATCTAAAATTTCGCATTTATACGTCAATTTTCAAAAAACTTTTCCGACATTTTGTTGTTTTTGACATTTTGACTTTGGATTTGTAATCGGCGTCCGCACACACCCTCGTATCTAAAATTTCACATTCATACGACAATTTTCAAAAAATTCCTCCGCCGTTTTGTTTTTTTGATATTTTGACTTTGGATTTGTGATCGGCGTCCGCACATACCCCCGTATCTAAAATTTCACATTCATACGTCAATTTTCAAAAAACCCGTCTGCCATTTTCTTTTTTTGACATTTTGACTATGGATTAGTGATGGGCGACCTAAGACACCCCCGCATCTAAAATTTCACATTTATACGTCAGTTTTCAAAAAACTGGTCCGCCATTTTGATTTTTTTAACATTTTGACTTTGGAATCATGATCGGCGACCCCCAAAACCCCCGTATCTAAAATTTCACATTCATACGTCAATTTTCAAAAAACTCGTCCGCCATTTTGTTTTTTTTTGACATTTTGACTTTGGATTCGTGATCGGCGACCTAAGACACCCCTGTATCTAAAATTTCACATTCATACGTCAATTTTCAAAAAACTTCCGCCATTTTTTTTTGTTGACATTTTGACTTTCGATTCGTGATCGGCGACCTAAGACACCCCCGTACCTAAAATTTCACATTCATACGTCAATTTTCAAAAAACTTCCGCCATTTTGTTTTTTTTGACATTTTGACTTTGGATTCGTGATCGGCGACCTAAGACACCCCCGTATCTAAAATTTCACATTCATACGTCAATTTTCAAAAAACTTCGGCCATTTTGTTTTTTTTTTGACATTTTGACTTTCGATTCGTGATCGGGGACCTAAGACACCCCCGTATCTAAAATTTCACATTCATACGTCAGTTTTCAAAAAACTCTTCCGCCATATTAGATGCACCACTTTTTTTTTTGAAATTTTGACATTGGGCTTGAGATCACCGACACCAAGAGCCCCCGAGTACCGAGTTTTACCTTAATCAGAAGAAAAAGGTGATTTGGCTCCACCCACTGCGCAGTGCGTAATTATTTAAATAATTATTTCGTAGGGGCACATAAATGTTAAAAGCATTATTTTTTCCCTTAAGAAAACGGCATACCCGTTTTAGAATTATTGTATTTTAAATGGAATTTATAAAAATTATAAGAAAAAATCATGCTGTATATGTGAATGATTATTTCATCGACCGGGAAAATTATATCGAGAAGTCCGGCGTCTTCTCTTATAAATTGCCGGTAAAATACACGAAATAAATACACAATATCGCATTCGAAAAAAAAATGTTTTGCCCCGGCCTGGGTTCGAACCCGACCCGGCAAAGTCATTGTACTAAGAAGCCGTCAATCTTGCCATTGGGCTATCGACCTAATGTAAATAGTTTGTTCAACTGCCATATTTATATGTAGGCTTGACTCTATGTTGAAATCTGCAATTTTTTTTTAAATCTCAGAGAAAATAGACGTGTAATCTTTAAAAGGTTATAAAAAACGTTTTAATTGTGTCCAGATAATTAATTTAGTGCCTTGTCCGTGTCCTAAAACTAAATATATTATGTGTGTTTATATGCCATGAACCTATTCTGACGTTAATAATTACATTAAGGAAACTGGGCATACGCGTTCTGGAATTTCGTATTTTAAAATTCAAATTTATAGTAATTAAAAGATATCAGCCTGTATGTAAAAATGTTAAGTCAAGCTACCGATATATAATATATTCACGGAAAGTGCACATGAATGTATGTGTGTGTACATTACATGTTATGAGCATTGCACTTGATTTATTGTGTACATGTATTTCTGGCGTATTTCGGCCATTTTTCTACGATGTCCGTCTGCATGAGTAATTTAAATCACTCCTCCTATCGATATCGTATGTCGATGAAGTTGGAATAGACATGCGATCGGTACAGAAATGTCTGACTTAACGATTATGTACCTTGTTGGGCCGTCAAAACCTTCAAAATTCGGAATATAAGGCTTAAAAGTCAAACATGCAAAATTTTTCGTTGGAGCTGTCAGATTAGCGAAATGTCTCTTTTTGATGACCACTACTGCATTTTTAAGTACGTAAGCCATTTTTATGTTACAAAATATTTGCGGGCTCCTCTTTGACGGCGGATATCTCTGCGCGCGCTCCACTTAGGAGGAAAATCTCTCCGTCGACCGGAAATTTAAAGTTGTCCCTTTGTTCGGGCAAAGGGACAACTTTTAATTCCACGTATCCAGGGACGATTACTGCGCCCCGTGCATCCAATTTTCGTCGATTTTGACGGTTCGGGCGGTAACCATGGTGATTCGGATAAGCCGTATTTTCCCACGCTATTAGCATGAATCCGCCGGCAGCTTATATTAAGGTTGATTATGAAAATGTTGAAAAATCGAACTATTACTATCTACTTCATTCAAAGCTAATAATTACATTAAAACTAAATTGATAAAAAAAAAAAATAACATGAAATAATATATGTATTGGGTGTTCCATTTCAAAAAATTGACATTTTTGCAAAAACTAACAAAAACATATAAGAAAACGACAATAACTCTTTGATAGTCAGTTTTAAAGTATTAACATCTTACATGCTTTTGATGTGAAATTAAATAAGCAATTCAAAAATTAACGAATATACAGGGTGTTCCATTTGAAAAAATTGACTTTTATTCAAAAACGTGTCATGTAATTTTAAGCCAGTTTTCTGCACATGCAGTTAGTAACTGTAAAAGAATAAAACATGCTTCTATTATGACCTCTTATTGTAAACAAGACTGCAAAAAATTATGACCATCTAATACGTCGTTTTCGAGAAATATAATTTTATACAAACATTGAATTTTTCAGAAAAATGGGAATAAGTAAAAGACTACATTTTAGGCCTATACTATACCGCTTCGAAATATCTTTACTCATAGAGGCATAATCGGCCTTACCCGCGGAGATGAGTGTGTGTGTGTGTTATGTAAATGCATATTATGTAAGAAAAAGACGTGTTGTTCAGAAAAGAAAATTATGATTAGTTTGTAGTATATTTAATATGTGATGAATAGACAAAGTATTAGCGGTGTATATAAAGTTTAGAAGATCTTCTTCTTCTTGTTTTAGACCTATTGGTCTGTTAATTTCTGAATTTGTAGCTATGGTTTGTTCTGTGACGTTGATTTGCAGCTGTCTTTCCATCGCTTATGTGGCCTTCCCCTTTAAAAGATCTATCTTTAAAAAATGTATAAGCAATAGCAAAATTCAAAATATTAGTTACTATAGAACATCTTTTTAAAACTAGGTATTTGATTTTATTGGAATACATTTAAAAATATATTCAATGTAATATTAATAATTTTAATACGAGTTTTTATTTATAAACAGGAACATATTTTTTTACTTCTTGAGAGAGAGAGAGCACGTACAAATTGGTAATATTGTGTAATATAAAGTAAATGTAAGATTAGTATCTAAAGTTAATCTAGATTATACCGGGTGTCTGTTTAAGCTCGGCCACCGGCCATATCTCGGCAACCGTTTATCGTACAACCTCGCGGAAAAAATCTTGATAGTAAAATGAATCACGTGAATTACAACAAAAATATTTTTAAGTTACCAAAATGATCACAAGGGGGCGCAATTCTCAAGATGAATTAAAAATTCGATAATTTTTCATTAAATTCTAGATTAAGATAGGTTAAAAAGTTTACTAGCAAAATTTTTAGACGTTTTTATACAACTTTGATTTGAAACTTTTTGATCGAACTCCCATACGAAGGGGAAAGTGGAGGGGGGTATGTCTGCGCACAAAAGTAGGTATAACTTTGGTTTGCCCCAACGGATTTTAATGTTTCTGGGCTCATTAGATAGAGAATTTTACAGATAAATGAAAGATATGTAGCAAGAAATTACGTGGTTGTCAAAGAAAATAAAAGGGGGCGTTGTTATCAATGTATGTATATTTCTTGTTTTTTCTTTAAAATTTCAAATCGAGCGGTATATTTTTAATATAGTAATATTGAAGCACATAAAAAAACTGAAGAAAATGATGAAAACCGGAAGTTGCTACCTTTTTTGTTGACGAAGATATAGTCATACGAAGGCAATCCAGAAAAATAAAACTCTTTAAATATAATTTTATTTATTTATTGAGAGTTTTTAATAGGGTGTCTAGACAGTGTATAGTACGTTTTCACTTGAAATTACATCATACTCTTCGCTAAATGTATTTATTTCAATCTTTTTATCGATTTTTTAATTCATTGCATATGTTACGCTAGATTCTCTTTTTAAATGTTTTTAAATACTGTATCTATTATTTTTTAAATATCATTTTTTATCCTTTCCAACATTGAAATAAGATAATAATAGTGAACAGTGTAGTTTGCTTCTTTTTTTTAAATTTTCATCATACAACATGGCATGCACAGTGATACTAAATTACATTATGATGAGATTTCCAAGGTAGGCCATGAAAATCGAAATGCAAAGATATTAGTGTCACTTGTAGTTAAACTTTTTGTACGTATTTAGCAAATTAAGCCTTTTTGGACACCTGCACATAATTATTAAGTTTGTAAAATGTCGTATTCTAACGTTGAAGCTTATGAAACTTTATTTTTTTTGGATTGTCTTCGTATGACTATATCTTCGTCAAGAAAAAAGGTAGCAACTTCCGTTTTTCTTCATTCTCTTCAGTTTTTTATGTGCTTCAATATTACTATATTAAAAATATGCCGTTCCATTTAAAATTTTAAAGAAAAAACAAGTAATATACATACATTGAGAACAGCGCCTCCTGTTATTTTCCTTGACAACCACGTATTTTCGTGCCATATTTCTTTCAATTCTTTGTAAGATTCTCTATCTAATGAGCCCAGAAACATTAAAATCCGTTTGTGCAAATCAAAATTATACCGACTTTTGTACGCAGACATACCCCCCTGCACTCTCCCCTTCGTATGGGAGTTAGATCAAAAAGTTTCAAATGAAAGTTGTATAAAAACGTCTAAAAATTTTGCTAGAAAAATTTTCAATCTATTTTGATCTAGAATTTAATGAAAAATTATCGAATTTTTAATTTATCTTGAGAATTGCACCCCTTTGCGATCATTTCGGAAACTTAAAAATATTTTAGTTGTAATTTCCGTTGTCCATTTTACTATCAAGATTTTTTCCGCGAGGGTGTACGATAAACGGTTGTCGAGATATGGCCGGTGGCCGAGCTTAAACAGACACCCGGTATGTCAAAAGAATAATAAATATAAACGTAAATTTTTTGGTTTTTCAATTTTGACGTTTTGTCTTATTTTTCCACAGTACGATGTTCTGAATTTTCAAGACTAATATCTGTCTGAAGTAATCTGTATATAATAAATTATTATATATGGTTATCTGATGTTTAGTTCTCCAAAACTAAAGAGATTAGAAATACAATTAGGGTAGCAATTTTTGAATTTAGTTATTCCCTTCAATTTGATTTATCTATGGGAATTAGGTAAAATTTTCATTTCGAAGAAGCAATTTGAATCTCAATATACGTCAGTAACATTGTACCTCTAAGAAGAAAATTTTAATATTAAAATACACGTATAATGAAGCTCTTACAGAACTTATATAATTTACATCAGCATTAAATGAGAAACTGAATCTGGCAAAACCGTTTTTGAAGGATGCAAATTCCAAGTTATAAACGAGCAGTCATTTTTCCACCCTAACGTATTATAACGGAGTATTAGTTGGAAAATTGCAGTGGTGATGGATTCAACTCACTTTAATTAAATTCTGCCACTTCGTGAGCCCACACCATCAGCACGCAAGAAAAAACTTAGAAAAGGTGGCAACGTCGAAAAACGTTTCACAGAAATTATGCAATATTGTCGACAAGGAGGATGTTTGAACAGAAAACTCAGAGAAAGTGTATTTCTCTGAATAATAACGAATGTAATTTTGCAAGTTTTTATTTCATCTCACCGACTTTATCCACTGGATTACAAAAAGTCGAGTGTTATTGAACGACAGCCGTGGTAGGTACTCTAAAATCCAGAATATATACCCTCGGAGGGTTGTACTTTTCAGTAATGTTCTAGAGAGAAGTAGACGAGTCATTATTTATCTTGTTTCATTTAGTTTTATACTACGTAACTGTGCACAGTGTAAATTTGTATTTGTAAATAATAAATATTAAGAGAACGATCTGGTTTAATAGATAAAAGTATAGGCATAAAGTATAATTAGATAATTAATATTTGGTATAATTATACTGTGGTTCTGCATAGGTAATTCAAGTAATGTCTATTTTTTCTTAGTTGTTTTGATATAGAAATACGCCGTGGCCATCTTGTGCCTTTCGTTCGTACTAAGTGTCCGAATTAAAAACAGTTCCTTTTCAGAATCCACACTTTATATTTATCCTTCTTTGCTATTGTTTATCAACAGTCTTGTTTTATAGCAATTGGTTATGTTGTTATGTCTAGAACTACTACTTAAGGTACCCAATAAATTTTGCATTATTTTGTCTCTATTGTGCGTTTTCTTATTATCGTTCCCATACCAGCCAAAACGCGGTATATATCATTACTGTTTTCTTTGTATATACACACACTTGGTATAAAATCTTTAGACAAGCTGTATAGAAGAAACCTTTGGGCAATATATTGTGGTAGTTCACCAGCATCAACCAACAATACTATATGGAAATGTACTAGTACTAACCAACCATACTGTATATGGATTTTTAGTGAGAATAAAGAATGAAAGTTTGAAATGTTTAGTAGATCGAATTTTAATTAAATAAATAGCTATTAGAATATTTGAGTTATACTTAAACTAATTGTGATAATGTTAAATGTATATTTTCTTGTTTTCTTCATGCATCGTGCATAGGTGGTTGCCTATCAGGTTACATTGTTGCATTGATTTTGTCCAGTTCTGAAATTAGAGATTTAAATATTACTTGATGTATTTTTATATGAAATATTATTTTGTAAAAGCTTGTTTAATTAACACTATTGATAAGTAGTGATAATTAGTGTGAATTTTGAAATATAAATGCAATAAAATGATGTATAGTTTGCGCGCCTAGATTCAAATTTGAGATGTGTCAGATTTTGACATTTAAATAATTATGTGATAGTAATGGGTATTCATTTGCCGAAGCGTATTAAAAGTTTTTAAAAATAAAGTAAAGAATTAAAATGATAAATTTTTGGAATTTAAAAAGGTATTTTAAATATTCAAGCACAAATTAAAATATGTATTGGATTAATAAAATGTGTGTATAAAGATCATTGGATGTTGAGAATTAATGAATTATTGCAAAGGATATGAGGCATAAATAAAAGAAAATTATAAAAATTTTGTTGAGAAAAGCGGTTGTGTTTCTCGGAAAGACAAAGTTCCTCTCCGATAAACGCATATAAAAAGTATCTAAAATAACGTAAAAGTGTGATAATAGTGTAATAGTTTACGTGGAGAAGAAAGTTATTTTTTTTTAGGAGAATAATAGTATATTACATACCAAGGTTGAGAAGATGACTATTATTGCCCGAGTGGCGAGATTAAATTCCGAGGCGCAAAGCGCCGAGGAATTTAAGCCACAAGGGCAATAATAGTCTTCTCAACCGTAGTATCTATACTATTTTTTGTACCAGTAGTCTAATTGGACCTTAAAACCTTAATAATTATGAATAAATTTACTCATATATGTAAGAATGCCCTTGTAATAAAACTTCATGTAAACAAATAAGTAGGCTATATTTTGATGTTAACAAATAAGTTTTGACATAAATGCTGAAACTAAAAGTCAGGTATTTTTTAGATTATTTTTCATTCCATTTATAATGTCTGAAGAGTTTAGATGTACACCACCTGAAATGCGCGAGATTGCAGAACAGGCAGCTGAGAACTTGCTTCCGCATAAATCTAATCACTTATACATGAAAACATTTACAGAATTTAAAAAATGGTATAATTCCAAATATACAGTAGTAACTTCTGAAAACGTACTTCTGGCTTATTTTCATGAATATTCAAAAAATAAAAAAGCCTCAACTTTATGGGCGCAATATTCAATGTTGAAAGCTACACTTGGCCTAAAAGAGAATATTAACATATCAAAATATTTTAAATTAGTTGCCTTTTTAAAAAGAAAAACTTAAAATTATAAGCCCAAAAAATCATTAGTATTTACTCGAGGAAATTATAATAGTATATTACATACCAAGGTTGAGAAGATGACTATTATTGCCCGAGTGGCGAGATTAAATTCCGAGGCGCGAGCGTAAATTAGTTGCCTTTTTAAAAAGAAAAACTTAAAATTATAAGCCCAAAAAATCATTAGTATTTACTCGAGGAAATTATAAAATTCTTTACTGAGGTACCTGACACATGTTACATTGCAACTAAGATAGTATGTTTATATATTAATACTTTGAAATTATTGATAATTTATATCTCTGTAGACTGGTCTTGTAATTGGTGTTGCTGGTGCATGCCGAAGGATGAGTTGTGTAATTTATTAATTTCTGATGTCATCATGAGAGATAATTTAATTGTTATTCACATCCACAATAGCAAAAATGGTACGTCTCAAAAGTTTGTAATAATGGAACCACTTTGTAGCTAAAGGTTATATCGAAGATTCCCTAGTAAATAAAAAAAATATAGAATGTATGTTACAAGATCTACCTACATCTACTTACGCAACCACACCTGCAATATATACAGGAATTTTCAATATGAATTAAATAATTATTTGCATCTGTAATAGTGAGGTGATATATTGATTCCATATTATACTTTCATACATATCTTATGTATTAATAGACAAATGCTTTTTTTTTTCATGTAAACAACAAAGTATTGTTAGAAAATATAAAATTAATAGCAATTGGTAAATAAACGTATATTATATTCTGGTATTGTTAACCTAAAATTGTGCCTAAAATAGAGTTATTTATTTTGACGGTTCACAACTTGACATACTACTACTACTACAAGCATGAGTGCATGGTTGCGGCATTCGTTTTATTTGTTTTCATTATTTCCCTAGGTCAATAATGGCCTCATTATTTACCTCTTATTAGTTCCAGGTTGTGAAATGTCATTTCGTGGCGCTTTGTTATGTGTAAAAATGCTATGATTTTTTACTACTGGTACAAAAAATTTGTTATATAGGATAATACAAATTACTTTATACGGTGATATTAAAAAAGGATTGAAAGAAAAGGAATTACTTTTATGAACTAAATACGAGAAGTGAGTTATAAATAATTTGTTTATCAAGCATATAGATAAAAATACTTACCATATTGATGTAAATCCGGGAAGAATTTTAATAATCAGCAAGGAAAGCATCATATAAGCAGACCAAGGTTCAAGATTCCAGGTGATAATTATATCTGAGGTGTACCGAATAGCGATACTATCCAGGTCCTAGTTTTTTTAATCCAAGCAGAAGATTAATCCAAGATTCATCATATTAGCAGTCCATAGTCCGATATTCCAATTACGGGTATTCCAGTACAATAGAGATTTAATCCGAAGTTCATCATAATAGCAGTCCATAGTTCGAGATTCCAATTTCATCCAAGGTTCGAGTATTCCAGGGGATATCAATATCTGAGGTACGACAGGATAGCGGTTCAATCCAGGTTCAAACGTTCCAGTGAAACTGAGAAATAATCCAAGGTACATCATAATAACAATCC
Organism: Amphimallon solstitiale; assembly: GCA_963170755.1. Taxonomy (NCBI): domain Eukaryota; kingdom Metazoa; phylum Arthropoda; class Insecta; order Coleoptera; family Scarabaeidae; genus Amphimallon; species Amphimallon solstitiale. Next base: position 36,637,743 of record OY720679.1, read on the forward strand.
ACAATCCGAGAATCCCGGAAAGACAGATTAAGAATTGGAACACATCATCGTAGCCAGGAAATTTCGTCAAAGAACTATAAAGAAATTTTATTGGAGTACAAGAAAGAATGCCGGTATATAAAATCTGACAGGTCGTATTGTTAATTGAAATAATTTGTATATGTGTAATTATATATAGAGTATAATTTATCTAAGAGTTTGAAAACACATAATGTATTCTACAATTTACTGGAAGTGATTATAAATCACAGATATTTAGAATCTCTAATTCACAGCATTAATTTTTGACATCCTATTAATTTTTTAAAATACACAGAATGTGTCATAATTAGAAAACTATTTTCTTTTACGGAAAAGAAACTGATTAGCAACCCAAATACGTAATAAGTTTGTGTGTATATGATAATATGTAAGTTACTATACAGTATTTTAAAAATAGTCAAAATTCTTTCATATTTGAGTGCATTTACAGCTAAATTCTTATATACAAAAATACTTAATAAGTTGGTTGAACAAGCTTGAAATTTTCACATATGTTTTTCTTTTATTGATATTGTTATAAATTTCCAACATTAAATTATAACTGTTTTATTCATTAAACAAATATTTTGGAGATATTTCTTTTATTTGGTATGTTAGAAAGAATCTGATATTATTCTGTTGTGAAATAAATGATGCTAAGGATTATAACCTACAAATAGGAAGATCTATGTCAGTAATAAACTAAATTATTAGAGAAATATTTTAGTACATACCTTGAAATAGTATCCATTTAAAGTGATACTTTAAGATAACTTAATGCACATATAATTAATCGCTTGAATATTACCGGTATAATTAATATAATTCACAAATTATAGGAAAATAAATATACGAATGTCACATCACATTTATTGGTGTTGAATAACTTATGAATAGGCAACTGTTCGATCTTTATGAATAAAGTGAAGTTAGTTAAATGTAAGTATTGAAATGTTAATTGTTATAAACAATATCTGAGTTAGTTATGGGCGTAATAATATAAAACATGAGATAAACAGAGAATTGATAAAAATATTACATTGTATTTTCATAATTTTTCTAGTTAAAGGAAATTAATACAGGGATCAGTCATATAGTTATAATAAAGATTTTGAATTTACCTGAATGTAATTATACACTTTATTTATTAAAGGTATTGTTACAATATGTTCACAAGAACTTTCGAGTTCTTTGATTATAACATACTTGCTGGTTTCCAAATCCATGTCTCTCAATGATTAAACTCGAAAGTCCTTTTGAAATAATCGAGAACGGGTACTTCTGCTTTCTCGAGGCATATTTCTACTTCTATTTTTGTGTTCTGTACGTAATTTTCGTAATTCAAACTCTTGATAATATTGGTCCAACACAACCTAGTAAGTCGTAAAGTTAAATGCAAATATTAATACTTTATCAGTCGCTATTGCTAATCATTTCCATAAATGAGTCCACCTCATTCAAGCAACTTCAAAAGGTATAATCAATGAGACCCTATGGGACACACTTCTAGTCACTTGTTGGGTCTTATTGAATCAGATATAAATGGTTTACTGTTTAAAAATGAAATATTATCTGTATGTAAATCTTTAAAAATATGTTGAAATACCTTAACAAATATAACTCCTTTTTCTACTCAACACTCCCATGCCTCATCGAATTGTGAACTAGTCAACTATATTCTGCTTTTTGATTAGATGCTTTGTTCATTCGCTCCACATAATTCTTACTATCACATCTTCGTATGATGAAATACCATACTTATCTTATCTATTCCATTTATCCTTTGTTTAACCAATTCTATTTTTGATAGTCGACGGGATTTAAACATAGATGCCGAGCAAGTGGATTGCCATTTTCACTGTAGATCTTAAAAAAATTAAATGTTTCGTAATGAAGGAGAAACAAGAAAATGGGTGTGCTTAAATCCACACGGCAGAAGTGAAAACTTCATCAAGGCGAGGTTAATAATACGAAATCAAAATTTTTTTTTCGTGCTATATTAGATTAGGGTCATCCTGCATCGACGAATTCAGTTGCTGAGATTTAGTGTGCTTCTTTTGACGATATTTCTTCACGCGCGCATTAGACAATTCCCTTTTTCGTTTTAATTTGTCATCGATTTGATTTTCTTCATCCATCCTGTGTAACAGAAAAGAATTAAATGCTTATAAATTCGTATATAATAAGCAATTAAAGCAATGCTCTATTCTCAACGTTTCTGTTTTGCATTGGTATACAAATTATAGTGAATGCGTGTGGACGTTATTTAACACCCGGAATATACTGATCAGTTTACGAGTCATCCATATCATTTTAATAAACATGCTAAAACTTACCTGAGCGCGAAATATTATATTATATTATTATAGAGATAATGTCTCATACATACACAACAAATTTTTTGGTTAACCGTCTGCGAAGTTACCAATTAGCGAACGCAACACAGTCCGCGAAATACAATTTCGCGGCCGTTGCTATGGCAGCGGCCGCGATATATAATCGCGTGGGTGTACGGACAACTTTATGGGTTCCTCGACGGAGAGATTTTCCGATACGCTTCTGGATCGGTTCGGACGCATGTATATATACAGGGTGTAGATAAAGTCTGGAACAAAATTAATATTTCTGTTATCTTTGGTTTGATGGAAAAACCCTGAAACAGGTCGATTTTGTTTTTATCCCGTGCACTTTATAACATCGTGAATTTAATTCTGTCGTCATCTGGTTGCGCGGGGGCGTGACGTCATTAGTTTTTTCAAATGGTAACCCGCCACATTTATTACCCCTTGTCGTTAGGTATTCCATTGTGCATGCAACGGTATAAAAAGTTTGGTACCTTACATAACAATTTTTGGGAGAAAAATGCTTTCGAATTTCAAAAAATTAAAATTTTATTTCTAATGAAGAACTAATCAAAAATTATTTTAAAAAATCAGATAAATTATAATCCGAGGTTTATCTTGGATTGTCGTCAAACAAGACACCAAAAAAATGTCAACGGAAGTGTTCAAATTGTCCGCCATTGGCCATTTGACACTGGCCGAGACGGACGTACACGCTTTCTACGACACGTCGTATTGTCTCTGCACCAATATTTCGCATTTCCTCGCGGATACGATGTTTCAGATCATCCAAGTTATTTGGTTTATTGGTGTACACCTTTGATTTCACATGACCCCATAGAAAAAAATCAAGTGGTGTGAGATCTGGCGAACGGGCAGGCCATTCAATTGTTCCCCTTCGTCCGATCCATCTCCCGGGGAAAATTTCGTCGAGGTAATTCCGAACACGCCAGCCAAAATGTGGAGGTGCTCCATCTTGTTGAAACCAGATTCTGGGGTGAGGCTTGTCGGGGGTGTTTTCATCCGGAAATAATACTACCAATGTTGGCACTAGCGTAAATCTTAGGAAATGTAAGTATGTTTCAGCGTTTAAATTTCTGTCCAGAAAGAAAGGCCCCACAATGCGATCTCCCACTATTCCCGCCCATACATTAACTTTTTGCCGGTGTTGGGTGTGCTCCTCTCGAACCCATCGAGGATTTTCGCCCGACCAGTACCTACAATTGTGGCGATTCACTTCACCGTTCAAGGTAAAAGTTGCTTCGTCACTAAAAACCACATTGTCGACAAATCCGGGATTCTCATCGCACCGTAGCATGATTTGTTCACAGAACTCGAGTCGGCGGTCGAAGTCATCTTCATTCAGTTCCTGAACCCGATTGATTTTGTACGGATGAAGTTTTTCCTTCTTCAGCAATTTGGCTACTGTGGTAAAATCGACTGCATGATCCCTGGCAATGTTCCTTGTTGAAGTGTGGGGGTTGTCCTGAAGTTCCAAGAGAATATTGACCCTTCTATCTTCCTCAATTCGTGGTCGACCTTGACGAGCTTTGTCTTTACACTACCAGTTTCAGCAAATTTTGCGACAATTTTGCTCACCGTTGACCGCGAAATCGGTGCGCGGTTTGGATTTTCTGCATTGAAAAACTGACAGGCTTCTTCATGGCTACGTATTTTATCACCACAACCAACAATAATGAGAATTTGAATCCGCTCTTTTTCGCTCAAATCCGCCATTTTCGCAATGCACGTTCAACACTACCAATGGAGCAAGTATTGTGAATGGATAAGTTCAAACACCAAGTAATGAACTGTCAATATGGCGTGTCGTAGAAAGCGTGTACGTCCGTCTCGGCCAGTGTCAAATGGCCAATGGCGGACAATTTGAACACTTCCGTTGACATTTTTTTGGTGTCTTGTTTGACGACAATCCAAGATAAACCTCGGATTATAATTTATCTGATTTTTTAAAATAATTTTTGATTAGTTTTACTTTCTTATACGTAGTATAAGGAAGTATTGTGATGATGAAAATTTTCGACCTCGAGATTTTTGCAGATGTCCACGTTTTGAGGTCCCCTGATACCAAAAAAGTGATTTTAAAAAAATGTCTCTCTCTCTCTCTCTCTCTCTCTCTCTCTCTCTCTCTCTCTCTCTCTCTCTCTCTCTCTCTCTCTCTCTCTCTCTCTCTCTCTCTCTCTCTCTCTCTCTCTCTCTCTCTCTCTCTCTCTCTCTCTCTCTCTCTCTCTCTCTCTCTCTCTCTCTCTCTCTCTCTCTCTCTCTCTCTGTGTGTGTGACCACGATAGCGGTCAAACCGCTGTAGATATCAATTCCAAATTTTGTATTTACGTGTATAATCTCCCTCTTGAGAACTGATTAGATTTTGAGCAAAATCGGCAGACCGGAATAGTAGTTTACTTCAGTGCAAAATCGAATTTTGCAAATATTTCGTCAATTACTAAGTTTAAACAAATTTATAAAGAATTCAAATGTACTCAAAATTAAATTTGAAAAAATTGTTTTAATAAAGTTTTTCGAAATTCCTACCAGAAGTAGGTCTTTTACTCTTATCGAAAATCAGTTTTTTGCGAATATCTCGCAATTCATGCTTCCTAGGCAGGTACATTACGAGTATAAAAGTATTTAGAACATACTTCTAAATATCTTTTGTATAAAAAAAATTTCAAAATTTAGACCGGAAGTACCACTTTTACTCTTATCGAATAGCGATTTTTTGCAAATATGTCGTAAATTATGCATTCTATATATATTTATGAAGAGTACAAAAGTATTTAGAGTTGGATTTGGAATATTTTTTGTATAAATGAAATTTCAAAATTCGGACCGGAAGTAACACTTTCATACGTATAAGAAAGTCGTGTGGTGGCCACACCTCATTTTTTCATTAGAAATAAAATTTTAATTTTTTGAAATTCGAAAGCATTTTTCTCCCAAAAATTGTTATGTAAGGTACCAAACTTTTTATACCGTTGCATGCACAATGGAATACCTAACGACAAGGGGTAATAAATGTGGCGGGTTACCATTTGAAAAAACTAATGACGTCACGCCCGCGCGCAACCAGATGACGACAGAATTAAATTCACGATGTTATAAAGTGCACGGGATAAAATCAAAATCGACCTGTTTCAGGGTTTTTCCATCAAACCGAAGATAACAGAAATATTAATTTTGTTCCAGACTTTATCTACACCCTGTATATAAATAGACGATATGAATACTCGTCTACGAGTCCCGCGCTGGTCTGATCCTAACGTGCCTGCTTCTCACCCGTGCGGCTCGGGATCGAATCTGCTCGGGGACATGAATTTATTTATTCATTTAAATTTCAATTTAATTGAAATTAAATACGATATATTTCTCTCGGTCCCTTAGTCGACTCGAGCTGACTTTACCCGAACGAGCGTTACATAGCCGAGCGTGAGGGCTCAGTCTTGTTCAGTGCCCACAATCAACGCAACGCGCCCAAAGAAGTTTACACTTCAAAAAAAAAATTATGAAGTGTTAATTATAATTATTAATAGGATTTTCAGAGCCGTCAGTTTCTAGAATTGTACATGATCACATTGCAAAGACAGAGCTTTTTATTCAACAACAATGAATTGCTTGTTGTCGCATTAGATATTTTTCATTATTCATCCAATATATTCAAAATACCTCCCTTAACAACAAAATCAATAACATATCACCTGAAGAGTTACACCCACTATTAGCATTTATGTCACGGTGCATTTATGCTCTTTATATTATTAGTGGGGTTGAATCTCTTACATGCCATTGTTTATACTCCTATGTTTATTAATGGGTATAATAATAAATTTTCTTTTATTTCTCGATAGTTATTCGGTTGAGATTAAGTTTGCTTCGTTCTGATAAAAAGCCAGAAGACCCTGCCAATTCACCTCATCGATATTTGAACTGAGTTGATTGCTAACAAATGTGCATTTCACTTGAAAGGACATTAATTCCTGTCATCAACCACATCTTTAAAAATAATTTTACTGTCGATTCTATACATTGAGAATTATTAAAATTAAGAGTGCCGCCGTTGTTTAATGAATTAGAATACAAATAAATACTAAGATCTTTAATTAAAAAACACTGACCAGAATTCAAAACAAGATCAGTTCGAGAACAAGATTCATCTTTAAGAAATAAAGTATTCGATGATAAAAGGAACTGCATTTTGAAGCTCTAACTATCACACAAGAATACAAGAAACTAAAGAAAGTAGTTCTATTACTAACCCATTAACAGGGAAGGGTGTCAAATTCAGACCTTAATGAAACTGAGTGGATAAATAACGGATGATGAGAATTGAGAAAAACCACTTTGAAGGGGTGAAACACACCTTTAAGGATTGGCAAATTTAGATTATAATAAAACTCGCTAAGTAAGTAGAACATGTTAAGAACTCCAAATAAAAAACAAAGGGTTTGAGCAGAAAACCACTCTCTGTGTGAAGACTGGCAGGTATTCGAGTTCCTTGATTTAAATCTTGGACGATAAAAGGAACTCAAACTTAATGTAAAATGTGTGCGATATCAAAAATTCTTTCAGAGTACATGAATTTAACATTTAAACGCAAATCTCTTATCCCAGAGTTAATTAAAGTGATATGGGAAAGAGTTGTTCATTTTTATTGATTTTCAAATACTTTCAATCATAGAGATGTTTGAATGGTAGCTCCAGATACTATAACAGGTGTGTAACTTAAATAAGGATACTGACTGATCCATTTGTCAGATTTTGATTAGCGGATAAGAAAAATCTGCGCAAAAGTAGTTCCAAAAACCCTACGCACGAACATGACGATATCAGAGAGAAAAGTGCCTTTATTTTTCGAATCAAGTGAATATATTCCCCTTTTCTGGAAAGTATCATTACTGGCGAAGAGTCTTGAGTGTCGGAATATGATCCGGGATTCTAGCGCTAGAGTATGAAGGTGCGTAAATTAATTAATAAAACTGATTTTTTTAGCTTTTTATTGGAATAAAATTACAGCAATATTGCTTCCACCAAAGTAACTTCTTTAGAAAGTCACACAGTGTTGAAGACAGTTCGCCTAATCCTCATAGCTGTGTTGGAACTGGGATACTGGAATAACCTTCATATGGTCAGTTGCAGGCGCTTAAATGTTTTCGAGGATCCCAAAATGGTGTCCCTTGAGGTGATTTTTCAGGGAAAGGGAAACGTCACAAAGACTCAAATCAGGTGAAAAAGAACTACAGGAACTGAGGAACTACAAACATGTATTCACTAGTCAAAAACTCGTTTCTTGAAATAGCTGTATGGCAAGGCACATTGTCGTGATGCAAGACCCTTTGTTCTTAATGTTTGTCTCACACGCACAGCTCTTGTTCTAAGTTTTTCAAGAACCTGTGGGTAAAAATGTTCATTGATCATTCGCTTAGAGGCACAAACACTTTTTGAACAACTTCTTGGCTATCGAAAGAGCAAATCTGCATGCATTTGATCTACGACTTGCTCAATCTTCCTTTTTTGGGCCTCGAAGGGGTTGAAGTGTAGCGGCGTGAACATCTGCAAAAATCTCTATGTCGAAAATATTCATCATCACAATACTGGCGTATACTAGGTATAAGAAATTAAAAGTGGTGGATCAAAGACTATTATACTTTTAAGATATGGACAGGTTACTGTGAAGAGTTTTTGAAGAACACGATTCTTTGTGGAAAAGATGTTCAAGCATTGTCAATAACTGAGAAAACAGCAGGTACAATTTGACCACTCAAACTGTTATGTTAGATTTAGAATTTTGAGTGTGGTATATTTTTTACTTTTACATTTTTCTTTTTTTTCCGTTCAAATCCACAAAAACCGAAACGCTGCAAAATTTCTAAAGGGTATTTTATTCCCACATAAATGTTTTCTTTATAAGAATAATGAAAATGTGCAAGTTCGAGATCTCTAAACTGATATTTTAAGGATACATATAAGATGTTTAGTGCAAATTAGTATTCCTATTATATATAGAGACATAGCAGAAGCACAAAAAAATTTAACTGAAATATTTAGAATAACATCAAATACATTAAATTCTACAGTATTACACATTTTAGAAAATCTTCTTAAAGGCAAACTATAAATCTATAGACGTTTTAACAAAACCCGTACTTATTTTGTAGAAAATGATCTTTGGTCAATTTCTTTTTGTTTGAAATCTACAGTTATTGTACAAATATTAGCTCTTCATGGAGAAACTGTCATAAGATTTATGGTCATTCTTATTATATTGCTATATTTATCAACCAACTCACAAAGAAAAGTTATTATCACATTTTCTTTTATAATTCTTTTCGTGTAAATACCATTTTGTTTAAGTGCAACAGGTCCTTCAGATTTCAAATACCATATTGAAATATTGGCATGACATGAACTCTAAAATTCATTTTATAATGGGTTTATTTAATATTCATTCATAAAGTATTTAAATGTAGATATTATAGGACAAAGAAGATATAATTTTGTGTAATTAAAGATACGGATTTAATGAAAATTTTTCGGTGACAGGTATTTAATCAAAGCTGATATAACGCCCTCGAAACGCCACAAATTCACGCAAAGGTATAATAAAGGGAAATTTTAATTACATAGCTATTTCTTTAATTGCATGACAAGCCTGGAAGTATGTTACCATAAAATTTTTATAAGAATGTTTCTAAAATAATATTTTATCTCTGTAAAAGAAGAAAATGTGTAATGGGATTCGTAAATAGCATGCTCTTTGCTTTGTACATACATGTTGTAAGGATATAAATGTTAGGTAGTATTAATATTAGTCTAACGTCAATATTTTTGTATGTATTTAGTTTTTCGGGTTTAAAGAAAAAGAATCTCTTGGTGAATTTCAAACTTTTAGCAATACTTTTTTTGTTATTAATTAAGTACAATCGTCCATAAAACCAATGAGACAGTAATCGCAATGATGATCCGTGACCAGAGAAATGCTGTTACTTTCTTATACGTAGTATAAGGAAGTATTGTGATGATGGCAATTTTCGACCTCGAGATTTTTGCAGATGTCCACGTTTTGATGTCCCCTGATACCGAAAAAGTGGTTTTTAAAAAATGTCTGTGTGTGTGTTTGTGTGTCTGTCTGTCTGTGTGTCTGTGTGTCTGTGTGTGACCACGAAAGCGGTCCAACCGCTGTAGATATCAATTCCAAATTTTGTATTTACGTGTATAATCTCCCTCTTGAGATCTGATTAGTTTTTCATTAAAATCGGTAGACCGGAAGCAGCAGTTTACTTCAGCGAAAAAATCGAATTTCGCCAATATTTCGTCAACTACTAAGTTTAAACAAATTCATAAAGAATTCATATGTACTTAGAATTAAAATTGGGGACAATTTTATTTAAAAAGTTTTTCGAAATTCCTACCGGAAGTAGGTCTTTTACTCCTGTCGCAAATCAGTTTTTTGCGAATATTTAGCAAATCATGCTTTTTAAACAGATACGTTACGGGTATAAAAGTATTTAGAACATAATTTTCAATATCATTTCTTTAAAAAAAATTGCAAAATTCAGACCGGAAGTACCACTTTTACTCTTATCGAATAGCGATTTTTTGCAAATATGTCGTAAGTTATGCATTCTATATATATTTATCAAGAGTACAAAAGTATTTAGTGCTAGATTTGCAATATTTTTTGTATATATGAAATTTCAAAATTCGGACCGGAAGTAACACTTTTACTCTTAGGGAGTAGTACTTTTTTTCGAATATCTAGCGGAGTATGTATTCTATAGCGATTTAGTAAGAGAATAGAAGTACTTAGAATAGGATTCTGAATAATTTTTGTGTAAAAAAAATTCTTAAAATTGTATAGTTTGAAACGCTCATACGTATAAGAAGGTCGTGTGGTGGCCACACCTCATTTTTACATTCTGGTTATGACTTAAAATGCTGTTATCATTTTTGTAAATATGTATATGTATATCGTAACATATTCGTTTAATACATAGAATATATAAAAGATTACGATATATGGCGATATTGCATTTCGCAATTCTACTGCTAACTTACTTGTCGAGTTGTTAGATATTATTGATATTGTTTTGTATATTTAATTTTGGACCTTGTATTTCCATATTATAGTTCACTTGAATTATGCGAGAAAAATATTCGAGTTATCCATTAGAAATGATTTTGTTAATAATTTTTACTCATTTGCTTTCTATAGTTTCTAAAAAATTACATTGATTTACACCGACAAAATAATTAGTGAAACCGAATCTATTGTTAGGGATATATTTGGGAATTTTAACTTCCTAAAGACTTTTGCATATATTAATCTATAAGCCTTATTTAAACATAAATCGGTGGAATTCGGATATGTTTTATAATTTTGGTATTCTATCAAAATCCAAATACTGCGCCTTAAAGAAAAGATAATAGATAAAAAAAATCATTTCGATAGATTGCTTCGATACCACTCTAGAGAGAGAGAGAGAGAGAGAGAGAGACGAATATTAAACATATTACATTTTTTCTTATGGGATTATGAAAGAATCGTTCATCTGCAGAAAAAATTGCTCCATATATCACAATGTTCAATTTTCCTCCTCGGTATCAGTTAAGTGTTATCTCATTTCCTATGTGAATTCGTTGCGTTAGGCAAGAATTTTTTATCGACTTTGCTTAAATTTGCCATAACCAATAATGGAAAATTTTCTCTCTGCTTGATGATAAGAAAAATACTTAAATCGTTATAAACTACGTATTTAAAAATTCATTATATTTACATTATGTTTCTAAATTGATACTTTACCTATCATCCTTACTAAGTAGATTATAAAACTTTATTTTTCCTTTGTACTACTTTTTAAATTTATGTACAAAATGTAATATTCAAACTCCGAGATAAATATAATTGGAATGTATACTTCTATAGCTAGGCGCTAATACTAAAGGAATTTCACTATAATTAACGCAGTAGGAGTAGGTACCAACTGAAAATAATTCGTGTACTTTTTTTTAATGTTTATTTAAGTATTGCTTAAATTGCGTTACTCGGACGTGTTTTCAACAAACACTATTTTAGTAATTAATTTTTTATTCAGAAAAGTGTAGAAATATCTTCTGTATACTAAAGCGCACTAGAAATTATATACCAGTACTGAAGATGCTGCGAAATGTAACTACATAGAAAACTTTTTTAAACAAATAAATAAAAAGTCAAAAATTTTAAATTTGTTATTTATAGCTTCGTGAACTGCATAATCGATTTTGATAAAGTTTTGTGTGTGTTTCTTATGTTCTGTGGAAAAATTTTATCGGAAAATATTGAAATATTAAAAATACGTGAAATTACATGAATTTCTCTGGGAAACAGCTGAACACACGCACACTATCGGCACCGCTGTGCAGATCACCGGCTGTGTGTATTGGAGTGATAGATTGATTATGCGCAAATATCATGATTCGTTGTTTATCTAGAGGATAAACAAACATTTTATAGCGAGCAATGGCAGTACACACCACGCAATTTTTAATTTTTCTATAGAATGTGGCCGAGCAACGCTGGGCTACGGGCAGCTAGTAATTGTATAAAAGAAAGTCTGTTTTTTTGTGCCTTTTCTAATAATGTAAAGGATAACTCATTGATCAGATGTACATTTGTGGTATCCACAGAATGATACGAAACGTAACGCTTGTTGTTATTTGGAAACTATGGGATGCGTAAGGACAATGGAATAATGTTTGGAAATATGAAGTAAAAATGAATCATACATTTAATAAAATCCGGTAACCAATTATTATGGATTTTTCAATAACATAAATTGAACGTTTATTTACAAAATGAGGTGTGGGCACCACACGAATTCCTTGTACGTTGTTGTAATCAAACTTTAATTACCGTAATATTCTCAATATACCTACCTAGGAAGCAGAACTTGGAATATATTCGCAGACTGTTTTTACATACGAGTAAAAGATCTACTTTCAGTAGGAACTTTTTTTATAAAAGGCATTTCAAAGAAGCTTTTGAGTAGGTTTGTTTTATCCATAAAATTATCTAAACTTGTTAGTTGACGATATATTATTAACATTTGTTTGTCAGTCTTGGTCGTTATCGTGGTCACACGCACACCGACAGACAGACAGACACAGTCGAAAATTTTTGTGTGCTTTCTTATACTACGTATAGGAAAGTAAAATGTGTGTAATAATAAATTATTGTTTATTCTTGGTTTTGCTCAGGGATTTTGTATTTATGAATGATATTACTTTATTTTTGAAACAGGTATTAATAGGTCTCTCATATTTTATTGATGTATGGTTATATAGAGATCAAAATATATATTTTATTTTGAATTAATAAATTAAGAACGATAATTTTGAATAAAACTGTTTGGAATTTTTAAATATGAAACCTTAAGCATAAAATCATAAATAAATTCTTCATGATAATTTTTAGAAGTCAGTGTTAGAAAATAAGTATTGTTTGAAATTAAAACAATTGTAACTAAATAAGTTTGAGAAGCAAAATAAATTATTATGTATGTGTCGTTACGGTGTTCTTAGGATATATCATTTTGATATCTAGTAAGGACATAAAATAATTATAGTTTACTTCCGAAAATGATATAGAAATTTCTGTTCGGTTGACGGTTTATATTAAGGAATAAACAACATGAATAGGATCTAAAGAAGGTTTCGAAGAAAGTAATACGTATTTAATCATTAAATAAGATTTACTTAGATAACATCAAAATCTGGAACACTTATTTCATTTTATGTTAATTAACTAAAAGTAATTTGATATATATCACAAACAATTAAAATCATTATATGTTATAACGCCAAAGAAATCTAAATGTATGTACAGAAAACCTATTATTTGAACTTCGCTGCTGTACATTAATTTGTCAGCACTGGTGTCTTGATTTTATTCGAAATCTATATCTTATTGCTTGGTCACTACACACTGTGTACACTACTACTGCGTAGTTATGTCGCTCTTGATAGTGATTTTCTTCTAATATAAATGATGTGCATTTTTTTTATAGGAATGCGCCATTCTTAAATGTCGAAAAATATATCATTGCGCCTTTGTGCTATAACATACATTATGGCTGAATCGTTTTGCCAACAGGCGCCAATATTTAAAGTAGCGTTAAATTTCAGGACTGTCATAAATAACCGTACTCATACACCTTTTGACATTTGTCATCATTACCTAATGACGTTTATTATAATTGCCATCCATATACTATCAGTCCATCGGATCTTTTGGGTCACGCCATCAATTGCGTGGCGTTATCAAGGACAACGGCACCTAGAATGTATATATACTCATTTCTTTCCAATCTCATTGACTAGATAAGGCTAGAAATTTTAAACTTTAACGTGAGGCTGTCTTCCCCATAAGAGTAGTCAGACAGACAGAGAAGATATACCGCCATAACATGTTACTGCGTTAGTCAATTTATTAAATTTTGACATATAACATTGTTCTCTGCGTTTTGGTTTATTTTCGTTATATTGCTTTTCTAATTAGTTTTTGTTCTTGCAAATAATTGTTCTTTTCTCACTAAATTTATTGGTTATAGGTTAAGAATTTATATTTATTAGAGAGATATGCCTGGAAAACGTCTGAATTCACAATCTCAACGACTTGTATTAAATGTATACCTAATATGGAATAGGGAAAATGCGTATTACATTAAATGTATTGCGGTTATTTATTTCAAACTTAATTGATTACAAAACTAACTTTAATATTTATTTACAAAAATCGCAAACAAAAACGTTGCTATGTGCTCCAGAGCAGCTTCATGAGCCCATTTTTTGCACAAAACGCACAAAATCCACACTTCACCAGCCCTATCTTCTGAGAATCGAAATTCACAGAACATACATACTGCATCTTCTTCAGGATTTTGTATTCCTTTCTCACAGAATGACTCATCTTCTGAAGAATCTTGCAGAGTTAACAATTCATCATCTTCTGATGAAGTAGACACTTTCCTTTTCCTCTGTTTAGAGGTCACTGTTCCGCTTGTACTAGGTCTGTTGGATTCAATGATTTCCTTTTGCTTATTTTTAGCAGCACTCAATATATTTCTTGTAGCCGTCTTCTGTTTTTCCTTAGAATAGTTTAAGCTACTTTCCAGTTCTTTAAGGTAAGGAGATGATGTTATTATATTAGCTTTTCCAGGTCTGCTACCCCTAGTTCCAGTTTTCTTTCTTAAAGTTGAAATGGGCTCGATGTCTTGTGGAATTATAATCGGAGATTCCTCACTAGGACAATTGTTTGATGAACGATTTTCGAAAACATTTTCAGCCTGGTCTTCAACATCTTCTTGTGTAGATGCCAAAAATTCCGATTCTTGAAAAATATTTCGTCGAACAGGATATAACCCGGTAGCTTCAAAACCTCTAACTGCATTAGATCCACACTGTATCTTCAAGTATGCTCTACCGAATAATTCAACAATATCAAATTGAGTAACTGGGCGTTTGTTAGTTCGCAGAAATACTCGAATTTCCTCGTTATAATGCAATTTTAAAGCACCCATAATTGTTTTGTCTAAAGGCTGTAATTTATGCGTGCTATGAGGCGGAAGACATACAATGGTTACTGAGTGTTCTTTAGCTAGTTTAAGGAGCTCTATATTTCTTGTGTGCGTATTATGCCCATCTAAGATCAATAGCACTGGATCATCTTTTGATGGCTTTACTTTGCTGATAAAATGTTCAAACCATTTAGTAAATAATGCTGTCTGAATCCATCCAGATGGATGACATGCGAATATACTACCAGGTGGTGCACCTTTTTCAAGCTGTGTGCTCATGTTTTTCCTTGGGTATATCAACATTGGAGGTATAAACGTACCACCAGCACTCATACACAATATAGCTGTTATTAAAGAACCACGCTCTGCTGATGTAATGGACCCCACCTGCCGCTTACCTTTAAGTGAAATAACTTCACTACATTTGGATTGCACCACAGTTAGGCCAGTTTCATCAACGTTAAACACTCTATCCGCAGGGTAGTTGTGTTTATCCATTGCGACCTCAAGAATATCAAAGAAGTGGTTAACACTGTCCCTACTAAAGCCTAGGGCTCTAGCAGCAGAAGTTCCTGTGGGTTTTCTTACGGTCAAATGTGGATGCCTCTTCAGGAAGCCTTTTAACCATTTTTTTTCCAGCTGTTTGAAGATGAGTGGGAAAACTATGCTCAATTTTATTAGAAACAGCTAGCTGGTAGGCCATTCGACGAACGTCTGACCTTGTTAAACCAAAAAAAACGATTATCCATATCTAATGAGTATTTGGCTAACTCTTCCTCTATATGAAAGGGTAAAGCTGATTTTCTTCCTAATTTTGTATGGCATACTTGATTTGTTTGGCCATTTTTCTTGTAAGTCGAAACAATGTTGTGCGCGGTACCCCAAACTCTTTAGCGGCTTTTAAATACCCCATCCGTCCCTCTCTAACAGCTGCTATAGCCTCAGCCATCCTTTTTATATCCCAATTTTTTCTTTCTCCTTTTGGTCTCGGCATCTCTAGAAGAAATGCATGAAATTGTAATATCCAAGATATGTTTCATAATTTTTTGTTGCATTTGCTATTAGTTAGGTATCAATCATAACATCTAATTTATTTTTAAACAATTCCAATACAGTAACATTACCAAAATAGAAGGATAGGTACTCTTAATATGGAATACTATTCCATATTAGGAACTGTTTGCTATTCCATATTAAGCAACTGATGCATGTCTAACTTGAAATAAATTTATCAATGTAAACTATTGCTTTACGTAGCGTTAATACCAGTATTATAGTAAGCTATCTTCACACTTACCAGAAAATAAATTACTAGTGTATTAAAAGTAACTAACACTTTATAAAGCAAACTGCACGCGCTCCCTAGAATAATTCCCGAAATGCGAAAGTTCGTCCTTGCAGTACATATAATAGTATATTAAGATACAAGTTTCATAAGACACGATTTTTGCGCACGCGTTCAAGTTTAGAAAACGAGCCGCTAGGCGAGTTTTCTAAAGAACAAGTGCGCAAAATGTCTTATGAAACGTGTATTTTATACTATTTTTTCTATTTCGGTTATTAAAAGTTCAAAAAAGCTTAAAATAAGAGACATGTTTTGTTCGAATATTTTAGAAATTTTGCTTTTTTGAAGTTGGTTACTCTGATTTTTAAGTAGAATGTTTTAAATATTTGAATATCGGTGGTGCTATATGTAATTGTGTTTAAAATTCAGACTGATTATACAATAAATTATTTCAAATTATCAACAAAAAGGACGAAATAAATAACTGTACGCCCCCAGAGATTCGCAAAATAGCAGAAGACAATTTACAAAATCTTTCGTCCACAAACTCTCTACATATTTATCAAAACAAACTTTTATAACAGTTGTACTATTCAACATGGTAAGTAAATGTCAATAGTAGCATCCGAAAACTTATCATCCAACTCTGCTTAACAATTTATATTGCTAATTAGTAAGTGAAATGTTAGCATGTGTGCTTTTTATTCTTTGTACAATTTTATTGCACATTTTTGTTACTTTAAAGGCTTATATTTTGACATTTAAATACGATTTGGTTCCATTTTTTTTTGTTACCAACTTCAAAAAAATAAAATTAGCGTGCGATAAAGTAATACTTTATGCAACCAAAACGGGTGTCGTAAAGTGAACTTTATAGCACCGGAATAGAAAAAGTGCATTACGACGTTAGTATACGCACATACATACTAGATGTCATCACAAACTTAAAAAATAAACCCGTATTCCATATTTAGAAGGTATTCCATATTAGGCTACTTTACTCTACATATATTTTTTAAAATCATAATAAACGTTTGAATATTGCAGAGAGCAGCCGCTGCCCTTAAAATCTCCACATAAACTATCAGAAATATAAAACAACGTAAAGGACAAAACCCCAGTACTTTTTTCACCCGGTAAGAAAAGATCTCGTGTCAAACCCGAAACAGAAAATTTGCGAGAATCTTTAAAGATGGATATACGAAACACTATTTATGACATGTACAAAGAGATATGACGTATGTGATATTCTCTAAGTGTTTTCACTCTACATATATGGAGACACTTAACCAACAGCAAAACAAGTTTTAATCACAAGATAATTAATTTATTATTGTAAACTTATAAGAAAATAAAAATAAATTCAGCTAAAAAACAAATTTGATTAATTAAACTTATATTAAATAATACTGCATTATCAAGACGGTGTTTCCAAACTTTATACCGGTAGTATATAAACAGAAGCATTATTATAGCGTTTACATCGACATACTAATGCGTATTAAATAATGCGTTCTTAGGATACGCTTATTTCATGTACGTATACCGTAATCTATAAAGATTAGTTTTCTCCACTGCTTGGTAATTCTTGTAATTTATCCGTCTGCATTGGTATTCGATAATTTAAAGACGTTTCAAAGAACAATAATTTGTGAGTAATAATTCACGTTGATAATTTATCTATTATAAACGATTATAATGAACGTAAAAAATTAAATAAAGAAAGGATTTAATATACGTTTGTCAACAATGCTTGCCTACTACACAGAATAGACAATTATTAAATAAAATATGGGTACAGAAAAGTAACATGTAACATTGTTACTTTTCTGTACCCATGTTATGTTACTGGCTTTCATGCAATAATATTTTACTAGCGGCAGCTATATATCCTGAAACATGAATTAGTGAGTTTTACGTATAACCATTGACCAATGAGTTTATTTTAAATTTATTTATACTCCACATAATTATGCTGATAATATATTATATTCTACAAATTCATGACAAGTAATTAAGACTTTGTTAATTTTTATAGGGCAGGTCAAAATTTTTTAGTAAATCTAATTATTTTTTCAAGAAAAAAAGAAAATTTTGTATCATCAATTCAAAAACTATTTTACTTTTTCAGTATTATAATCTCTAACAATTGTGCCTTAGACAATGTTTTTACACCACTATTAATAATACCTATTAGTTTAAGTAATCAGTGTTTAGTATTCAAAACTAACTAGTGTAGCTATTGACTATGGACGCGTTTTATTAAAAGTTAAGAATTAATGTAATTCCTTAGCGGTATCGGAATGCAAGAGAATGAAAAGTGGGGCCGAGAGAATTTCATTTAACAATAAATTAAAAATCGGATATATATCTTCCAGTTTCTTAAAATAGATTCTCATTTCCTCTCAGATATACCTTCATTCTTATCGTATTTGTTACGGGAACTTTAAATGGAAAAAGTATAAGTAATTTTCACGGTCGCTTAATACTTGAAAGCTGAATCAAAATTGGATGTCTAACAATTTAGTTAAGCAGAATATATGCGTACGTATACGATTCTAAAATAATCACAAATTTTATTGAGCTCACTTACATATATACGAATTTAATTTCTTGCAATAAATTAGAATTAGAGTAAAGTAGAAAATCTGGTGTTATTACTTACTACTCAAATATTCATACGGAGTAAAAAAAATTCGATAAGATGGATGATTGTATATTCTATCAATATTGCCAATGCATATTTTATTATTTCTTTTTATTATTATTGATATGATTGATTATTTCGCATCACTTTGGTGTGTCAATTGCAATGGTGCGAACCTGTAATTATATGTACCATTGTCTCACGAATCGATGCCAACAATGTTATGGTTCTTGGAGATGTTTGTGTAATAACTAGTTACTTTAAAGCTAAGTGTGTTATAATACTCAATTTATGAATTACTATTTAAAAGTTTTGTATATTAGTATTAGGCCATGTGACAAATTGTATAGAATACGGTCCTGGGGAAAACATCCTTTCTTCTCGCGCTGCAAAATGTGCACGATGAAAGATTTACTCATGTTATAGATATTACTTCTTTTATAATTTTCCTGCTAGCTCAATGTTTGTTCTTTAATTAAACTCTCCCATGGTCTCTAAGTGAGTTTGATCGGAAGTGTCTAAAACGGTACGGCATAATTTAGTAATTTTGTAATATTAAATACGCATACAAATTGTATTTTTAAAGTTACGTATTAGAAACCAAAACGATATAATTTTTAGAACTGTTTATTGTAAATGTATGATTTAAAGTAAGTCGACTGATACATAGCGGTCGATAATGTATTAAATTATCGATGTTAGAACCTTAAAAGTAAATAAATAGGTTCTTTGTTTACATAAAGATCTACCGCCAACCAAGTGTTAAATGTGTAAAGTTCAACATATCTTCCTATAAAAATTTATTGTTGTGCATATAGTCATTAAAAAAGCTACAGGCGTCTTTACTGTCGAAGGAAGACTCCAACTACGCTCACCGTCAACAGGAAGATTATCTTCATCTGAAGAAAGAAAAGAATATACGAAAGGTATTTAGAAACTGTTATGTTATGTTACATAAAAATTAAAAATTAAAATTTGTCTTAATATAAACACGTAAATAAATCAATATAACAATGTAAAATTGAAAACATATTTAATAAATTGTCTTAGATCCAATAATATTTCAGTATTTGTAAATTGTTTGCCAAACTTGTTTTAAAATAGAAATATCAATTGCAATGTAGATATATGTAGATATACATCAATATCGGCGTAGGTTGTTTGTTGATTAAGGCCTACGTAGTTAGTATTAATATAAATACAAGAAGCCGGTGTAAGCAAACAATCTATGACATATATTATTTCGTAGAAGTGATAATAGTAATAAATCACCACGAATATTTCAATATTTAAAGCGATGGGAAATAATTTCATTAAAGTATTTGTTCTAATTTAAATTGATGTTATTTTGTGGAATTTTTAGGTGTATGAAAGAACTCTTGGTTTCTAATACAAATATTATTTAAATTGATACAATTGTGTTTTATTGAATTGTGCCAAATAATGCCCTAAGACTATTTATTGTTGATATCTCTTAACCTGAATCGACCTGGGGAAAAATGAGCTAGTCAGGTAAAACGATTTAATTATTTTATTTTATTCTATGTACAAAATTTTAAAATATATAGGCCATTAATATTGGAGAATTACAATATGGCTTCAACAACGAACAGTTATTAATTTAGAAAGGGTCTTATCACCAGGCTTCCTCAAATAATGTATTCGAATTTAGTAAAATATGGTACAAGTATTTACTTATGGATAATTCTAGTTAACTGTGTACTAGAATCAATTATGCAAACCTACCATTCTTACAAGTGTTCTGAAACAGCATACAGGTGATTGCCTATATATTTTGTGAGGATACGTAACACAAATATAAATATTAGAGAAAACGAAGCAGTAGTTCGAATGTTTCTGTTTTGATATCAACTAAATCATAAATAATCCTTATTCGTCATAAGACAGAACTTCTACTAATGGTTATAATTTGAACTTTAAATAATAGATGTAATCACACAAATACGATTTTACAGGAAATCAAATAAATGTAATAAAAGCATTCATTGTTGATATCAATTACTTATTGCCCTAAAATGGTTTGCGTTAGAAAACAGAATTGCAAATAATAGTTTGTAATTATTATTATGGCCTTATTAGCTTGTATTTCTTTACCGTTGTTGATTTTCTAGTCTAGAATATGGTCTAACATGATAAATTGTGTGCGGACAGATGTACCTATAGTCTAAAGTACGGTAACTGGATAGAAGACCGGATACATTTTCTATTTTACGTTGATTAAATTGATATCAGAAATACACTAATTTTGAATGAAATGATGATCACATATTGTTTAAGATATATGAATGTATAAAGTTTAAAGGAATTAACTAACTCCTGTGTGTTTTAAATAAGGAGGTACTTCTCGCTTTTGGACTGGAATGCTCAACACGAAATATTAACCTTACTAGTGACGGATTTAATATCGAAAGATTGAAGGTTAGATCAACAGTGAAGCTCTCCTATATGCATAGAAGATAATATGTTTTCTGCTTGATTTGACTAATTTGCCAGATTTTTTATATTTGTTTTTTTGTATTTGATGTGCGTTTCTTATAATTTCCAATTAGAAAAACGTGTCGTACTCTCGAAACCAGGTGTTTTTGATATCTTATGAATACAAAATTATTTTTATTTATAAGAATGATCTTGTTTTTATTTTTATAAATTTTAAAGGTTTAAGTTCAGCTTCTGTGCTTTTAAAGCATTTGAATTATGTTTTCCAATATTTCCTATGTTTAGCTTGAAAGATACAGTGTAAAGTGTGATATTTGATGCACACCTCGTTTTTAATAATGACTTTTAAATAATTACTTCGGCTTATCAATGAGAATTGTATTACTGGTTATTCGATAACAATTACATAATGGTTCTTGTTCTTCATTACCGTCTAATTTGGTTTACAAATTTATTACTATTAATTAAATCATCTTATTTTAAATTTCAAATCTACTAAGATCTTCTTTTTTTGTTGTTGTATTGATTGAAATTCAATCTCTTCTAGTAATCCTTCCGTATTTTAATAAATACTAACTAATTTTTATGTTAAATAGACTCTTCTAGTAATGATTAGTTTTAAACCATTGCATAAATATACGTATTTGTTTAATCTAGTATCTGATGTAGTTATACATCTTTAGTGCTAATTAGCACATTTCTATTATTCTTAATTTTGAATGATATGTGAATAAACGTTATTTTCTATGCATTATGATGTTAAAGGAGATGTGTTTTAGGACGTCATCTTTATCAATATATTGTAACAATACCTTTAATTAATAAAGATACGATTACACTCAGATAAATTTAATAATATTTATTCTTACTATGTGTTTGAAACCTGTACTTATTCTCGTCTATATATAAAATTGAAATCTTTATGTACTTTTTTATATCTATTTTCAAATTCTCTCAGGTAATTTTTTATTTATGCCCTCACTAACTCAGTTCTTATATAAAATATTTAAACTAATTATTTTATATGTTGCTAACTTCCCTTGAATCATCAAAGCCCAAACAGTTGCCTATATGTAACTTTTTCAATATCTGCCTATATCATAGGATATTTACGTTTTATATTTCTTAACTTTATTAATCAAAGTTTACAAAACAGTTATTCTTTAGTGAATTATGATGTGTATTTCAACTTTATCTTCAAATAACAATACTTACTGTGAACTCAATCTCAAGGTAAATATTAACATACTATTCAAATAATAATATAATCACTGACAGTTGTTTTTTTTTTATTTATAGGTTACGGTTCTAAGCGTCATATCTGTTTCATCAATTTAATTCAAAAACCTTCTTTATATACCAAATAAAAACAAATGTATCAAACTAATTTGTTTAATAAATCAGGCAAATTATAAATTATATGGTAGTTCTCAACACACACAACCAAATAAGACATTCATGGAAGTACCAAGCTTGTTTACGTAAACATTCTTTTGACAATTTATATGTGCATGAAAATACACCTTTCGTGGATCGAAAAATATACAAGTAAGTATATTAATTATATTATTTTAAAAATACTGTATAGTTTTTGTATGTAAATCAAATACCCACACAAATTAATCAGTTTTAGTTTGCCGATCAGTTTTTTTTTTGACTTCTAAAAATTATACACATGATGATACAAACTAATGTGGTGCACAGAACTTACAAAATATCTTTTCTTGATTATCAACACAGTTATAATGTACGTATAAATAATAGATCTCTAAATTTTGATATACTTTTCAATTCGAAACTGATAAATTCAAATTATTTCAAAGAATTATACGACCTGTTATTACTACTGAACTGGTATTCTTATTTATACACCAAACGATTTTCTTTTTAGCTTGTCGAAGACATTTCCTGGAATCAATGAGGGAGATCCTTTCCTTTTCCTAATTGTCTGGAATGCTCGGAATGTGGACTGTAATGACTGCTATCCTGTAATACCTTCAACCTCTGCAATCAACTAGAATCTCGAACCGTCGAACGCTTTCGTGAAGACCTTTGAAACCTGCCTTTCCTCTACTGGACTGGAATACCTGTGTTAGCTGCTATGTTGAATATCTCGTATCTTTCAAGTCCTGGACTAAACTATTTGTATAACTTCTGGAATTTCACCAACTCTCCAATGCAATAAATCTCTCGCCAAATATGGAATAATATTTACCAATGCAGTAAGTTTATTTTTAAATTGTAATTATATATTTCTTCGCTTTCTTCTCAAGTATGAATATTCTTCAATTATTTCTTTATTCGTTACCGAAATTCTTTCTTCTAATTTATTTTTTATTATATTTGCATGATACAAAAAATGGTACTATTCTGGAAAATGTTGCAATCACCTAAAAAATATCTGCTTTCTTTTCTACTATCTCCTAACCACTTCTTTTACACTTTTGTATAATGATGAATCTCTTAATTATGTGTTTTTCGGAAGGAAAATTTCGTTTTCCGAAAACACATCTACCGCTTTTCTTAAATTATTTTCGAATCCCTTTATTTATTCCCCATATCCCTGGCAATAATTCCTTAGTTTCTATAATATCCAATCATATTGTTCCACACATTATAATAATCCAAAATATGTTTTATTTGTAATTGAATATTTATAATACCTTTTTGTAATTCCACAAATTTATCAATTTAATTCTTTACTTTAATTTTCACAACCTTTTATACCCTTCGGCAAACCAAATACTCAATACTTTAACTATCTTATTTTAAATGTCAAAATCTGACACTTCTTACATTTGAATTTTAGCGCGTAACTATACATCATTTTCCAACCTTTATGATTCAAAATCCATACTAATATTCTCTATTTTTTCAAAAGTGTTAATTAAACAAGCTTTAACAAATAATATTACATATAAAAATACAACAAGTAACATTTACAACTCTACTTTCAGAAATGGGAAATATTACTACAACAAAGAAACCTGATAGGCAACCAACCACTCGATGCAAGGCGAACTTCAACATAACCCGATATGTAACCAACTTTACACGGTTCACAAAAACTATAGGGAAATACCCAATTAATATTCTCACAATTATTTTAAGTATAATTTAAATATTCTCACATCTATTTATTTAATTATAGTTTGGTCCATAAAATATTACCATCTTTTATTTTTTTAATACTCACTACAAGAACATATACAGTATATTTTATTAACATTAGTACTTCCATCATATCCTTACTCATCCAAGTTAGTGAACTACCACATATGCCCCTTTTTTAATAAATCTAAATTTCTATAGAATATATAAATTTATATTTATTCAACAATCTATACTAAAATGATGTACTTCAATTTGTACTACTTCTGTAGCATAACTATACATTCTCATATAAATCCATGTACATTTCTTAATATTTGGTATATAAGATAATTATTTACCTCACTGTATCTATTTTCATTTTTAACTCTCAATTATTTACAACAAACCATTTTAACTAATCTTATTCTCATAAATATACTAATTTATACCAACATATTCAAAATTTACATCTTTATCCATTTGTCTTCATCAATAATGTCATAAAATGTATCTTTTAACATTTCTATGCTTTCTATATAAGTAACTTTATTCCTTTTCTTATCCAATCTTATACCTTCTTTGTATTATCCTATTCATGATTTTAAACCCTCTAAAAATTCTTATCAATATTATAATCG
Organism: Amphimallon solstitiale; assembly: GCA_963170755.1. NCBI lineage: Eukaryota > Metazoa > Arthropoda > Insecta > Coleoptera > Scarabaeidae > Amphimallon > Amphimallon solstitiale. Next base: position 36,662,789 of record OY720679.1, read on the forward strand.
AAACTACTTTTAACATTTACTGGTGATTACTTTTAAGTTGTATCTGTTACTTCTTCAGATATTTAATAGCCTCTACAAAATATGCTTTACATATGCTCACTTATTCTTTATTATTTTATTTTATATAACTGTTCCTAGCTGAACAAAAACCCTATACCTATAATAGACATTTTCGTCTACCTTTTCAAACTTTCACTTTTGGAAAGTACACAAATTATATTTTCGTTTTTTAAGGCGTACGTGACCTACATATTTCTTTTATACATTATTATTCTATATATTTATTATCATTTTGGGTTTTATTTACCCTTTCATACATAATCTCTATAAATTATTCCATATATTTTTATGTTTCCCTTTTATTATTTATTATACATAGCAAGCATTCATTATTATCTTTTCTATACATATTTTATTTTATAGGCTTCTTCTATTTGTATATCACATTTTATTTTTTTATAACTCTTAATGACTTTAATATTTCTTGACCATTAAATGCTTTTATTACTCCGATAAATATCCTTTAAAAAATTTTTTTTTTTTAATAAGGTTACTTCTTACTCATCTTTCATATATCTACTTTATACATTTCTTCACATTTTTATACTCGTATGTTTCTTTACTTACTGTAAAGTTACTTATATACTCCTCTAACACTTATATTTACAAATTTTATAATGTAAGGAATGAGGAAAATAAATTAAATATTACTAATTTCTTCATACTAACTAATCTTTACAACTCTTCTTCGTCTAAATAATTCTATCCTGATTCAATTAATTTAGAGCAAGGAAATAAAATACATAAACCTTTGTTAGATCATTTTAGCTAAAATTTCTTACATGATTAACTCAATTATAAAAAAAAATTAAATGCACATACTTATAACCCGTTTTTTTTTTATGACATACTTTTATAGAAACAAAATACATTAACCATGCCCCTAAATTTTGGTTCTATTAATTTTGATGTAGCTCTGGTGGGTGGTAGCGCTATTTACCAACGGTTGTCGCCCTATGAAATTCAACCGCCATGCCCCTAAATTTTGGGCTTTATTATATACAGTGTAGCTCTGGTGGGTGGTAGCGCTATTTACCAACGGTAACTGGCCCTTCAGTACCGCCATGCCCTTAAATTTTTTAACAATTATACTTCATCAATATAATCATGTAACATTGAAATATGATAAGTTCCTTTAAGATATCCCGTTTCTTCATCAATTAATTCATAATTGTTTAATCCTATTTTCCGATGTATTAAATACGGTCCCGAATATGGCCTTATGAGTTTTGCTATAATTTTGTTCCTTCTATCCGTTACTCGTAACGCGCGTACAATAACTTTATCGTTCTCATTATACACCTTATATTTACGTTGTTTTTCTTTTTTCTTCTGCTCCCATTTAATTTTTCGTCTCATTAATTTTTGTTTAATTTGTTCATATCTGCCTCCTATTTCTGCAATTTCATCATCTTGCTAAGGCCTTTGTGGAGGTTGTCCTGTGAAAATAGTTATTGGACAAGCTTCATGTACGGTACTTGGTGTGTTATTCATTACAAATTCAATTTGTTTTAAACATCTGGCCCATTTATGATGTCGATCTTCGAGTAATATCCGTAAATATTTAAGAACTTCTTTTATATACCTTTCCGATGGATTAGCTTGTGGATGACGAATCGATATGTGATGAGATTTAATATTTCTTTCATCTAAAAATTCATGATATCTCTGATTCATAAAATATGTTGCATGATCAGATAATATTGTTCTTGGAGTCCCATACTCAGTTATATATTCTTGTAACGCCTGTAATACAGTATCTGTATCACATTTCTGTGTTGGTATTAATCGCACATGTTTCGAAAATATATCACATAACACTAAAATATTTCGATATCTTCTCGTGCTCGGAATCAGATTTGAAATAAAATCAATTGCTACTAATTGTAATCTATCATCAGCAACAATACTTAAACTTATATTCTGATTTGTATAATTCTTTTCTTTTGCTAAAATACAAATTTTACACCGTTTAATTTCTCTTTTAATTATCTTCTCGTCATTCCGGCAATAATAAGCTTCTCGGAACATTAACCAACATTTCCTAGCTCCTATATGTGTATACATTACATGTAAATGTCGTATAATATTAATCGTGTGTTCTTCATTCGTAACATATACCTCCAGATCGCCTATCTTCTTCAAAATTATCCCTTCATTCATTCTCATTCCTTTATATGTACCTATTGTCCGTAATCTATTTTTTAATTATCTCCAACTCAGGTGTATCTTGAGCTTCTTTGATTCTTTGTACTGAAAAAATACCTTCTGATCCCAATCTTACTAAGTTTATATGTACATTTGTTGTTTTTGTTTCACCATGTTTTCTACTCAGTACGTCAGCTGCAATCATTTCTTTACCTGGTCTATATATAATTTCCATATCATACTGCTGTATTAATAATGTCCAACGGTAAATCCTGTTATTATTTAATTTCGTAGTCATAATATTCAGCAACGCCTTGTGATCTGTTTCCAATCTGAATTTCTTCCCTATGAGGTAATAGCGTAACTTAGTTAAAGCATAAATGACAGCAAGCATCTCGAGTTCTGATATCCCAAATTTCCTTTCGCACGGTTTTAAAGTTCTTGACGCTAAATATATTGGAACCTCGATACCATCTTTGATCTGTACTAATTCGGCTGCTACGGCTACACTTGATGCATCTGTTCGTACGATGAAATCTAAATTAAAATCCGGATGATACAACTTAAGATTTTCTACAAAATTTGATTTTAACTGTACGAAACAATCCTCACATTCTTCAGTCCACTTCCACTTCGTTCCTTTCTTTAGTAGATTTAACAACGTACTTGTCTTTTGGCTATAATTAGATACAAATTTCCTATAGTAATTCAACAACCCAAGAAATCCTCTCAACATTTTGAGTTTATTAGGTCTTGGATAATTTTGTATCTCTTCTAATCTTTGAGGATCTAATAAAATATTTTGTTGGTTAATAACGTAACCCAAGTAATTGACTTCTTTTTGGCAAAACTGACACTTAGATAAATTTAATTTCATACCATTAACTTGTAATGTATTAATAATAATCTCTATATGATTTATATGAGATTCTATGTCATCCGAAAATATTATGATATCATCTAAATAATGAAGGGCGAATTTCTCATATTGGTCTAGTATTTTATGTAGAAATCTAATCAATCCGGCAGGACTACTTTTTATGCCGAAAGGGCATACTTTAAAATGGTAAGTAATTCCATTTACGTTAAATCCACAGTACTTCCTAGAATTCTCGTCCAATCTTATTAACCAAAATGCATTCTTAAGGTCTAATTTGCTATACCATTTTTTATTACCGCATTTTGTAAGTAAAACATCAATATTTTGTGGTATTTCATGCTCAGGCATGATCCTTAAATTAATTAAACGAGCGTCAATGCAAAGGCGAATAGAATTGTCCTTCTTCTTAACCAACACAACAGGACTAATAAAATAGGTGTTCGATCTCTCGATAATATCAGCTTCTTCTAATTTTCTAAGTTCCTCATTGACACGATCTTGGAAAAAATACGGAATAGGATAATTTTTACACGATAACGGCGAATCATCATTTATCAATAATCGATGCTCATAATCTTTAGCAAAAACAACTTCATCATTAATTAATTTTATATTCTTAGCTAAAATTTCTATTAGACTTTCTTCAATCCAAGGTTCTGGTAATTTTTGTTGTAAAATAAAAGTTTGAATGTCAGCTACATTTCTTATTACTTTAACTTCTTGTTTTTCTTCTATTATTACAGCATTTCCATATTCGTCATTTCTTTCCGATCTAGGTAATTCAAACATTGCTCCTTCCAAATGTTCTTGAGCATCATCATTCTCTGCACGATCAGCTATAATGACATTATTTACCTCGTACTGTATATCCTCCTTGTATTCAATATAAGCGTTTATTTCTTTTAAATCCACAACCTTATCTAATAAAATTTCCTTTCCTTCAATTTTAATCTTGTTTTCTTCAAAATCTAAATTCATTCCCAGCGCTCTCATATTATCTATCCCTAATATGCAATCATAAAACAAATTCCCTAACAGATAAAATTGCATAATAAATTTGTGTCCATTAATCACTACATCTATACATAACCGCTTATTAATACAACCCATTTTTCCCCTATTCGCAGACATAACATTAGTATTTTTGACTTTAATAATATATTTAGAATATTCAGGTATATTCATTATCATTTCTTCTTTTATGAGTGATATTTCAGCACCAGAATCTAACAAAGTTTTAAATTTAACATCTCTAATACTAATTATGCAAAAAGGTAAACTTTCAAAATTATTAATTATATTTCCCATATCTAAACCATTCTGAACATTCCCCATTCCTGTTATTTTACTACTACTAATTATATTACAACTAACACTACTATTAACAAAATTATTTATTAATGAGATGTTCCCGGGATAGCATTCTGATATGGATCCAATTTCATTTCCAAAATTGGCGTTTTTTTTTCTTCCAAACCAACTCCAATTTCATTTCTATCTTGATTATGAACCTGACTACCAGTAAATCTCCTATCTGATTTTCTCCAATCTTGCATTTGTATATTATTCACCTGTCTAGAATTATTATTTCCATAATACCTTTTATTTTGTTCTTGATAGTCATTGTTATGAGGAACTTGTCTTGCAGATTGATTAATAAAAGGATTATTCCTATTTGTACTCGGTCTTCCATTCCCTCCATTTGATATACTTCGATTATTGTTCCAATTTGAGATACCATTCCCTTGTGTATTATAACTTCTATTATAATTATTACTCTGATGACTATTAAATTGGTAAGGTTGTCTTGCTCCAAAATAATTATTCTGACTACTACTAGGTTGATTATTCCTTGGATAAGCATTCTGTTGAAAAGGGGTATTATTACGAACATAATGATTATTCACACCACTATTATTTGACATACGTTGCTGATTATTCTGAATATCATTTCTTCCATTTAATTGACGAGATTCCCTATATTTAACACCGTCTGTATAATCATCTAAACGTCTAAGAATATTAATCAACTCATTCATATCCGTGACATTCTGACAAATAATTGCATGTGTGTCAACAGGAATAAAGTGTTGTAATAAATGTTGAGATATAGTTTTTTCGTCCAAATGAGATATGTATCGACAATAGTTAAACATTCTTTGTGCGTAAGCCTCCCTCGAAGATTTACCTGGTTGATATCTTCCTGTTAACAACCTCTGATGTGCTCTGCTTTGTTGCGTCTCACTCCAGAAATTATTTTTAAATAATTCCACAAACTTACTTAAATCATCGCAATTGTCTTCAACCCGTTGAAACCAATCCGCTGCACCACTGTTTAAAGTCGCTCTAATAATATTCATTTGGCTCCTAAAATCCTGTATCTCTTCTATATATCTTAGAATATTTGTCAAATAGGCCATCGGATGAGTGGACATTTTATCCCCACTAAAATGAGTTATATTCTCAATTCTGATACCATTATTTAAAACATTGTAAACCGGAGGACATGTTACATGAGGGATGTTAATATTCTGAGTCTTTAATAAAAGATCTTGTATTTTCGTCTTTTGTTCTTCACATTCTTTCAGAATATCTTCCATACTCAACTTCTGCGCAATAGTAGTATCAGTCGATAATTTTATTTCTTTTAAACATCTATCTTCTGTATTTTCTATTTTCTTACAAAAATTCTCTTCTAATTTTTCTGTTTTGTCGGAGACTTCTTTATTTACCTGATCAACTTCATCCCGTATGCGTTTCGCTAACTCCTTATATTTCTCGCTACTATTCTTATCTATTTGTTTTACATTTTCTTGTATTACCTTAATTTTACCTTCAACCTCTTGTACTTTATTTCTAATAATATTTTTAACTTCCGTATCCTTAATTTGTAACTTTTCGTCTACTTCTTTCCGCATTTTCACTTCCCTGCTATCCATTTCAATAGTAATTTCTTTAACCTTTTCTTCTGTATCTCTCAGTAAAGATTTCTTTAATTCTTCCAGATTTCTTCTATTTTCTTCTCTAGTATCAATGCTCGCCTTTTCCAACTTATCCAATTTTTCTCCTAATTCTTTTTTATCCTCCTCTCTATTTTTCTTATTCTCTTCACTAGCCTTGTCAAGTTTATCCATTAACTTCTTATTATTCTTTTCACTATCCTTGTCAAGTTTATCCATTAACTTCTTATTATTCTCTTCACTAATTTGTTTAAACATTTGTAGAATTAATTCCATATCTGCTGTTGTATTCGACATTTCTGTTTTAGAAGTCTCTCCTAATATTTCCACCTTATCACCTCTATCCTGTGTTTCTCCTGTCTGTTGAATACCTTCCTGAACTTGTAATATAATTTCTCCTCCCTCTGGTACATTCACATCCTGACCAACCTCCTCTTCACTATCGCTAGACGATTCAGATCTATTTAATCCAAAATTACTCTTAGATCTGGTATTCATTTTCAATAATTGTAGTACACACTTCCTTATACCTTGATATACTTTAAACTGATTTTATTACCTTTGTAAAATGTATACTAATGTTATCGCTATTATTATAATTAATAAAATATTTGAAATATGTTTTTGCGAGTCTTATTTTAATCGCTCCACGTTGGGCACGCCATAAAATGTAACAATACCTTTAATTAATAAAGATACGATTACACTCAGATAAATTTAATAATATTTATTCTTACTATGTGTTTGAAACCTGTACTTATTCTCGTCTATATATAAAATTGAAATCTTTATGTACTTTTTTATATCTATTTTCAAATTCTCTCAGGTAATTTTTTATTTATGCCCTCACTAACTCAGTTCTTATATAAAATATTTAAACTAATTATTTTATATGTTGCTAACTTCCCTTGAATCATCAAAGCCCAAACAGTTGCCTATATGTAACTTTTTCAATATCTGCCTATATCATAGGATATTTACGTTTTATATTTCTTAACTTTATTAATCAAAGTTTACAAAACAGTTATTCTTTAGTGAATTATGATGTGTATTTCAACTTTATCTTCAAATAACAATACTTACTGTGAACTCAATCTCAAGGTAAATATTAACATACTATTCAAATAATAATATAATCACTGACAGTTGTTTTTTTTTTATTTATAGGTTACGGTTCTAAGCGTCATATCTGTTTCATCAATTTAATTCAAAAACCTTCTTTATATACCAAATAAAAACAAATGTATCAAACTAATTTGTTTAATAAATCAGGCAAATTATAAATTATATGGTAGTTCTCAACACACACAACCAAATAAGACATTCATGGAAGTACCAAGCTTGTTTACGTAAACATTCTTTTGACAATTTATATGTGCATGAAAATACACCTTTCGTGGATCGAAAAATATACAAGTAAGTATATTAATTATATTATTTTAAAAATACTGTATAGTTTTTGTATGTAAATCAAATACCCACACAAATTAATCAGTTTTAGTTTGCCGATCAGTTTTTTTTTTGACTTCTAAAAATTATACACATGATGATACAAACTAATGTGGTGCACAGAACTTACAAAATATCTTTTCTTGATTATCAACACAGTTATAATGTACGTATAAATAATAGATCTCTAAATTTTGATATACTTTTCAATTCGAAACTGATAAATTCAAATTATTTCAAAGAATTATACGACCTGTTATTACTACTGAACTGGTATTCTTATTTATACACCAAACGATTTTCTTTTTAGCTTGTCGAAGACATTTCCTGGAATCAATGAGGGAGATCCTTTCCTTTTCCTAATTGTCTGGAATGCTCGGAATGTGGACTGTAATGACTGCTATCCTGTAATACCTTCAACCTCTGCAATCAACTAGAATCTCGAACCGTCGAACGCTTTCGTGAAGACCTTTGAAACCTGCCTTTCCTCTACTGGACTGGAATACCTGTGTTAGCTGCTATGTTGAATATCTCGTATCTTTCAAGTCCTGGACTAAACTATTTGTATAACTTCTGGAATTTCACCAACTCTCCAATGCAATAAATCTCTCGCCAAATATGGAATAATATTTACCAATGCAGTAAGTTTATTTTTAAATTGTAATTATATATTTCTTCGCTTTCTTCTCAAGTATGAATATTCTTCAATTATTTCTTTATTCGTTACCGAAATTCTTTCTTCTAATTTATTTTTTATTATATTTGCATGATACAAAAAATGGTACTATTCTGGAAAATGTTGCAATCACCTAAAAAATATCTGCTTTCTTTTCTACTATCTCCTAACCACTTCTTTTACACTTTTGTATAATGATGAATCTCTTAATTATGTGTTTTTCGGAAGGAAAATTTCGTTTTCCGAAAACACATCTACCGCTTTTCTTAAATTATTTTCGAATCCCTTTATTTATTCCCCATATCCCTGGCAATAATTCCTTAGTTTCTATAATATCCAATCATATTGTTCCACACATTATAATAATCCAAAATATGTTTTATTTGTAATTGAATATTTATAATACCTTTTTGTAATTCCACAAATTTATCAATTTAATTCTTTACTTTAATTTTCACAACCTTTTATACCCTTCGGCAAACCAAATACTCAATACTTTAACTATCTTATTTTAAATGTCAAAATCTGACACTTCTTACATTTGAATTTTAGCGCGTAACTATACATCATTTTCCAACCTTTATGATTCAAAATCCATACTAATATTCTCTATTTTTTCAAAAGTGTTAATTAAACAAGCTTTAACAAATAATATTACATATAAAAATACAACAAGTAACATTTACAACTCTACTTTCAGAAATGGGAAATATTACTACAACAAAGAAACCTGATAGGCAACCAACCACTCGATGCAAGGCGAACTTCAACATAACCCGATATGTAACCAACTTTACACGGTTCACAAAAACTATAGGGAAATACCCAATTAATATTCTCACAATTATTTTAAGTATAATTTAAATATTCTCACATCTATTTATTTAATTATAGTTTGGTCCATAAAATATTACCATCTTTTATTTTTTTAATACTCACTACAAGAACATATACAGTATATTTTATTAACATTAGTACTTCCATCATATCCTTACTCATCCAAGTTAGTGAACTACCACAATATATTATTTATTTATATAATTTCTTAATAATTGCTTACCCAATTACCTAGGATAGGTTTTTATACTATAATGACCTATTATAATTTCAACTGAAATAACGAAAGATGTATGTCATATTTCAAACACCTTAAATAAAATGGATGTATTTTTTAGATCAACACATTGATGTATACTAACTAATTGGTTTGAGTTGTAAAAGTACCCATACAGTCAGTATAATTCTAAAAAAAATCGTCATTAGTCGATTGAGAATGCAGTAGAAACTGGTAGACTATGACTGCGATTACTGATAAAACCCTGAATGATTTGTTTACTCTGATTAAAAATAAATAATGTAGCGTTTCCGGGGTCGAAATGAACAACTCGTGCAAATGTTTTGAAACAGTCTGTATATTTACACACTTAAAACTAATCACAATACAAAAATATAAAATAAATATATCGCACTTCAAACTACTACAAATAAATTAACACACGTATTTATTTCTATCACTACTATTTATGTCAGTAGTATTTATGTATTTTGTGAACTATAATAAAGCTGCACTACTCACATTATTTATGTTTATTTGAACTGTATGACTACTATTCAATGATTGAATTCCTTCTGGCCACCGGCCGCTTTTTATATCGGCAAGAAATATACCAGAAACCTCTCGCTTTATTCTCGATAGCCCGGGAGCATACCAGAGAAATTCCAGACTGTCCATCCCTTCGCTGTACATATGTGTAGATGATTTATGACTTATTTATGGTGCATCGCGCTGATGTTTACTTTTCTTTTGTGGGCTTATTTCATTACAATATGCTCGATATTTATCCCGTGACTTGGAGATATAGGAAGATGATGTGAATTTCGAGAAGCAAATACATGTCATCATTGCAAGGTGCAACTACATAAAAAATTAAGAAATATGATATTAACAGAAGTGATGAATTTTGCGAAGATGCCAATGAACGATCTAATCATTATAGTACATTTTTTAGAATAATTTTAATTTTTGATGAAATAACTTTCAACTTAAATGATGCACACAACAGAAGTGACTGACTGAACAATTTCACTGAATATAAAAATTATATCCAATATCTAGTAAGGATTTGTATGTGAGTTGACAATAATACAAACCATTTCATTGGAATATTCTGCATTAGAAAAACTCTTACCTCCAATACGTATCTTCAATTGATTAAAAAAAACAACCACAAAGTGTATATTATGTACTAGCAACTTAATGCAAAAGTTTCTAATCGGTTTGAACTTTCTACATTAAGATCCACTTTAAACATTAGCTACAAAAATATTAATAAAATTTTTATATTATTTATTATTTTACAAATAAAAAAATCTATTTCAAAACTTAATTATACGAAGACGATTGTGTGTACTAATTCAGGAATAGAGGAAAAATATTTCAAAAAGTATGTTGTCCATAAACAAGAAGAAAATTGAGTATTGTTATTTTGGGCAAAAATCAAGATTGTCTTGAAAAGTAAGTATACAAAAGTTAAATTGAAATTGATGTTGCAATTGAGTAAAACTTGTAAAACAATTTTTTTATAATTATTTTTAATAATGCTAAAAGTCACAAATATTATAGCTTTTCCTGACTAAATAGAGTCGTCGATGAACTTAATAATTTTCATTTAGTATTGTTTGACTAAAAGACATATTAATATCAACTCAGAATAAGCTTCATCGGTTTTTTACTTCGCATTACCATTAACTTTGCGTTTAGGCTGATATCGAATGAAAATATAATACATATATTTTCCAGTATTATCAACTTCATATACTCAGCTGTATACAAAAGTACATCAAAACATATTAATCCCTCTAAATATTATCATGCCTTCTGTAAATGTTTTGCTATCCAACAAATATTACTGAAGAATATAAATCTATATCGAATATATACCGAACAGTGCATATGATATTATACAAAGCCCGAAGCAGTTTACTCCAAGTTCAGTACAAAAAAAAAACACGAAATTGTTCGATAAATATCATGCACGTTCAAGAGAAAAAAATCACGACCTCTAATAAAAAGTTTTCTCGTCAAACAAAGCATATTTTAATAAATTCTTGACCTCGGCGTCAAAGTAATAATATAAAACGTCCTGCAGGCATAGTATCGTTGCCGTCTAGATGTGCGCAGTTCTTGATTAATATAGAGCCCCTCCGGAAACCTAGCAAGCCAGATGTCCGGAAGATTTATGCTACCCCCACAGATATACAAACTCACCCTAGCACCCTCCTACACTCCTCGAACCGATCCCTTTTTCATGTAAATCTCCACAGTCAACCATTTTGTCTTTTAACTGGAGACAGGAAAAAAGTGAAATACCGGAAGAAAAGAACGTGACATTTGAAATTCCGTATTGGATTCTGTAGATTTAGGCAATTGCTAGGCGTGAAAAACGTCGTGTATTAGTTAGGAAAATCAATATTTTCCATGATAGGCTAGCAAAATAACTTCAAATAAGTCGAAGCAAAAACGAATATTTATTGTTGAATTTAAATACATTGAAATAACACTTTTAATGGCTTTAATTGAAAAACGTAAGAAATAGAGTATTTTAATATAATTCTAAGCACTTCTATTAAAAAAATAAGTTATGTACTTATTTGTGTAGAACATACAGATAAGGAAAAATTTTTACAATTTATTCAAAAAGACTTACAAAGTTTTAAATTATTTAGTGTTTTGGCAATGTAGTATACATCCTTGCTTTTTTAATGGAAACTGTAATAGGTAGGTAATAATTGCGTTAAAAGTTACATGTGTCAGAAATCATTGGATATATAGAGACATGTCTTAAGTCTCTAATGAAATAAGAGAAAATGTGGTTGATAACGTTAAGAATACACATACATGTATTCCTAAATTTATAAGTATTCTGACAGCAGTTGACATACAGAAAATTCGGATTTTAAATTTTGACACCTAGAGAACTTTTTTTTTAAATGCAAATAATATTTTACTAGAAACAGCAACAATTTTCGGTAAATAATAATGTTAAACTTGTTTCCAGAAACAGGTCGGTTACAACGAAATTTAATTTATAATTATGCAGTTTTAAATGTAACAAAGAAGATAGTAAAATAATAAATAATAGTATTTGAAGTTCTGAACGCATGAACTAGCAAAAAAAATATATCGCAGGACACAAATTGAAAAATTTGAAGCAAAGATTAAGTCATGTTCTCCCCTCAGTCAGCAGTATTTATGTATGTAGTAAATACCATATTATTTGAAATAAGTGTTTATACAGTGCATTCTACATTTATTGACTAATATCTGTTTCTTGTTAGTCTTTTTATCTTTTATAACAATTTTTTTCTTATGTTTAGTCACTTAGATATAAAGAGACAATATTTTAAAAAAATTAAATTTGATGTAATATAGAACACTCCACTAATACATACACCATAATCAATGCAATATAATGACATTTTTAAGAGAAACAATGCATAGAAGGAAATTTACGAAAAATCAAATACATATAAAATTTAAGAAGTACAAGTTGGCAATGAAAAAGTGAATGGTCACTATAGAGATAATTATTTTCGGGAGTTGTTTATATAAAATAAATTAATCAATCATTGAGATGTGCATATATAACACATGTAATTAAAAGGTATTTATATAGTGAAAAAGTTTAGAAATATTAAGTAATAGATATTTTACTTAATGGATATCAATTGAACAAGAAGGAAGAAGTAGAAGAAAAAGAAAAAGTATATTAGGCCAAGAAGATACATAAACCAGTACATTTTTATATACCTTAACTGTAAGTAATTACTTGATTATTGTTTAAAATTGCAAGATTATATATATTTGTATAAATTATTGTGAAATTATATACCGGGTGTCAACGAGATCATGTATCAGCACGCCATTTATTTATTAGTTAAAATAAAACTTTGAAATTTGGACCGTATATATGAGTGATTGGTGGGCTTCTTCAGGTACACTCAGTTTTTCTATAGCACTTCCGGTCAAACCGGAAGTGATGTTAATTTTGAATTTTTAAATATAACATTTATTATTTCTGTTCATATTCTGTTTCTTCTAAAAATTTGCCATCTAGTACAGGTTAACTTTTGACATTTCTGTCAAAGATGGCGGTATCTGTTAAATTTATCCATTAAAGTGAAACTGCTTGGCAATAATTGTCGAAATGTAACAATCATCAAAGTTAGCTTTGAAAACAATTAAGAAACGTATTTTTCACATTTACACGCATTGGCGAAGGAAACATGTATTTCACATTGAAATTACTAAAGAAAATTAGATTTTTTTTTTATTTTCAAATGACAGGTACTCGTTTTTTTTTAAATAGTAACACCTATTTTTTTATTACAGTGCCATAATGGCATAATTTTAAGCTTTCAAGTGATATAAAATATTCTGTGGTTTAGTTGTAGACAGGCAGTACAAAATATAACATGTTTTAAAAGTAGTCTAATTCCAAAGAAACAGAGCAATTACACGTCAAATGAAAAAACCAGTTATCATAGGAAATAAACGTCACCTGTAAACAACTAACAGGCTGTGAACTGTCAATACAAGTTGATTGATAGTTCACGTTATTTTTGTGTATTGTTTAAAAGTTATTTTATAGTTGTACAGTAAACAATACATATTTGGTAATGTATATTCGAAATGAAAAAGTTGATATTCTTTTAATTTATGGAGAATGCCGTAAAACTTCAAGAACCGCTGCAGCGCTCTATGCACAGCGCTTTCCAGACCGACAGCACCCACCCCCAAATTATTTTATAAGAGTAGAATCTCAATTCAGGAGCGAAGAAGACGATCCACAAAATAATAATGTAAAGCTTATTGTTGACGAAGCAACAGAAATTAATGTACTCGCCTTAATTGAAGTTGATAAAACGGTTTCCCTCCGACAAATCGGTCGCGAGTTAACTATTAGTTATGAATCTGCGCGAAAAATTCTAAAGAAACATAACTACAAATATTTCAAGTATCAGATCAACCAACACCTGTTCGAAACCGATTTTGTGAGACGATTAGAGTTTTGCAACTGGGCTGTAGATAATATCCGAAGAGACGGTAATTTTGCTGGTAACATTATTTTTTCCGATGAATCAAGATTCACAAATCTTGAATTATTTAACCGACAAAACGCGAGGTACTGGGCGCAGGAAAATCAGCGATTGTACAGACAAGGTAACCATCAAGTGAGGTTTGGTTTTAATGTTTAGCTGGTAATGATTGGGGACGTTCGTTTGCCTCCTATAATTTTTGACAGACATCTAAGTTCCGAAAGATATTTGGATTTTTTAAATAATGAAATTAATGACTTTTTGAATTACCTACCAAGGGAGCAAAGATATGCTGTATTTTTTCAGCAGGACGGCGCACCACCTCACAATTCACGACTCGTTAGGGATTACTTAAATCAAACTTTTGGTGACCTCTGGATTGGTACCAATGAGTCAGTCAGGTGGCCTCCTAGATCACCGGATTTAACACCCTTATATTTCCATATCTGGCCATATTTGAAAGAAAAAGTATACACTGTACAATCTGCTACACGCGAAAAACTGGAACCACGAGTGCGGCAAGCAATAAATAATATAACCAGGCACCAGTTATATAATTGTGTGAGGGAATTTATACGACGTGTTAATTTATGTAGAGATCAGGAAGGGCGATATTTTGAACATTTATAATAAATACCTAAATAATAATAACTTACATCTAGCTCCTTTCAATAATACTCATAACATAGATTTTGTAAATTACTGTTTTCACTATTGTTGTGTTACTAGTAGTTTTAATGCAAACATTGAACATGTGTGTATCTTTGTTTAATATCTTAGTTGATTAAATTTATGGAAGTCGTTTATTTCCTATGATAACTGTGTTTTTTCATTTGAAATGTAATTGTTCTGTTGCTTTGGAATTAGACTCCTTTTAAAATATTTTATATTTTGTACTACCTGTCTACCACTAAACAACAGCATATTTTATATCACTTGAAAGCTAAAAATTATGCCAATATGGCACTGCAATAAAAAAATAGGTGTTACTATTTATAAAAACTAGTACCTGTCATTTGAAAATGAAAAAAAATAATTATTTTCTTTAGTAATTTCAACGTGAAATACATGTTTCCTTCGCCAATGCGTGTAAATGTGAAAAATACGTTTCTTAATTGTTTTCAAAGCTAACTTTGATGGTTTTTGCATTTCGACAATTGTTGCGAAGCAGTTTCACTTTAATGGATAATTTTAACAGACATCTCTATCTTTGACAGAAATGTCAAAAGTTAACTTGCACTAGATGGAAAATTTTCAGAAGAAACAGAATATGAACAGAAATAATAAATGTTTTTCTGCCCTTTTTGTGATGGTTGACCAATAAATTAGTTACCATGACTTGATCTGTAAATGTTTGTCAAGTAAAACCGATGTTTGTTTGATGAATCCAGTTTCGGATATGACTTCGAGTCATACTTTTTGGTACCCGCAGAGCCGGTACTAGGGTGTTTTGTTTCTTATCTTCTAGTGGAGAGTTTATCAACTTTTTTGTTGCTCTCGATTCGTTTGTGCTCTGGCCCTAAGATTTGTTTTACCTTCTTCTGGTCCGCCAGTGTTATGAGTTTTTCGAGTCTCTCTCATATGAGTCGTGACGTCATATCTTGGCTAGATATTTGCCTCAGTGACACTTGACTGTCAGATATTATATGGATCCCCCGGTTGAGAATGGCCTTCCCAGTGCATAATATTTGCTCTGACTGGCAGAGTAGATTTCTGCTACTTTACCAGCAGCGGTTTTTGACGAGAGTGTTTACCAGGTGTGGTTCCGCCTACTGATATCCTACATAATATTTCCCCATGCACTTCTTTTTGAGATGCTTACCT
The DNA here is from genome assembly GCA_963170755.1 of Amphimallon solstitiale. Classification (NCBI taxonomy): domain Eukaryota; kingdom Metazoa; phylum Arthropoda; class Insecta; order Coleoptera; family Scarabaeidae; genus Amphimallon; species Amphimallon solstitiale. Next base: position 36,678,885 of record OY720679.1, read on the forward strand.
AGAATGACATGTTGAGACAACTACTTTTAACCATGTTGTTTGTTGTGTGCTTCGTCCTATCTGTTGGTATTAGCGGTAGTTAGCATCAATTCCTAGGTGCCCACCCTGGCCTCCTCCTATATCACAAGATGAAAAATGTGTAGGTCCAAGATTATCTTGCATTAAACAATACAAAATTAGGACCACATACGAATTGTGGCAACATTTTTGCGAATAAAACCATAAAGAATTTTTGTTAAAGATCATAACAGGTGGCATAACATACTTATTTTGGAAACACAAAAATATTTTTGCTAAAATTTCCTTGATCACTGTTATATTAAGATTTCTGATGCGAGGTTGGTTAGTGTTCGATGAATGGTTGCGGAGAATGGTTACTTAGAGAAAAATAAAAATGAAATATATTATCTAGACGTACCTTAAAATCATCAATTTTGGGTCTGATTATTTCTTTAATAGGTATAGAAAAGGCATTGCATTATATTTGCGATTATGGCCATTATTTCTCATATGATTCGTGCCTACAGCTTGTAGGCTTAAACATCGCGTCGTCTTCATGAATAATGGCTGCCATAATCGCTTATATAATAATATAGGTACTAAAATGTTATTTAATGTTACTATTACTTACTTAAGGGTCAAGATTAAGCTTCTCAAAGCTACTGGAATAGTCAGACCAAAAAGAATGTGTAGGAATGGACTAATTTAATACTAGTTCAAAGAATGTACAATAATTTATAAATAAATCTAATAGTATGCTGATTTAATAAATAAGCTAATGTTAAAATCAATCACAGTTACATTTAATCTTTCAAAGCATATTCACATTGAATCTGTATACATTTAATTAAACTTATTAAATAAATCAATTTATTTTCATCTCTGTAAATATTGCCCGAACGTGAACGAAGTTCTACAACTTCTGCATGGAGTGAAACTCAAACTTTTAGTCGAAAATATATAAAGATCCTAATAATCAATAACCAGTAAGATTAAGGACGCAAGAGAGCTTTAATATAACTTTGCGCCGCATAAACAATCTCGCTGAAGAGCTTTTACCTGCTCGCATATATTTTAAAAGTACTTGAAGAAGAACACAGGAAACTTCCGCACATAAGTGGTTTTCTCTCTTTATACCTAAGATATATTATATACATACACATACATATCTCAGTACATATATATTTCTTCGAACTTATTCTTAATAAAACTTCCTCCCTATCCTTTTCTAGGAAATAATCTTCTCACAGACAAAGACTAGGATAATATTTTACCAAGCAGTTGATATCCGGTATAAATACAAGGACTACGTTCTATGTACAGATTTATGACTTACATTATTATTGTGTTGGTGGAGGGCGCCCTTGATATTGAACTTTATATCCGGATGGAAAGCGACATAATAACCAAGAAACTAATGTTTGAACTATCTCGTTGGATCGTTTTCTTTGATGGTACATAGTCTATGTATGTATATCTCTGAGTAAACAAATAAAACGTTTTTTGCATTTTGAATATTACGATCGACGCCGTAAACTCTTGCAACTTGAATATTTTCATGTTTTTAATATTCTGCAATTAAAGATTTTATTATTATTCACGCAAATATGACAGCCAATAAGAAATCGTATTTCAGGAGCTAGAGAAGAATTGTCGCATTCTAGAGATATTTATAAATATCGAATATTCGAATTAGTTTCAATATACAGGCTGTCCAGAAACTCTCCTGACAAACGAAGACCGGAGATTCCTCAGATAATTTTAAGACAATCATAGGCGTCCGTTTTGGGTAGGTAAACGGTTATTTTAACGCATAACTTTTTTCTCTTAAACTTTTAAGCATTTGTGACACTAGATTATTAAATTTTCAGGTATTCTAGTACTAACAGATACTCTTACTTTAAGTCGGTAGGATACACCGTTTTCTAGAAAAATCGATTTGAAAATTTTTCGTTTTTTCGTCATTAAAATTCAATTTATTATTTTTTGCACTAGTTCGCTCTGAACTGCCAACAGAAATAAAACCTACGTTTTTAATTGTCAAATTGTTGTCAGTTCGTGAAGTTGAAATGACGAAAGATGAAATGACGAAAAAACGAAAAATTTTCAAATCGATTTTTCTAGAAAACGGTGTATCCTACCGACTTAAAGTAAGAGTACCTTTTAGTACTAGAATACCTGAAAATTTAATAATCTAGTGTCACAAATGCTCAAAAGTTAAAGACAAAAAAGTTATGCGTTAAAATAACCGTTTACCTACCCAAAACGGACGACTATGACCTGTACTAGAAATTCGTAATTGATGGAATCGATTCATCTCTGGAGGAAAAATAAGCATACCAGTTTTTATTTTTCTAAATAGAAGCGTTCGGGAGATATTAAAAAAAACTAATTACAAGGTGCCATCTTCAAAGAGCTCTAGCTCCCTTAGGAAGCATTTTCGGACTAGGGTGAATTGGGTTAAATTGTCTTAAAATTATCTGAGGAACCTCCGGTCTTCGTTTGTCAGGAGAGTTTCTGGACACCCTGTATATTTCTGTATGTCCAAAGTAAAAGTGAAAATCGATTCAAAGTCCTTTCTTCAGGTGTACGTACTGGAATAGCATAAAAGTCGTAGCGCGCAACAACTGTTGCTATAGTTACTTGAAAAACGAACTTCAATTTTGAAATTTGATAAGTCAACAAATCAACATCTATTCTGCAACAAAGATTTGCAGCAGTTGATTTTATGTTCTGCAACATAGAACTAAGTTATAAACCATTTTTCTAGTCTACAGCGCTATTTCGGTAATCCAGATGAAAAATGCGACTATCCACTTAAAAAGAGGTAGCGCTTTTTTTACCATTGCTGGTGACTAATCAAATATGTTGGCATTCTGTCTGATTTTTGATTCTGTATAATAATAATTCAAATCTCCTCACATTTGATGACAATATTTAATGGACAGTTTTTAAAGGATATGCTTATAATAATGTGAACATGCACTAGCAAAAAGTAACAGACACTAAACTAAATGTTCTCCAGTGTATTCGATCCCAATCGCAGATGCAATAAAGAACATCTTTCGAACATTGGTATTTTTCCTATTCCCTTAAGCTATTTCACAAGTTCCTCCAATTCATGGCTGTGGAAAACATTACATGCTTAAGTATAAAGATGATTGTGAGAGCCGTTTAATGTAATTATTCTAACATTAAATGGCTCTACAAGTCTTCACACACTTCTTTATACTTAAGATTCCCAAGACGGCTTAACAGAAACAAAAGAGAAATTTTGTTTACACAGGTAGGTTACTCATTTTAGTACACCATGAATCTCATTGATTGCTTTAATCCGACAATGTCTAAGGTAACTTTGGAATACCTAATTGGGTAAAGCTTATACAAAAATCTTTCAAGTCTGGAGTATTAATATTCAGTCCCCAAGCAGTACAAAACCGAGGAATATCCACTGCTAATACATTATTGGCACCAACGTCTAAGGACCTTAAATTGACATCCATAGATTGTATTATAAGCATTGTCCAATGGAATTATATTTAAGTATATCTCATGGACCTCTTTTATTGGACGTTTATTGGTACGTCATAATTGCACCAATGAAGTGCCAAGATGAAAAGGTCATATTATTTGATTTTTTTATTATTATTTAATTTCCTTCCTCCATACACACCATCTTAATACGGGTCATTCTCTGCAAGATGCCGCGGGCGTCCTCACACGAAGCATGCATTGCTGCTACCCAACCAACACGTAGGCATTAATGCAACAGCTACCACCCGCATTCCTATACTTGTTTATTCTTTTTTTATTATTATTCAATAATACGCTCCTAATATTTATTGATGCATTAATATATAAGAAATTTAAATAACAACTATAACAAAACCTAAACTGACCATGATGCACGAAAACTGCCACCAGCCTTGAGACTTTTAAGTGGGACACTTCGTACAACTCCAGAAACTACTAAACCATACATCATTACAACCAACTGAAAGCAGGATATTTTCCAACCAAATGTGTATGTCTTATTTTATTAAATAAAATGCCCAAAAGCAACATAGAATGTTATATTTTAAAAAATGAAAACAACCTACTCTTTAAAATTTAGAAATTCAATTATTTTTGTAACGATAATAACAATCGTTTTATTGCAGTTAGTGCATCGAACAAAATAATACAAACAATAAAATATTTCCTGATCACTAACCAATTCCCATTCTATTTCTCACGGAAGGCATATAATTTTTTTTTCTGCTGCTAAGCTAGAAACTCGATAGTACCAAATATTACTTGTTTTACTCCCAAACCGAATCCATACTAGGTTCAACATATGAGTAGAATAGCACTTAAACCAGAAATGAGTTAGGTCAATAATACTAGTTGAAGTTTAACGTACTGAGTACTACTGATGATGTGTGGAGTGCATAGGAAAAGTACTTATAGTTAAATAAACTATTTATTGTCTTTTTTGCGAAAAAGGTGTTTCATTGAATCTGTTTAATGTTTCCACAAGTGCTAACATTTAATAATGTATACATGAATTAGCTTTTCAAGCTATGTTTTATTGAGGTGAAAACTTCTATGGGCGTGTTGATGCATTGATTGTTGGGCATTGAACGAGACTGAGCCGTCACGCTCGGCTTGTAACGCTCGTTCGGGTAAAGTCTGCTCGAGTCGAGTCGACTAAGGGAGCGAGAGACTAGCGATATTTAATTTCAATGAAAATGAAATTTAGAATAAATACGCGAAATTTTTATTTTCTGAAAAATTCTTGTCCGCGTGCAGATGCGATCCCGAGCCGCCCGGGTGTAAGGCCGGCACGTTACCATTAGACCAGCGCGGGTACTCGTATGAGAATTATCATATCGTCTATTTGTATATATACATGCGTACGTATGAATGTTTGAAGTGGAAACTTGATCAGACCGAGCGAAATGTACTAGAATAATGTATACACAATAATAATAAATATATATTTTTTAAATGTAATATAGAACAAAAATGTAAAATGGAAAATGTAAATGTAAATGAATATAGAACGAAAAAAAAAGTTGTATTTCGTATTATTAATATCGCCTTGACGAAGTTTTCACTTCTGCCGTGTGGTCTTGAGAACACCCATTTTTTTAACCATTAAAACTATTTAAACTATAGGAAATAAAAAAAAGATCATATTTATGACAAAGACAGAATTTCGTAATTATTACTGTATTAGAGCCCTTCATACTACTATATACGACATTTAAAACAAATTACAGAGGAAAAAAAAACTTATGACAGTCAAATTAAGGCTTATACTTCTACAGAGCCTATAATGTCGTAAACAAAAATTGAAACTGTTCAACGCAGTACCATTATTAAATAAAATGTAGCTGCGTACGTTCATGTAGAGTACTTACAGTTAAAATGGTACTAATATATTGAGATACAAGTTTCATAAGACATGATTTTTGCGCACGCGTTCAAGTTTGGAAAACGAGCCGCTAGGCGAGTTTTCTAGAGAACAAGTGCACAAAATGTCTTACGAAACGTGTATTTTATAGTATTTTTTCGGTTATCAAAAGTCCAAAAAAAACTTGTTTTGTACGAACATTTAAGAAATTTTGTTTTTATTGAAGTTGGTTACTCTGATTTTTAATTAGAACATTTTAAATATTTAAATATCGGCGGTGTTATATGTAATTTTGTTTAAAATTTAGACTGATTTATCCTATAAATTATTTCAAATTATCGCAAAAAGGACGAAATAAATAATTGCACGGCCCCAGAGATTCGCAAAATAGCAGAAGACAATTTTCAAAATCTTTTGCCAACAAAGTCTCGACATATTTATCAAAAACAATACCAGCACTTTTAAGTTGGTGTATAGAAAATAATATAGCGAATATTACCTTACATGTCAGTCAATGTTCCCAAAATCTGCTTGGAATATGCATTAATGCACATGAGTCTTCTAGTGTTATAGTAAACTCTTATAACAGTTAAACTATTCAACATGGGAAGTAAATTTCAATAGTAGCATCAGAAAACTTATCATCCAACTCTGCTTAATAATTTATTTTGTTAATTAGTGAATAAAATCTAAGCATGTGTGTTTTTTATTCTTTGTATGTACATCTTATATTGCACCTGTTTGTTACATTGAAGGCTTATACTTGACATTTAAATATGATTTGGTTCTATTTTACTTTGTAACCAACCTCAAAAAAATTAAATTAGCCTGCGATAAAGTAATACTTTATGCAACCGAAACGGGTGTCGTAAAGTGAACTTTATAGCACCGAAATAGAAAAATTAGATTTTTATTTTGATAAAATCGACAACCGAGCTGAAAGCGAAATTACATACTATAAGTTCAATAACAGTTATGACACCATACTAAAGAAGACTATAGAAATCCCTTATTTACAAAACGATATATTACTAATTTAAGTTTACGTCAGTCGTTGGTCTTTAGGCACTATTTGACGACTTAGCTGGAGTAATCATTTCCGGACAATGTTTGTATTGTAAGCTGGCGGACTTAATAGTTAACGATTCATTTAATTTATTATAGTGTTTGGATTAGAATAACAGAGTATCATCTTGCCCTCTGTACATTATATTTTTTGGAACTGCCTTTAACAGATGATCCATTTTTAATTTCATTCCAAGCCATTATAAGCTAATCTTCCGTGTAGTTTTTGGTATATATGTGCTTAGTTTTTACCGTCGGCATCAGTTGAAAAGACGGAATAAGGAAATTACTTAATAGGTAACAACCAATAAAAATTTCCTAAAACACAGGGAAATCCTAAACAAGAAGGAGGTGAAATTAAAATTTCGGCTAAATCAGCAATATATAGTAAACGAGTGTAAGAACTTATAATCCCGTATTTTATTGAATAATCACATCAAAGATTAAGTGGGTAACTAGATACATCCCTTGAAAGTTTCCTGGCGTATTTTGTTCAATAAGTAATGCCGATTGGTTCAAGAATTTGGATCTTCGCGTACTATTGGTTCCAATGATTGGATCCTAGAATAAATCAGAACACACCACTCATTGGCACCCATGCCAGTCATTTGTGAAACACAATTTTACGAGCCAATAGTTGTCATCTTAAGAAAATGATAAAACTTTGAAATTATAGCCCTAGTTTTAACAGAATTATGGCAAGCAAAGTTAATACTCCAAGTAAAATTAACAAAGCTATAAACGCATTTTAGAAATTGAATTCTTAAGAAAATCATAAGAAAGTTACTTGCCGTCACAACGCTCGAATATTTGTCACAAACAGAACTATCAAATTAACGCCAACGTCGCTACATAGGGGTATTTTAGCAATTTAGGCGGCCAAAATTATATGTGTGTTTTTATATACTTTAAATCGATTTTTATGTCTATTTATAGTTGTAAAAGCCTTTTGGAGTAAGTTGTTGTTAATAAAAAAACATTTTAACATAAAAACAGTATATTAATAGAAAGAACATTGTAGTTAAAAACTAAAAAAAAATATTTACGTTGAAATCTCTTCGTCAAAGCTCCATTCCTCAATTTCCTCTGTTGATTCCTCTGAAGAACAATCGTCATCGGTAGTACTAGGCTCAGCAGAAATAAGCATTTGCATGGCTTCCTTGCTATACGCCATTGATCTTCTTTTTGTTTCGGCCTCATACTGGTAATTAGGGGATCAGAGATGAGCAATAATCTATTAATAATATCTAAATTGCACTGCTCTCTTGAGAATTTCCTGGCAAAATTCATCCGATACAAACGAAAATGTTTATTTCGTGCCTCTGCTGCTTCCTCGGGCAGCAGGCCGTTTGGCAACAGTGCTTTTTCGATTAACAGTGCACTTTGTATCAATATCTTGTGCATTGTAGGGGTCATGGGATGCCAAGGATGTAATCCAACGTAAATTTTGGCAGTCTCATATCCGTAATTAGAAATTTTTTTGAAATCGAGTTTATGACCGCTCGATATTACCTCTAAAATAATTTTCAAACGTTTTATGAGGTTGCAGTCGACACCGGTAATTTCTGCTGCCATCTCTAGATTGGCAAAAAATCTCCTGCTTGTGTTGCCATCGTTGGTGTTGCCGAAACCAGCTTTAGGCACATCGACAATCAAGCCTGTTTTCTTTCGGAATTCCGCCTGTATCTCTGCCTTTCTCTGCTTTACAATTTCTTTGTCATTGTCTGACCTTACCTGCCACTTTTGCACGGGAATTTTATAGGATAAATGCAGTATACTTTCGAATAACCGTATTCTAGTGTGCAATATAGATACGCCAAACTGTAATGCGTCTGTGTCGGCAGTTCTTTTTTCATTGAGGTTATTGAAATCCTTTGAAGTAGCACCACAAATTTAACACCTCATAGTTGAGGTAGTTGTGGTAGCTGCATTGCATATCTTGGCATCGACCATAGTGAACGTCAATACATGTTCTTTAGAAATCGAAGTCTCTCCAAGTACAAATTCGCTATTTTGCAAAGCTTTTATAGCGTCTTCTATATAAGCGATTTCTGATTTTGTGATGTCTTCTGTTTCTTTAACAAACCTGATCCTTATGGGTCGACAGTATCGTGGCGAAGAGGGTGTTGGATTTTGCCAAACAATTCTATTATTGATTGTACAAGCCAACTGTAATGGAACAAAGCAACTTTGAAAAATGTTGCTGTCAATGGATTGATCATCTTGCATTTTTTGTTTAAATTGTGCCTGTTGAGATCCGTCACAACCCCATTTCGAAATCAGTGTCAACGATTGACGCTCTTCTAACTTTAATTGTATCAGTACATTCTCCAGATATGGAGCCAAACGTCTAGCTGTATGGTTTAATAAATGCTGCAAGTTAATTTCAGCACATGTTTCGGTTACTAGATAGGCCTCTTTGTCCGGATAAAAAGTCTTTTTTTCTTGTTGTAATACAGTATAACTCGGATAATACTTCTTATTAGTATTTCTTACAATTTCATATTGTCGTCTTGAGAGGTCGGCTTCTACAAACATTGAGAGGGCGGCCTTTGAATCTAGTTGTGACCTTTTTTCGTACTTGGATTTTTTATACGCTTTGGGGTAAGCTTGAGCTATCTCAGGAGAGTTTGTAATATCTTTAAGAATATTCGTCGCAGTTCTCTCTCCAGAACATTGAAGAGATGTTTGAGCAGCACGCATTAAGATATTTTTGTCAACGGCACTGCGTACTTCAATTGTTTTTCTGCATTAACTTCTTTCACTTGATTCTTCAAATGATCTTTTTGGCCGCCCAGAAGAAGGCCGTTTAACTCTTGGTATTTCAAATGTACCTTGTAACCATTTGTCATTCTTTTTAAGGAAAATATCCACTTTTATATTCGCTTTTGTCCACCTCTCTTTAAATTGAGACTTCAAATAGGAGAACTTATGCTTAACATCCTCCCTTTGCTCTTCACAATATTCTTCTTGCGATAAAATATATCTCTGAAGATAGGTCAACTTTTCGTCAAAATTTGGCAGGTCATGCTCCTGCATTTTATCAAAAAGTAACCTACGCTTTACCACTCGAGCCCCCGAGGTACCCTCGGAACCTGGAACAAGGCAAAACCTATTTAGTGTCAAATAATAAATTAATATAAAATCAGATGGTTATGTAACGACTAATTTAATAATACTAAAAACCACGATTTCGCGGGAGATCGCGGCTAATTTTGATATCTCTACATAGTACAAAGACACATTTTTCTCTTAAAATCTACAAAACCACTGGGACGTACCCTGAAGTATAACAAGAACGTTTTTGAAAATTAAAAAAGGTTTTTTTTCTTGTTAATTTCCAGTACCGTTTTCTTACCCTTAGAATTATTACTAATTATTCGAAAGATTTATCAAAAATCGATTAATATATGTGCTCTTACCTGATACATGCGAATCCATCACAATTTTCTTCATATCAAACTAACACAAAAAATATTCACTTTTGAAATAATTGTTGTTTAGCGTATGCCGAGAACAGATACGTGCACTTAAACCAACGATTAAATTCGAACTGACGCTACAGCGCGCATTCTTACAAACAGGTAAGGGGAAGGGTTGTCCAGTGTTCTATAGCTATTCAACATTGTCAATTATCTTTTATTTTCTACCTGGAACGAATTTTAAGAAATCGATTTATGGCCGCCTAATTAGCTGGAATACCCCTATGTACGTCGTATGTACAACACCTCATATAGGGTTGCTATATTGTGCAAAAAATTACTTCATGTAGAAAACCAGCACATTTTGCTTATAACAGCCAAAAACAAAAGGATGTGCGAATCATCGGGGGTATGGCAATAGTACCCCAGTTACCCTATTACAATTAACAAGGTATATTACTATTGTTGCTCTATTTAAATAAATGCACTAATTAAAGAAGCGTTTCCGCATGTTGTACATTCAAATTTCATAATTACAATAACAATTACAACTCGCATAAGTTTGTTGATTATGTAATGTAAATAGACCTACGTATATATTGATAAACGAATTCCTAATACATTTGTAATAAAATTGCTAAATTAATACAGTCCATGTCTAAAAATATTCTTTTAGTATACATGCTTACAGTTTATCTCATATTAAATAAATATTGCTGTGCATTAAATAAACAAACTGCAACGTATTATTGCTATTGGCTTGAATATTGCTAACATGATTCAATGCGATCCGGAACAAATACTAAAGCAATAGCCCTGTTCAAAGGCACTACACTATCGGCAAACTCTGCAAGGACAAATACAATTTACTTTCCATGTATTGCATGCATGTTGGTATTCGATACTGATTTCACTATTCCACTCCTAAAAAAGTCCTTTGCAATTTAAATAAAATTCGGAATACTTAATATTTCTACTAATGTACGTATCTCAGCGTAATAGATAAATGTGCAGTATATCAACCATTTATGCCATTGTAATCTAAACAGTCTTACAAACACCACGGTAACAGCGCAATGTTTGCTTGATTTATTATATATTTATCGTACAAATCGTATTAGTGCTTGTGATTTTAGCGTTTAATAAATCAAGGATATTAAATCGTAAATTTAAAATTATACTTTACGTTAAATGTAGCCGTTAAATGCGAGTAGGTGTTGTTCCCTTGCTATGTCGTAGATATTTATTACTATTTCATTTGTCCAAATTGGAAATGATATATGACAATCCGATTTTTTGCTCTTAACAATGAGTGCAAACATATATATACACGCTACGTACACATTAATACGACAATATTTGCAAGAAATTAATCATTACAAAGTTTCAGTTTACCTATGCACTTTATCAGATTTGTACATATTTGATATATATTTATTGCAAGTGTGGGTCGTCATTCATTATCATCTACCTAAATTTAATGTCTGCTGGTTAACATAAATCTTGTCTAAGTACTTTGTATTTAGAAGAATATATATATATATCTATTATTCATCTGTTAAAACAATGTATGTACGTACGGGCTATAATATGTATTAGAAATAAGTATTACCCAATAGGCTAAGTTATTGGTAACTAAATATGTTCATCTATGCCTCCATCATAGTAAATGATTTCTTTTTTTCTAGTACTAAACTAAACTATTAAAAGCAGTTTGTTACCTTAGCAACACGAAAGATAACGTACGTAAATCGCGTTACTTAGTTGTTACATCTTACTAGCCAGTACAGACAAGTATGTGCAATAAGAAGTTCAAAGTAAAATAATAATATTTTTATAATCTATAATTCTAGCAGTTAATTAGGTATGTTGACCTTAATAAATCAAATGCATATTTGAATCTTAATAATGTATTCATAGTCTACACATGGACGCTGTCACAGTAATTGAAATATGATAGAATTTGAGAATGACGCAACAAAATCTTGAGATTAAACGTTATAATTTTCTGTTAGCATAAAGGTGCTTCAAGGAGGCACAAACCCTTTGAATCTTAGATTGTTGTCAATCAACAACCCTAAATTTCTGACAACACATTCCACCTAAAGTGTAATATTTTCAACCCTTATACCTACGTCGGTCGGCCACAGCCCTATGTGCCCTTCTGAAGAAAAGTATCACTGACGATTTCAACGTATTCATTTCAAGACAATGTGCTTTCGATGTTTTTACCAAGTTTTCAATGTCCTTATTTATACAGTGAGGACGCGCGGGTTGGAATAAATTCATTTAAAATTTTGGGTTTTGTTTTATGGAAAAACGCTCGGATAGGTCGATTTTTATTTTTAGCTACGGTTTTTCTGATGGTAAATTGATGTACATAGAGTGGTCCAAAAATAAGTTATATATATATAATCTAATAATCCCCTATACCATATTAATGGTGTGGGGATGAAAAAAATAAGTTACGACCATCAAATTTTTTTTTTAATGGAAACATGTTTTTTATTTAATTTGTTAATTCTGCATCGAATTCTAAGTATGTTTTATGTACCATGTCCAATACCCAAACTCAACAGTTATCGAGAAATTTACAATTGAACATATCAATAATTGGGACCGTATCCTACAAAATTTATTTCACTCTCTTGTCTGAAAAGGACCGATTTATTAAAAAAAAAAACAGAAAAACAAGTCAAATTAAATGTTCAAACTGTTGACCACTAACTTCCTGAGAATAGGCAAGCCGAAGATCAGCTTCTAGTAACACTGCAGTTAAAGTTTGCGGCTTAATTTGTTGTATTTCGGTTATAATTTCTCGATAACTGTTGAGTTTGGGTATAGGACATGGTACATGTAACATACTTAGAATTCAATGCAGAACTAATAAATTAAATAAAAGATATATGTTTCCAATTGAAAAAAAAAATTGATGGTCATAACTTATTTTTGGACCAGCCTTTGTACATCAATTTACCATAAAAAAAACCGCAGCTAAAAATAAAAATCGACCTATCCGAGCGTTTTTCCATAAAACTAAACCAAACATTTTAAATGAATTTATTCCAACCCGCGCGTCCTCACATAGTTCACATAAATGGGTCAGTAGATGGTCAATATCAGAGCTGCAGTATAATTGTCTTTTATCGGCAAAAAAAAAGAATGCAATAATTAAGGGCGTGAATGAAGTTAGCTGTGTACAATATAAAAGGTAAAGGTGAAATTTCATATCTTTGCGGACTTCCACTAGTACTACTTCGGAGGAGCATCATTACTGATGCATACTCTTTGTGTGTGATCTGAAATATAAGAAAAGAGCAACCTGCACGCATTGGTGTCAAATCCGAGGCAATTAGTAAGTTATCATGTAAGTTGCCGAATGCCTTGGCGTAATAAAATAAAGTTAGGAATATTAATATATTTTATTAATAGCCTGGTTGCAAATTGTCTTATCACAATACTTAGTGATTTATTAACCACTGTTGCTTTACACATTGGACATCTATGGTGGCTACTAACACATTTTTGATACTATTATTTTGATAGTACAGTTTGCATCGATATTATTGTGTTGTGTTGCTGAATTCCCTCATGTATTGATATCTCAATACGTTTAGTATTCACAAAATTTTTGGGCTTCCTGATCCGATCCTGCAGAGGTTTCACTAGTCACATAGCTCTTAAATCTATCTATTTTGCCTTTTTTAGGAATAGGTTAGAGTATGGGGCACTATTTGGTATCCCTACTACTTACATCAGCAGCTGTCATTGGAGAGAGTGCAAAACCGTTTCCTGAAGTTTCTGAATTACAAAAGTGATGGTTTTTATCCGGCTAGGAACACGGACTACTTTGAGTTACTTGATAGGAATTCCTTTGAGTCCTTATCAGACAGAAGAAGATACAACAGCGCACTTTTTTTATATCACTTGGGTAACAATGTGGTGGACTTGCACGTACTATTGTCCCAGGTCAATTTCGTTGTGTCATCTTGGGCCACGCGTCCCACTGACACCTTCTCGATGTCCAGACCGAGAACTAACATGCTTTTGAGGGCACCTCTTTCCCATATGGTGACAAATATGATGAATATATTCCCTGCTTGTTTCATGTAGGCTGTTGATCCCTGGTGCAGTATATCATGCTATTCTTATTTTCTATATTGTCTATGTTTTGTAATTTCTATTCAGTTTATTATTAGCTTGTAGGGAGCAACTGCTCACGTGTACTACCTAAACTTATACATATATTGATTTTATTCTATAAGTGGAGTTTGTAACTCTGTTTGGTAAAAAATGTATTATTATTATTATTATTATTAATTTTAGAAATAATTATTATTTTCAAAATCAAAGTTAGATAAATGTATCACGTAAAGAATATACGCGGCTTTGTTATAATTTTTTTTTAAATATATATAACAGTCTCCTGGCATATATCATTCAGTAGTTTTGGCCATTGTAATACGCGACAGATGGTTAGCGTTAAATTTTCCTTTCCTCTTCCACTTTACTTTTATTTCTTCTTGCTTGCCATCGTTTTTCTTCATCTGCTTACGTTTGCGCGTCTTTAAATTATGTACCATATTCATGTACCCACAGATTAAAAATCAAACAGTCTTATATTATAGCCTATAGCATGTACGGATATAGTTCGTATATACATTCATTCAGCTTATAGGAGTTTTTAGATTATTCTCTCTTCAGTTTCCACGAGTAGTCACGAAACAGCTTTACACTTAATTAAAAATACTAGCATTATGTACATTATAAGTAACATGAAATAATTTGATGATATCTTATTCTGACGTCAATATAATTTTAAAAAACTCAAACAAGTACCATATAAATTATTATTTCAGAATGATATAGAAAGATTTTAACAATACTGTATAGTCAAAGCCTGTTCATCATTTTATTTTCTTGTACAAATGTTTAATCGGATGTTGCTCTAAAACGTCTATCGACGCCAGCTAGCGTAATACAGCTCCATCATGCGAATGTATGTGACAAATAATTAGATTGGTCTCTGCGGACCTCAAACAAATTTAACATACATAATTATTCAACAACAAAAGTCGAAGCTATATCTATTATTTGCGTTAATCTTTCTTTACTAATGATGTTTTAAGTTTAATAAGAGGACCAATCTCAGCCATTTACTATATAAAGAGTGTATGTCAAGAATGTCACTCTTTTGCTAATTTCTGTTATATAGAATTCTTACTATATCGAGAAACCTTCTAACGTATACTATACAGTGATATCCAGTTCTTACTGCAGGAGCACTTTGTCTTCTTATATAGTTAAATTAATGTACTTATTTAATTAATTTTGACTCAATTTGTCATTATTTATAGCAATATAGGTAAACTTTCTCTGAATTTTTGCTTTCCGCAATGTTTCTCTCCCAAATTAAGATATCTAACAAGAGGAAGAAACGATCATATAATATAAAAAATTATACATACTTCCTATAATAATAATAATAATAATATTTATTGCCCAACATCAAGCATTTACAGGACAAAAATTTTATGAGTGCAGTACAAAAGCAAATATAACAAATACATAAATTCTTAAATACTAATACATAATAACAAAAATAATAACAATAATAATAAAGAAACAAAAATTTAAATGAAATTGATGTGAGTATGCTAGAAGTAGAGAAACACGAAAGCGAGAGCAACTAGCAACTGACAAAGGGTAGATACACGTTTGAAAATCAGAACTACAACTGCTTCCTAAAACTACCAACTGTGTCATTAAATATATCGTCATACAGAGTATTTCCTAATCGCGACATATTGTAAAACGGTGAATGTAAGAGAGTATTCGTCAGTGGAGTCGGCATAGTAAAAGTCACCGAAAAACGTGAAGATGCTCTAGGAACAAAGAAGTTAAGGCAAGATAGTAACATAGGGCTATCAATTTTATTGTTCACAAGCTTCCATACAAACTGAGCAGCACATAAGTCTCTGCGTGCAGCAAGAGACCGCATGTCATGACTCTGAAGAAGATTATGGTAGTCTGTGCCACGAGGAGGATAGACACCTTGTATCTTAAAAGAAAGATACTTTAAGAAGCGACGATGTATCTTTTCTAACGACAATTGATAGCTAATATAATTAGGAGACCAAGCAACAGATCAGTATTCAAGTTTGATTACCACAAACGAATAATATAAAGTTTTAATGACAGAAGTAACATCGAAGTATCTAGAGCTACTCATCAGGAATCCCAAGGTTTTGGACGCAGCCAGACATGAAGACGATATATGGTCATTGAAGGAAAGACGAGAATCAAACAACACACCCAAGTCCTTGACAAGATCTACTTTAGTTAGAGATTGTCCGTGAATGTCATAGTGAAATACAAAACTTGTCAATTTCTTGGTTAAGGTCATATAACAACATTTAGGAATATTGAGAACCAATCTACTGTCAATGCACCACTGGCAAAGAACATCAAGATCTTTCTGCAATAATAGTGAATCATCTTGCGAAGAAATACTGGAATAAATCTTCAAATCATCAGCATAACACAAAACAGGGGAAGTCAGAGAGGTTAATAGATCATCAATGAAAAGAGTAAAAAGAAGTGGTCCCAAGTTAGATCCCTGTGGTACACCCCAGCTAGAGATATATGTCCTAGACGCATAACCAGAATAATAAATATAATTGATCCTATTGTGCAAGTAGGACTGCATCAAATGTATGAACGAAGAGCTCATACCAAAGGAGGACAATTTCCTAAGTAGAATTCCATGATCAACCATGTCAAAAGCACTAGAAAAGTCAGTGCAGATGACATCAACTTGGTTGCGACCATCCAAATAATCTGATATATATTGTGTAAGCGTGACTAGATTCGTCACTGTAGACCTACCAGGTAAGAAACCATGCTGATATGGAGATAAGTATGAGCGAACATTGTTATAAATGGCTTTGTAAATTACTATCTCCAAGATTTTTGCGAAATTTGATATAATGGCAATTGGTCTGTAGTTGTGAACTTGTTTTGGATCATTTTTCTTAAATATGGGATATATTCGGGCACGCTTCCAGATATCAGGAAAAACGTGCGCTTTTATAGCTAGGTTGAATAAGTGGGCTAAAAGTTTACAAAGAATATACCTAGCATCTCTAACCAAAAAACTCGGTATAAAATCATCTCCCGCTGTAGTGTTTTGCGGCATACGTGCCATAATTTCGAGCAGCTGATCCAGCTGATCCAGCCAAAGTAGCATTTACATCAGTACAATCAGAGTCAGAACTAATTATGAAAGATAGTACGAACTATTCAAACTTTTCCATCTACGGTGATAGAATGCTTTTAGGTTTAGGTTAGATTTTATGTTTGAGTTAAACCATGGTGGAAAACGTGAACGGGAAAATGATGTTTTGGGAACCGAATGATCAAGCAGATAATATAGTTAGTTATAAAATATATCAGTTGCAACATTGACATCAGTAGTGTTAGTGACAGGTGACCAGTCCGCCGAAAGTATATCACTATATATATATCCTATGATGGGGTGATGTTTTACACCGCAACCATTGAAAGAGACGGGGGAAGGAGAGTTGACTTCTGCCTATTCTTTTGTACTATTTTCACATTACTGAATGAAGGTAAACTGAATAGCAATTTAGTATTATACCTTGTTTCTTCATCTTATGTTTACCTCTACTTACTCTTTTCTATGTTTTACTGTAGGTAATTCTTTTTCTAATTAAAACAATTACTTTCACTGTTGTATAAAAGTATACTACCAGTCCTATTACTACTCCTATTTCATATTTTACGGTAATTACTGCAATATAGTTAGTGCTTAATTTGGATCATTACAACGCAATGTAGAAAATAAATATATCGATATCGCAGTTTGACTGGTTTCGATATACCTAGATTAAATCGAAAAATCAATTTACTATATACATACATAGAACATTGATGAAACAATTTCTGTATAAAGTGCATTTTGTTTGACAGTGAAAATCCAATCGGTCAGAGAAGTATTTCGTGACAGTCATCACTTCAAAGCCAATAAACAAGTGAGTGACATCGTAAAACCCGAGCCTGTGTAATTCGTTTACCAAAAAGCGATCCCACTAAACGAGTACCCAGTGATTTTGTGTTTGTTGCGCGACCACTGGCTCATCACTGAATACATTATAATCTAAAACGGGCGACAAAGATTGAATTTTGTTTGTGTATTTGTTGGGAAATGATCCATTAATCCTTTAGAGAAATAATAAAACCAATTTATTTTTACATTTTCCTACCGGAGAACGAAATTTTCCGCTCGTGCCGCAATCGGTTTTTTTTAATATGCGCGACAATATGCTGAATGTGTATATTGTAACACATGTTAATTTCGCCATTCGTGACCGTTATAACGCGGTTTACGGTGGCCGTATACTATATGGAATTCAAAAACAGACTTTATTTAATCCTGTTCTTCCTTCTATATATTTATATTGCAGTTTTATTAAAGAGTTTCCAATATTTTGACAAATAGTGAAATTATATATAGGCAATTTCAACGATCAGTTCAACCAATGCAATAAAATATACACAGGTCGTTATAATATTTGTACTCAAACGACGAGAATAACATGTCTTACTGTTGTTGAATGTTGAAGTAACAATCACAAGTTTCAAACACTGACTAAAGAATATACTTGTGGCTTGGAAATATGAATACTATTATGATCCTAGTTCAAACAACTGGTTAATTTGAATTAAGTGATTATTATAAATAAAAGAATATAATAATACGATAAATGTTTTATGTAAACACTTGGGGATATGACACGGCGTTTTCGGAAATTAAATCTAGGCAATGGGGTTACAACAAGGTTAACAAAATGCGTTCCTTAACACAATTGGGGTAAGAATAGTTGTGTTCGTGAAATCGAAAGATAAACCGGCTTGAAGAGCCCGGTTCGGTTTTCATAACCTTGGTAAGTGACTAGGGTAGTGTAGGTTGTATTACGCCCTTTCCGGCCATAACCATACAAAACGTTAGCGACAAAATACACAAACCTGTTATATTTTTTTCATACGAAACAAAATTAAACTTGATAAATTGTATTTTGCGACAACTGTTTCATGGCTTTTAATGCAAAATCTTTTTCTTTTGCTAATAAAACTATTTTACGAGTATCTAGAGTTGGAGTATTCACTGTGGTACCCATTCTTTCTGTCGTTTTTTCCGGGGAGAATCTAAGATGCAAATATAAGTTATGTAAATATTTACGTTACGTTACTATACATACCCGCAATTTCGAAAATACTTCAAATAACCGATTAAAATATATAAACCTTTCAGGTACTTTCTGAACGAATCAATAAATTACTATACTTACATTTGCCGATTAGTTAATTTTAATATATAAGGTTTTAAAAAAAATAGTATAACTAACTGAAAATGTATACGTATAAACTTCAAACATGCTTATTGTATAATGACATTTCAAAAGTAAAAAGATCGCAACAATAATAGAAAAAAGGTAAATTCACAACTGAAGCTGAATTCGGACCAATATTATTGGATGCGCGTAAGCACGAAAGTGTCATTACCAGTGATCGGCAATCGGCATTCAGGTTTACATTACAGGGCAGGACTTGAATATTTTTCCTTACAACGACTTGAAAATGTTGTTTGATTCATCATTACTTTATTTATGGCAATACTCACTACACTTGTTTATTAATGTATCAACTGTTAAGAAAATATTACAATTTCATATTGCATATTATACTTAGTAAGTGCACAAAATAAAAAATACCGGACCTACAACTATGCGCTTAGGCAGTCTGGGACATTTGGACGCATTCGATTGGACGCGGGAACACTTGAGCACCAGGATATTTAGTTGGGGTCGCGACACTTGGACAATATACAATTTTTTGCAATATAAACAAGAGGCAATGAATTTCATGGATTGATTTCGTAATAAAATTGTAAATATTTTCTTTTAAAAATCCAATAAAATGTCTATTATTTACGCCGTCAAGTTGATTATATTGGGTATTTTAATCTTGAACCAGGTTTTCTATCCTTTTAGCAGAAATTTTCTTATGGTTTGGAGGGCGCTAGTTTCCCACAAGCAAATGCTAATAAGCATTGGTCGCATTCAGCAAACAGGTCGAGAACCGTCCCCGCTCCAACTGTTCACTTGACAACAGTTGAATGTTGGACAGACGTTCACCTATATGTGTTCACTTTCCATTTGGTACCTTTCACTGCTGCCATATGTTAGAATTATACAGATTAAACCGAATAAACAATAATAAGAAATTGTTTTTCTGCATTAAGTTTCGGCGTAGTTTTTAGTGTAAGGGCCGGTTTTTGCAACCCCGATTGAAATATTGTGTTAACTCCAATATTATAACAAATTTATTTCTGTACAATATCTTTAATTTGTTTATCTTACTTTTCTAGTAACTTTCTTCAAAATGGTCTGTTATGTTGGTGTTGGAATGCGTAATGTCGTATGGGGACAGAATACGCTCACTAAGTGAACGTAGAATTTTTCCGTTCGCAGAAATAAGGACCGCTCAGCAACATGTTCAGAGTGAGGGTACATCATCTGAATCTGATCACTGAATAGTTGCGCAACTGTTGTGTTTGCTGAATGCGACCATTGTCTCTTCTTGTTGGACAGTTTGTAGGCTGTTGAGAATTTCCAAATGGATGGCTCATCGACAGGTATGTTTGCATCCTTCTATGTGCGGCTTCTGCATGGTAATTTGTTCTTTCAGCGTTTGTCAGTGTACTGACCAGAGCCCTAGAAGACATACTACTTGGCGAGGTTAATTTCCTCTCCTATTTAGATGTTCTATGTATGAATCCTCTAACCAGTTTAAAGGATGCTCAAGCTCTGGAGGCAAAATATTTGACAATTCGTCGATAGCTTTGCGTAAATGATCCGTCGGAAAAAAAGTCAAGAATGTTATCAAGCGTGCCTCAACAGCAAGATCTGTGTCATTATTATATCTACAAAGAAGATGGTTTTTAAGATACAGCGCCAAGTTTTTTTAGTTCCACAAGAACTAAACTTCCGAAAGACGTTGTAGCATTAGCTATTACTACTGTATATAGGCTGTCTCGTATAAAAGCTACTTCCATTTTGAATTTTGCAAAAATACTGTTCAGCAAAACTATTACACTATTAACATAATTACTAACACTGATGTAAAACAGAAACTGATGCACCTTAGAAAGTTTTCGGTATCTAAAACCATTCGTCATATAATAATAACCAATTAGTATCTATTTACATTTATTGTTATATCATTTGCTTACATGTAGGATTTGTTACTTACCTATAAGAACTTATATTTTTGATCTAATTATTGTATTAGGCTCTGGTCACAGAGTTTGCTAATGTTTTTTTTTTCTTTTTTTCTACAGATGTATATTTTTTAGTTTCTTTTGTCATTTGTGTGTAAAACTTGCCTCTACGAGTTTTCTGAAAAAAATAATTGCCAAATTGAAATTGAAATCAAGCGAACAAAAAGCTTAATATGAACTTTTCACGCCCATGTGCCGTAGTGTTTAGGTTTCTTCGCACCCAAGGAGACGCATCCAAAAGGCTGTGTCGAAATGCTCACACACGTCCCTGAGCAACCCTGCAGGTAAATTCTTTTCCTTTCGGATCATATGCTCCATATCTCGTCACATCAACCATATTTCACTAGTAGTCTCGATATCAATTTACTTACTAAAATTGAGTAAAATTCTATAAAGTTTTAAAAAAGGAAAAAAAAATACTCGTCTTATTATACTATCATGATTTAATAACATAAATTTCGAAGTTTTAAATGTCATTACATAATTTAAAACGAAAATGATTAAGAATAATCAGATCAATAAAGTATTCTTAACATTCACTCCACCATTAATAGTATATTACATACCAAGGTTGAGAAGATGACTATTATTGCCCAAGTGGCGAGATTAAATTCCGAGGCTCGCAGCGCCGAGGAATTTAAGCCACAAGGATTGGATCTTGAAACCTTAATAATTATGAATAAATTTACTCATATATGTAAAAATGCTCTTGTAATAAAACTTCAAATAAAGAAATAAGTAGGCTATATTTTGATGTTGACAAATAAGTTTTGACATAAATGCTGAAACTAAAAGTCAAGTATTTATTAAATTATTTTTCATTCCGTTTATAATGTCTGAAGAGTTTAGATGTACACCACCTGAAATGCGCGAGATTGCAGAACAGGCAGTTGAGAACTTGCTTCCGCATAAATCTAAACACTTATACATGAAAACGTATACAGAATTTAAAAAATGGTGTAATAGCAAAAATACAGTAGTAACTTCTGAAAATGTACTTCTGGATTATTTTCAAGAATATTCAAAAAATAAAAAAGCCTCGATTTTATGGGCGCATTATTCGATGTTGAAAGCTACACTTGGCCTAAAAGAGGATATTAACATATCAAAATATTTTAAATTAGCTGCCTTTTTAAAAAGAAAAAATGAAAATTATAAGCCCAAAAAATCATTAGTATTTACTCAAGAGGAAATTATAATATTCCTTACTGAGGCACCTGACACATGTTACATTGCAACTAAGGTAGTATGTTTATATATTAATACTTTGTAATTATTGACAATATATAACCTTGTTGACTGCTCTTGTAATTGGTGTTGCTGGTGCATGCCGAAGTGATGAGCTGTGTAATTTATTAATTTCTGATGTCATCATGAAAGATGATTTAATTATTATTCACATCCGCAATAGCAAAAATGGTTCGTCTCAAAAGTTTGTAATAATGAAGCCACTTTGGATCAGAATAATTAAAAATTAGACCAATTCCAGATATAGCAAAATTCTTTATTAGTGTACGTAATGGTAAATGTGCTAGACAAAACATTGGACATAACACAATAGGACAAATGCCAAAAAAAATTGCCCTTTACTTAAATTTACAAAATCCACGGTTATATACAGGTCATAGTTTCCGTAGAACCTCGGCTACACTTTTAGCTGTCATTGGTGGTAATATCCTTCAGTTAAAACAACATGGTGGTTGGAAATCTTCTAGTGTAGCTGAAGGTTATATCGAAGATTCCCTAGTAAATAAAAAAAATATAGCATGTATGTTACAAGGTCTACCTACATCTACTTATGCAACCACACCTGCAATATATACAGGAATTTTCGATATGAATCAAATTCCATCAACATCAGCAGTACAATCAGGATCTATTTCGACTGAAGATATCGTAAATACTCATGAAATTAACTCAATTAATAATACTGTCATTAATGTGCCCACAGATCTGCAAAATCCTGGTTTTTCAAATAGAATTGAACCATCAATAAATTTGACATGCCACAATTGCACTATTAATTTTTATAAATAAATTAAATAATTCTTCACATCTGTAATAGTTACGTGTTATATTGTTTCCGTATTATACATATTTTGTTATTGTTACATAACCTAAAATAGAGTTATTTATTTTACTTACCTTCTTTACATCTATAATAGTTACGAGTTAGGATATTGTTTGCACTTATACTATGAAACATATTCTGCTATTGTTAACCTAAAATACAGTTAATTATTTTAACTTAAAGATCGAGCATTTAAAAGTTTTAAATTTTAGGTATGATTTGTGGTATAGATCTAAATAAAAATAAACTAGAATGTATTTTGACGGTTGACAACTTAACATACATACTACTGCGATTGCATGGTTGCGGTATTCGTTTTATTTGTTTTCATTATTTCCCTAGGTCAATAATAGCCTCATTATTTACCTGTTATTAATTCCAGGTCGAAAAATGTCATTTCGTGGCGCATTGTTATGTGTAAAAATGCTATAAAATGGTACAAAAAAGATTTTTTTTTAAATCATAAACGTTATCCTTGAATTAGGAGTAATTACATTATAAATGCACCTAAACATGAACATTCGATATAGAGGAAATTTGAAATATTAATTTACATTTTGTAGTACTATTTTTTTTTTAGGCTCATTATGTTAGTTTTTACTTTCTTATACGTAGTATAAGGAAGTATTGTGATGATGAAAATTTTCGACCTCGAGATTTTTGCAGATGTCCACGTTTTGAGGTCCCCTGATACCAAAAAAGTGGTTTTTAAAAAATGTCTGTGTGTCTCTCTGTGTGTGTGTGTGTGGCTGTGTGTCTGTCTGTGTGTGTGTGACCACGATAGCGGTCAAACCGCTGTAGATATCAATTCCAAATTTTGTATTTACGTGTATAATCTGCCTTTTGAGAACTGATTAGATTTTGAGCAAAATCGGCAGACCGGAAGTAGCAGTTTACTTCAGTGAAAAAATCGAAATTTGCAAATATTTCGTCAATTACTAAGTTTAAACAAATTTATAAAGAATTCATATGTACTTAGAATTAAGTTTGAAACAAATTATCTTAAAAAAGTTTTTCGAAATTCCAACCGGAAGTAGGTCTTTTACTCTTATCGAAAATCAGTTTTTTGCGAATATCTCGCAAGTCATGCTTTTAAGACAAATACGTTACGAGTATAAAAGTATTTATAACATCATTTTCAATATCTTTTATATAAAAAAAATTTCTAAATTCAGACCGGAAGTACTACTTTTACTCTTATCGAATAGCGATTTTTTGCAAATATGTCGTAAGTTATGCATTCTATATATATTTATCAAGAGTACAAAAGTAGTTAGAGTTAGATATGGAATATTTTTTGTATAAATGAAATTTCAAAATTCGGACCGGAAGTAACACTTTCATACGTATAAGAAAGTCGTGTGGTGGCCACACCTCATTTTTTTATATAACGGAAGTGTTTAGTTTATAAAAGTACTGCATATTTTCAATTGATATAAAGCAGGCTATAAACCAAATCGTGAAATCCGAAATATTTACTAATCACACAAATCGATTTTAATACGGAATTTTTCGTGACAGGCCCTCCATTCAATAGAACACGCAAAGGTCATACCATTACTACTCTCCCCAACTTTCACAAAATATATATCCACATACATACAGGTATTAGTTTCACTACAACACGCTTAGGGCTGTCATCGTAAAAATTATATGTTAATGTGACAGTTCCACTCCACCATAATTTCATGGACCTAATGGAGGAGACTAATTGCACCAAGTAATAAATTACAATTTATTACAATTACATTTTCGTTCACGTTCTTTTTGAGGTGTCGTTTTTATTTTAATAACGGCCTGAACGACAGGTCACGGCAAGTCAGTTTCACGCATTCGCGTAACACTCGTAGAAACTAATTTATCATTTATTAATTTTGTCGTTGCCAGAAAACCCTCGTCATATTTTCCTTTTCACGGAAAGTTTTCTCCCTTGTTCATCCGATATCCTTGGCGCGTTTCATCCCGCCCGTTTAATTGCGTTAAGGAAGTTCAAGAGCTCCACCATCTCGTCAGCAAGAACGGTGCCGCTTGTTCTATTATATTTACTGTCTTATATAATTATAATTGTTTCGTTTGCTTTCAGTCGATACGAAAATAAACATTGGCGTGAAGAAAGACGCGATATAAGTTTATATTGTTATGACGTCAACCCGAAAAAAGTAAGAATTATCTGCAAATTACATTATACGTTTCTTTCAAAAACAAATACAATTTTAAAATTGTAATTTCCTTAGATTTTTGTTTTCATGAAATATAAAGAAATTATGTACTTATCATCAAAATTCCCGCTGCCAGATAATGGTGAACGTTATATATTTATCTTATATTTCAGCAAACTTCACCCTTCTCTCTTTCGCAACACCATCTTTCCTTTTGGCTATATGATTCCCTGCTCCTCAAATAATTTTGCGTTTATTTTTTTCTATATTTACATGGAGCTTTTTCTCTTTTTTTTTTTGTATTTTCGATTACCAAGTCTCGAAGTACTTCTGACATACCCCAGCGGTCCTTCCTATGCACCTTCTAATATAAGTGTTTTTCGAAATCAGTTCTTTTACGATATTAGCAAATCATTCGTAAACACAAGTATGTACTCGTACATTATTTCAACTCATTTCTTGATATTCTTTTATTGTTCAAGTATGTATTTATTCGTTACTATATACATTTTTTATTTGCCCACTTTTTGTCTCTATTTTTGCGTTTCTCTATTATCTAATATTACCAGTAAGAATGTACGCGTCTTCCCATGCTCGTTGACTGACATCTTATACGAAAAAACATATTTTACAAAACGCCAACACTTGGGATAAAAACTAAATCAAATGTATTGGGTCTTCCCATGGCCGATGTGATTTGTCTTAGTTTTGTGCCAAGATAACTTTCAACAACAAGATGTTATTATTTGAAACACACGATAGCATACGGTACTGAACTATGGGGTACTGCAACTAATTCAGACATTGTCATAACGCACTGGCTCCAATACAAAGTGCCATTGTCATCGTCTACGCACCTTACTATTGCTCTTACGAAATCATACAAAAAGACGTCTCCTTGCAGTCCATCAAAAAGCGATTCACCAATGCAGTTTTCGGTAAAAGTGAAAGAGCCAAAATGGGTCCTAATGTTTCAACCAGTCAATTGAATGTGCACGATATTAGTGAAGAGCGAGGGCTAAAACACGTTTTTCCTTCCGATCTGCTTCAGCTACCAGAGGAGTTTGGATTATGATTTATTAAATACTTATCAACCTAATCGAATAAATTTGAGACTTAAGATTTAGATGCCTTTAGAAGAGAACACTCACTAGTGTGACCATTTTGCCATGATATCAAATGGTTGTTTTCTGTTGAGTAGATTACAGATATGACTGGAAGATATCATGAATAGACTTGTTTTCTTCTAACTCCATATATGTATGTTTAAATACATATATCTTTTTATCACCCATTCCCATCATTTTGTAAATTCTTGGATTATTTTCATTACACTTTTCCAGAAAATTGTATTCTAAATATTCAATTCAATTTCTCTGAAACTTTTATTGTTTGCAATTAGTCTGATTATTACATCAAAGAAGTCAATAAAAATTATATGGCCCAGTTATCCAATTGCTATGAATTTTTATGAACACATCTTGATGTCGCCCGATCAAGGTTCAGCTGCGGTCCCATTTATCAGTGTCCGCTGTAACTAAAAAAGCCCCTAACTTAAAATCAAGCAAGAAATGGGCCAATATCTCTTTGTCCCGCGATAGAACTCAAATGCAGCGGGATCACTATAAACAAGTAAAAACCGCATTGCAGCATCGTGTGGAGAATGGTGAGTCTGGTCTCAGAATCAAGTATGTCAACAATATTCCCACCATTTCCAATACGGTAAACTAATCCAGCCCGACAGTATACTTCAAACGATGCGTATTTATTATCAAAATGTACGCGGTCTGCGTACTAAATCACATCTTTTTTTTTTCGAGTTCTTGCGATTTATATTATGACATTGTTCTTATTTCTGAAACCTGGTTGAATGATTCTTGTAATAGTTCGGAATTTTTCCCTAGTTAGTTTATAATGTTATTCGTTGTGATCGTAGGTTTGCCACAGTTGGTGGATCTCTGGGGGGCAGAGTGCTGTTGGGCCTGAACTCTTCAATTACATACGACTGTCTGGACACATCCCATCTTACTGCCTGTGCGCCATTAATTGATTTCATTTTGTGTAAATGTATGTTTGGCTCTCTAATATTTTTCATTGGTGTACTGTATGTCCCACCAAACCTACAATTATATTTTTATTTATATTTTGTCCTGTAATTGGAAATATTCTGTTGGGCAAATAAATGTATTATTATTATTATTATTATTATTATAAAGAAATTAAATAAATAAATAAATAAATGTTTATTGCCAAGAGTTTTACCCAATAATAAGGCAATTTACAATACACAAAGTACTTATATAATAGAATATCCTACAAAAGAATGAATGATGCACAATTAATATAAGGATAAAAGGCAACCACGTAAGAAAAAATAAAATATGTAGCATCAACTGCGTTTCATGGAATAAAAAGTAAAGTGTATAGTTGCTCGTTTTCCAAGTGGTGAAATAATTTAGAATATAAGTGCTCATCAGCAAATTCTATAAATATTTTGAGCAAATCATATTTCCAACAATGCTATGTGAAACACATATATAGAAAAATATTAAAAGAGAGTATATGAAAGGGTAGGTAACACTGTACAGTTCTAAGGCCAGATGAGACCAGGAATTAAATATCGGTTCCGTTTGGATGGAAACACGAGCTAATGCGAAAGACGAGTCTACTTGAAGCGCACTATGTTCTTTGTGGAAAGAAGAAGGCTTAAATATGAGATATATTCTATGATACTTGTTCATATTATTACTTTCGTAGCTAAATTTAAACTATTACTTTGAATATATAACCCTGGAAGTGGCATATATAAATGCCGCTAACCTAATTTATATATGCCACTTCCATTACAGTCCATTTATAACTGTTTGCAATAGGGAAAATGTTCCTAATGTGTTTGTTAGTATTGGTGCATGGTTAGTGGTAATTATTCTAACCACATTTCAAATAGTATAGGAGTTACGCTACAAGTGGCATATATAAATATATTGCTATGGGGGTATAGTAAGCTCGTTACTGCCCCCAATAGTTAATGTAATTAAAGAGCAATGAGACTAATTAAATTAAAATTGAAAAACTGTTAAAAGTTAAGAGAGAAATGTTAACCAAATTAAGTTTACAAACGCTAAATATTATGCAAGTGAAAGTCTAATCTAAATTACTGCTAACTGTATATGTGGATCTAATTTAATAATTCAATGAAATGTGACTATCACTGTTGTATTAATTTGAAATGTAATAAGTTTCGCGCTTGAAATGTACTTCCTATCGCTTATATTTTGGCCAATGATCTATTTCTAATAGGAGAAGGGGTTGTTTCCGGCATTCTACAATGAATTATGCAAGTATACAATAACGCTAGTGTACGCTTCGTTAAATTTAATCTTAGGGCCGTTAGCTGGGTTTCCGCGTGATACCTACTGCTCAGAGTGACTTACACAATACCTGTTATTCTTACGCAATCCTAGGACTCCTGTTGTGAACACGTTGTGGGCTGCTGCTAGTACCTATAGAAATCGAATAATGTGTCTCCACAAATTGACGATGGATGTTACTCAAACACGAATAATAAACACAATGGTAGGTATAACTTCTAATTCTTTATATATTTCAGTTTGTTACATACACATAAAATTAATTGAGTTATGATCGTAGATGGAGTGTCCTTATTACCAGACGAAACAATTATTGAGAAACATTATAACACAGAGAGATAATGGTACACAGATCCACATTGATTGTAATTATTTCTACAAAATGAAAGCACATCTGTTGTCTGAACAGATATGAATGAAATGAATTTCAATTTGATTATAGTGAAAACATTTTATGAAAGCCAACTGGGTAGTTTCAATGACTATGGTGCAGACTGGAGACCAACAAAACTATCTTATCGGTGAGTTATTTATGTTGTTTTATCTAAATTTGAGCACCATAAAATTCTTGTTTACCAATCTAGGTTAGGTTGCATTCAGAGAGATATGACTGACTGTACGTTCAAATAAATGACTTGAATATCTACTTATTTTTTTACGCAAAACAATTTATTGATACTTGACTTCTATAGTTATGACTTTAGATGACTATTACTACATTTAATATACTGACGTTGATTTTAATCCTCGTAAATGATACGGATTACAAAATAATAGACATAAATATTGTGACTTGAAAGTTTAACCCTTTTGAGTGTTGATAATATTTGTGAACAAATTACGATACCTTCGTTTAAAACATAGATAAATGTCCTTTAGGTTTCTGGCGGCTTCTTTGTGCGACAGGAGCAGAATTTTCAACGGGTTCTCCTAGGAATCTTCCTGTCTTTGGAGTGGACGGAGCTCAGGGTTGATGAACCAGGAACCGCTTCGAGGGGGGCTCTTTCCAGGAAGGTGGTGCCTGAATGTGGAATCAGCTTCGGTAGTGTGCAGAATCTGATCCTTGTTGTTACGACAGCAGCAGGTCTCGGTGTGGTAAATGTACGTAAGGCTGAATTATTTTTCCTTGGCTTGTATTGTTATTTGTTCGTCCTGAAGTTTTCTTAGGTTATGTTCTTTGTTGATATGTCTTTCTCTTTCTAGCACATGGAATTTATGTTCGTGCTTTTATTTCGATAAAGCAAGGCAATTGCTTCACCGAAGGTGATATTGGTTGGACGTTATGTGCCGGGCCGCCTTCGCTGGATAACTCGACGACGTTGAAGATCACCGCACTGAATTTATCTCACCTTATCGGTTTGATTTTTGTTTTAATCTCATCGACTGAATCAGTGTGTCAATCAATGAGTGTATTATGATTCACTAATGTATTGTGATTGATCGATGTATTGCGATTGAACGATGTTTTTCTATTGATGGATGTTTTTTTTAAAATCCCCATGAATGAATGTCTACCTATTTTATAAGTCACAGTAGTCTATTGTTTAACGCCTCGAACCCAAAGCGGTCGTGCATTACAATTTAATTAATTATAATTATTTTGCGTATCTAAACGTGATTTTGGATACTGTTTAATAGTTTTTCTATATTTATGACAAATAAAAAAAATATTTATAGTGCGTATAATTTCTGAATGCTCATATTTGAATTTTTGATGCGTCTGACAGATTTAGCGTCGGTTTTTGAAAAATCAGTACAGTCATGTACAAAAAAATAATGAAATTTTATAATTTTTGGATTTTATCCAAAAATAAGGATATTAAGAGATTATGTGGACCTGGTTTACAAATAATCTTAAGTTTTAAATACATATAAATACATTTCCGTTTTTTACTTGATTAAAATCCGTTCATTTATAATAAAACGCCTGCTGCGAATTTTAACTTTCCAAATTAAAGTCAAGTTCATTTTATTTAGTCATTTTGGTTTAAATTGCTTAAAAGCTTATCAAAACTTTATCAAGTCAGTCATATCTTACCATTCAAGGAATTATATTAACATTTATAAATGCGCTTAATTGTACCAAGTGCTCACTTAATTTTTGGATTTCAAATAACATTTTAGTTTTGAGAGTAATTAATTGCTAATAGCTTTATTTAAATAGGGCATCTATTCGTGCACACAACTCATATTGTTAATTTGCCATACATACTTATATTTCGTGAGTTTTACTGCACTCAAAATATTGATGTTTGACATTTCTTACTGAAGCTACTCGGCCTAAATTTGAAAAGATGCTTTCGATAATTATGCATTAGTAAGGGCGTAATTCATGACAATTCCTTATCCTAACTGTGCTGTGATATATAGTCACGAAATTCTAGCTTTAATATGACGTGTGATCTAGGTCTCTTAGTGATACTTCAAATGCTGTTTGTACTTAAATTAAAGTCCTATTGATATTCATGCCCTAATTCTAATCTGTTCTAAATATAGAAGAGGCTGTAGTTAATTTATGTTTTCACATTAAAATTGGTTTCCTCACCGAGTTAAATTGTATTTGACTTAATAATGGGCGTTCATGATGAACGTCCATTCTTTGCATTAAATGATGCTATTGAATATTTCTCGGTCACTAATTCTATTTGTGCTTTTAAAACCACGATATATACAATCAAAGAGCTTTGGAGTGTCACTCCTAGTATGTACAATTCATGATGATGTTTTGATTTAGTCAAAATTGGCATTTTTATATCGGCCATATTTGTATGCTCTAAATGCATGTGTTGTGTGTGCTAGACAAGATGCTTTGTCAAAACTCAATGTGTAATGATAATGAAAGATTGAAAATAATGTATGCTACATAAGTATAAGACTGTATAGTGCGTTTCTGTTGTATTTAAATTTGTTCTCACTAATATAGTCATGTTTTTATGCTATTTTCTTATATCTTATTTTTTTAAATAAACTTTATGACCAAGATATAATTGTTTGCTAATTTGATTATATGGGATGGATTCTGTGTGCATGGTGGATTTGTTATTTCTCTCATTTATTTAAGTAACTCAATGGCAACTACAACATTTCAACATGTACCAGGGTTCGTCCCTAATAACAAACTTAAAAGTAAAAAAAATGAGTGTTGTAACTCGTAACTACTTATGTGTATTTGAATAGTCTAGGAACAGATACGAGACTAGTTCAATATATACCACCTACTGCTGGGCGTTTGTCTCCATTGGTCTTGAGAGTGCATCTTTCTACAAATATGCAAGTGTATTTTATAATGTGTATATTTTTTATAAAATGTTAGTATTGAATTGTATACTAAAATGATCTGTCTTGACATTACAGTAACAGACGTTTTAAATATATTTGCTGCTAAGAAATTATTAGGCTACTGATTATGCTATTCGTTCCTAACCTAAGATGATGGATGAAAATATTCTATTACCTTGTGGATGCATGCATTATAAATTCTTATATTTTATATAAAAGTTCTGCGAAAGGTAATGAAACTATCACACATTTGCAGTTTCGTTCTCCACTAGGAAATGAACTACATAATTTGAAATTATAATACAAATCAGAAAACTCCAATAAAATTTGGAAAAAACAAATTAAAAAAAGTAGGTGGCCGAGCAACTACCGTGGAGAGTGTACAACGAAAAACTAATGTTGGAATTCATTTACCTATTGAAAGAAATCCTAGTCGGTGTGCTTTTTTTCTAGCACCAAAGCATCAGTCAAACGTTATAAAATAATGGAAGAATGTAAATCCACATGCATTAAAACTTAAATTAAAAGAAAATGCTCTTGGATTACTCTGGCAATCGCCAATTCTATAATAACCAGGGATGATTGAAAAGAAGGCTGCAGGCTCATTATTCAGAATAAAAAAGTACCGAGTATAAAATATATAGGAATCACCTCAAAAAAATTATAGCAATAGCCAAAAATAATTACTATAAAAGTAAAATAGAAAATAACCGGACCAATTTAAGAAAGATATATAGACTAATAACAGAGGCAAGAAATGAATATGCAAAAAAATAAAAAAAAAAACATCCAAGACACAAATCAAATACCCGTTGAAAATGAGCGGAACATGGCTGAGTATTGTAATGAATTCTTCACAAATATTGGTATTCAAATGGCGCAATAAATACCAACACCCAAACAAATGACTGCAACAACGAGTCACAGTATAGAGTCAATGTCCTTAACACCGGTGGATAAAAGCGATATAATAGATAATATGAAAAAACTAAAAAAATTAGTGCCCCGGGTAACGATGGTATCAATACAATATTTATCACAGGTATAGTCCCGAAGCATTTCAAGGTAACAGTGGTTACCCCAATCTATAAGTCTGGAGATACAAAAGATATAAATAATTATCGTCCCATAAGTGTAACAAATAGCTTTGCGAAAATATTTGAAAACTGTATAAAAAACCGACTTGTATCTTTCCTCAGTCAAAAGAACCTACTATCTGACCACTAGTACGGATTCACAAGAAAAAATCAGCACATGAAACGCAATCTATCAGATAACACAAACAATCACTAATTACTTAAAAATAAAAGTAAGAAATGTTTATCGATTTTGTTGGATCTGGCAAAGGCATTTGACACGGTCCCACATGACCTACTGTTGGACTGTTTGCCGAAATATTGCATTAGGGGTGCTGCACTGAATGTTTTTGAAAGTTATCTTACCGAAAGATAACAAGTTGTTAAAATAGTGAACACACAAAGCCAATCCAGAACAATAAAAATTGGCATACCGCAGGGTACTGTATTGGGGCCCATTCTCTTTATAATATACAATAACACTTTCTTAGACGGATGAAACAGTAGTGATATTCGGCGGGAACACTTGGAGTGATGTTAAGGAATATGCAAAGAACGGATTAATTTTAATTCAAATATAAAATTGACTTGAATCTTCTAGATTTCACTTAATCTAAAGAAAATGCATTACGTATGCTTCTCCATCACAGCTAAACAACGTTCCGACTTTGAGGCACTAAACATGGGGGACACACACAGGGTAATAAAGGAAACAAACCAGATCAAATATTTAGGAATATATATAGATGCAAATCTTAAATGGAAGGTACATATAGAGTATATCTGCAAAAAATTAGAAGCCTTGTACATAAATTCTATATACTACGCGAAATGCTAAACAGAAAATTATTAATCATGCTCTACAGAAGCCTGGTGGAATCAGTACTACGATATGGTATAATAGCTTAGGGCGGAGCTTATAATGACACCCTAAAGTCCTTAAATTCTGTTCAAAACTACTTGCTTAAAACAAATACAGGAAAGATAGACTTTACCCTACCATACAGTTATATTCCGCAGACATTTTTAACATCAGATATTTATATATTGACATCATGCGCTTTTCTTCAAAAGCATCCTGAAATAAGAGAGGCTATAAATCACAAATACAATGCAAGAAACAGGATAATAGGACGTCTGGAAACAACAAGTAACACGACATTTTACCAGAGATCCTTTTGTTACTTAGGACCGAAACTATACAACAAGATATTACCTGAAAAAAAAATAATTAAGAGAATAAAAACATACGTAATGCTCTTAAGAAACTTTATTTTTATTAACTTAGAGGAGTTAACGGAGGTGTTTTAAGGATATACTTTTGCTTGGAAAAATATCACACCTGGTGATAACACAAACATTTCGCAAGTGAATACACGTGCAATTCCTCATGTACCTGACACGAGTCAGATTATATTATATTATTACTTTCCTATTTTATTGTAAAAGCATTTTGTCACTTCTTAATGAAATTTTTAAAATAGGTTTCTTTTTTTAGGTAGGTCTACCGTAATTTTAGGTTATCAGTTATAGTTAGTTATGCTTAGTAACACTTGAGTACGCGAAATATATAATTTATACTAGGTTTTTATATTTCTAAGACTGTATAATATAATTACTCTAGATCTTTTAATTGTCTAAACGACAGTCAAAAAATTTTTCATTCTTCTTAAGAAAAATTTTGAAAAGAAAATCATTATAGAAAACAAAGAAAATTTTAATCGTATAAATCAGCAAAAACTCTTACAATAAATGTTCAAAATGTTGTCCTTGAGCATCTTGGCAATATCCTAAACGATAATAACATTCATTTTGAACGTGTTCTATCATTTCAGGAGTGATCTTTCGTACTTCAATCTCAATCCGTTGACGCAAGTCTTCCAAATTTTCAGGTTTAGTTGCGTATACCTTATTTTTTATGTAACCCGACAAAAAATAATCAATAGGCGTTAGATCTGGCGACCTAGCCGGCCACTCGATAGCCCCCCTCCTGCCAATCCATCTGTTTGGGAAGGTATTCTCGAGATAATGCCGAACATTTCCCGCATAGTGGGGTGGAGCCCCATCTTGTTGAAACCAAATTCTTTGGGTGGGCAAATTAGGATCTTCATGGTTCGGAAATATTTCTGCTAATGACGGAATTAAATAATTTTGTAAAAAATCCAAATATATTTCCGCCGTCAGGTTACCGTTGAAGAACCTATAATTCTGTTACCAATTAAACTAGCCCATACATTTAATTTCTGAGGATACTGAGTTCGTACCTCTCTCATCCAGCGTGGATTTTGGCGTGCCCAGTACCTGCAGTTTTGTCTATTAACAGTCCCATGTAATGTGAACGTAGCTTCATCTGAGAATAAGATATTTCTGCTAAAAAACGGATCATTATCACACATAGGCATCAGTTGTTCGCAAAACTGTACACGCCTGTCGAAGTCGTCTTCAGACAGCTCATGAACCAAACAGATTTTGTAGGGATGATACTTAGTTTTCCGGAAAATATTACCAATTGTACTCTTCGACACGTTAAACTCCCGAGCAAGCTGCCGTGTACTAGAATTTGGAGTTTCCTGTATTGACAATAATACGTTGAGTTGCGTATCTTCTAGGATCTTTGGACGACCACTTCTAGGACGATCTCGAACATGGCCTTCTTCTTGAAATTTTTTGTGAATCTTACTCGCTGCAGAAATACTAATTGGGGCACGCTCCGAATGTTCTGTATTAAATAAGTCGCAAACTTCTCTAACTGAACGAGCCCTATCCCCAAAACCAATCATCATCAATATTTGAATTCGTTCCCTCTCACTTAAAACCATCTTTAAACAGATTTTTTTAACTTACGCACAATTCGTATTTGACAGAATGTCACAAATAAAACAAAATGTGTTTGAAAAATAATCGACTTTTAAGCCAACTATGTTTCTTTTTAAAGACAAACTTTTCCATTTTCGAAGAAGTAATTAAATTTTTCTCGGTCATTTTCTTAAGTAAAATGAAAATTCTTTTACAGTCATTTAGACAATTATAAGATCTATCAAAAATAAAATTAAAAATGCGACGTTGCCATTTAATTTTTTTTTTTGATGACACCATAACTTTTTCAAGGTCATCAAAAATTCCAAACAGATACCATCAGCCAGTAGTTTTTTGAAAATACTAATTGATCTGTTTTTGCATTTTTCTCAAAAATCATCCGTTTCGATTTTATTTGGGTGTTTCCAGACTTTTTGGACACACAGTATATAAACAGTTGAATACTACAAATTCCATACTTCCTAAACTGTATTGTCTGCCAAAAATTCGTTATTTGCAAATGCGTTTCATCTTTGTCAGCGCTTAGGTGGCTTCGACTTTGCAATGATTATATCTGTTCAACCAATGAGAGAACGATCAGTGTTAATCACACACTTTTGTAACGTAATTCGACGATTCCAAAATGAAATTAAAGTCTTTGCGGATTTGGTAATCGGATATTTTGCTTGAGGAAGTCATCATTCGGCAAATTAAACTAGTACGAAAATCACAAGATTTTGATCTTATTTATAAATCGATATACTACGAAAAAGGAGACGTATACTAATTTATTGAAATACATAAATAATATGGTTGTTAAGAAGATCACAAAATTATAAAATGATTTTCATCAAACTACTTAAATAAATAGCTTATGACAAATAGAACTAAGAGGCAGAAATTACTTTAGTTCCCATAAATATCTAGCAAGAAATTACCCCAAACCTTGCACAAAATGTATAGCTTCATATCATCGAACTCAAGATAAATTAAATGAAGCGGAAGCAAATATACTAAATATGTAACTAACGTTTAAAATTAGCTTCAGATTTAAGAAAAATACTTGTCCCAGAACGAAAACGGGTTAAAATTCGACCAAATTAGGTCTCTATTAGGTAACACAAAAAATCCAAAACTTATATATAAATATGGAGGAAATCTAAATCTTTGACAGCTTGAATCAAATGCACGATACTATTTCGAACATTAATCAAAGATATACAGATCACCTTAAATGTATACTAACGGTAAATAAATCATAGCTTTCACAATTGTCAAAACTGAAAACACTGGTCAACAGTGAAATTGCTTCTTAGGTGAAAGTACCCAATCCTGAATGAATTCAACGTGCTGAACACGAATATCACATTGAAAAAAGTTGATTGGCTCACGTTCAAGAGATATTGACGTTTTGTCCATTGTATAGATGCTATTGCATAATGTAATGCAATTTAGTGAGAAATTACGAAATTTTGCGTCATATTGCATCACCCCTTCATGCAAAGAAGTTAATGCAGCATTTACTGTAAGTTTCCATTGAGAGTGTTGCGAAATTGATTGCGCAATATCAAGCAATAGCTAATTATAGTTTATTTATAAATGGCCGACGTGACAGTTAACTCGTGCAATGTCCGTTCATTCGCGCATATTTTTCGAAGCTCTCGCATACATAAGTGATTGCTATAGTGTAAAGTAACTAAACAGTAGCAATGCCTCGTAACTGTGTTAATAGTGCAAATAACTTCTGTTATATTTGCGGAGAAGTGACATTTGCTGCACAGAAAAAGAACATCAGTGCAACAGTTAAGAAAGCGTATCATTTGTATTTTGGTTGCAAGATAGGCGACCAGGACAAAGACTGGGCCCCACACGTATGCTGCCGCACTTGTGCCGTAAATCTTTCACAGTGGCTTAATGGCAAAAGAAAGGCAATGCCATTTGCTGTGCCCATGATTTGGAGGGAGCCCACCAATCACGTTGACGACTGTTATTTCTGTATGGTACGACCAGCTTCTGGAGGCATCACCAAGAAGAAGAAGTGGACAGTTGAATACCCTAACATACCATCTGCTCTGCGACCTGTCTCTCATGGCGAAGGACTCCCAATTCCAGAACCTCCTACAGATTTTTCTATCAGTTCAGACGATGAGAATGGCCATGCGTCGGCAAGTTCTCCTCAACGTGGCAGTAAGGATGATGACTTTTCGTGCTTTGACGAAACATCTGCACCACATAAAATTACCCAGGATGAAATGAACGATCTTGTTCGCGATTTGGATCTGTCGAAAAGCA
The DNA here is from genome assembly GCA_963170755.1 of Amphimallon solstitiale. Classification (NCBI taxonomy): domain Eukaryota; kingdom Metazoa; phylum Arthropoda; class Insecta; order Coleoptera; family Scarabaeidae; genus Amphimallon; species Amphimallon solstitiale. Next base: position 36,717,176 of record OY720679.1, read on the forward strand.
AAGCGGAGATACCGGCCTCAAGACTTCGACAGTGGAATCTTCTGGAACAGAATGTCCGAGTGACTTCATTTCGCACTCGCCATCAGCTCTTCGAATCTTTCTTTAAGAAAGAAGAAAGCCTTGTGTTCTGCTGCGATATGGATGGTCTACTACAAGCTCTCGGTATTGCACATGATTCCCACGAATGGCGGCTGTTTATAGACGCTTCAAAACTGAGCCTAAAGGCGGTTTTGTTGAATAATGGGAACCAGCTTCCATCCATACCTATTGCACATGCGGTCTACATGAAGGAGACTTACGGCAATCTAAAGCAGCTACTGGAGACGATTAACTACAGCAAGTATGGCTGGCAGATATGTTCTGACCTGAAGGTAGTATCTCTGTTGATGGGTTTGCAGCAGGGATATACAAAGTACTGCTGTTTTCTTTGTCTGTGGGACAGCAGATCAATCGATTTGCACTACATCAAGAAAGACTGGCCTCCGAGAGCATTTTTTAAGCCTGGAGAAACGAATGTACAGCACCCACCATTGGCACAGCCACACAAAATCATCATTCCTCCTTTACACATCAAACTCGGTCTTGTCAAAAACTTGGTAAAAGCCATGGATAAGAATGGACCAGCATTCAAGTACCTGCATGACAAATTCCCTCGACTCAGTGAAGCCAAAATTAAAGAGGGCATCTTTGTGGGGCCTCAAATTAGACAGCTCTTACGAGACCCCAAGTTTGAGGAACTTCTTCAAGGTAAAGAAAAATAGGTTTGGGATGCATTCTATCAAGTGGCAGCAAACTTCCTGGGGAATGACAAGGCAGAAAATTACAAGTGTCTGGTTGAGGATATGTTGGCTTTGTTTCATGAATTCGGCTGCAATATGTCCTTAAAGATCCACTTTCTTGATTCCTACTTAGATTTCTTTCCTGATAACTGCGGGCAGGTTAGCGATGAGCACGGCGAACGCTTTCATCAGGACATTGCCACCATGGAGCAACGGTACCAAGGCAAATGGTCTACGTCAATGCTAGCTGACTATTGTTGGACAATCAGTAGAGATGCTCCACAAGTCCACTACAAATGGCAGGCCAAAAGAAGTCGAAAGCCGGAAGCAGACTAATGTTTTCGTACCATGTATTATAATATTGACATAAGTACACTTTTTCTGAAATATGCGTAAATGTTTTCTTACCATGTATTATAATATTGACATGAGTACACTTTTTCTGAAATATGCGTAAATGTTTTCTTACCATGTATTATAATATTGACATAAGTACACTTTTTCTGAAATATGCGTAAATGTTTTCTTACCACGTATTATAATATTGACATAAGTACACTTTTTCTGAAATATGCGTACATATTACAGAAAACCCGTAGCCAATTCAGCTTTTTCTTAGTCATTTTCGTATTCAGCACATTGAATTCATTAAGAAATGACAATTTTCAGCTTGGAAGCATGAACTTTTCGAAAATTTGTTGCCCAGTGAAATTAAAGTGCAAATTAACAAATTTTTGAAATTAAATAAAAATAATAAACACACCTTTCATACAAATTTATTAAATTTCATGTTTATTCAGTATTCCATTTATCTGCATTAATAATAAACAATGTTCAGTAAAAGACAGACCTGCCTTCATAAATTATAAAAATAGATCCATGGAGATTTCAGATGCCGTTATATTTTATAACTGAACAACGCTTTTCATATTTCTACACATTAGAGCATATACAGAAAATTTCCGTAAATATTTTGAAAGCCACCAGAGACCAGAAATATTTTCAATTACAATGGAAAGGAAAAAAATTTATAATATTTCAGTACGTAAACCTAAATTTCACATATTTTCGAATACCCGGATTTTCATATATCGAACATTTATAGACTGTATACATAGTTACAATAGTGTAGTGGTAAAGCATTTTGTCACAGATTCGGGTAACACTTGTAAATCAAGAACTTACATTTTAAAAATAATTTCTTTATTAGTAGTAGACTGCAGAAATGATAGGAAACACACGTTTCTAGACCAAATAAATACTTTTGGTAATTGACGGATAGCTTCCACTGTATACACAGGTGAGTTATTCAAGTCTGATTCAAATTTGTCGTCCATGGATTTCTTTGATGTCGAAGGAACTGGTTTCTGTTGTATTGCTGAATGGTTTCGGTGCATCCCAGACTTCTCTCTTCTTGCTTCTTTGCAAATCGAAGGAGATGATTCTTGAACTTCTGCTCTATTCATTGCAACAACGATTTAGTATGTCTTTATTTCCTGGTTGATTTCGGTGTCCTAAGCAGCATTATTTTCAGGTAGAGGTCTGTCTGTAACCGATGCAGAGCGAATTCAAATTCTTGAAAAATTTTTTTATTGGTATATACTGGTAACCGCAAAACCTTTAGTTATATTTGCTGCTGTCACAGCAAGTAGGTAAGCTTGGAATACGAGATCGCAAATAGTCATTGTTCGCCTAAAGTGATTTTTCATCCACGCGTCCATGAATGAGTTGACGTAGGATTTGAAGGGTTAAAATACAGATTTAGGGGTTGCAATTTATACGACGTATGAGGTAGAAATACAAATAGTATTATCCCATTTCCTTTGCCGAAGTCTATAGTTGGAATGTATGAGAGAGACTCCTAATTATCCAATATTAGAAGCACCTTTTCAGCAGTCGCTTTCGAATGTTTAGCACACACTTTAATGGAGGTGAGAAACGTCTCATTCTGCATCCATCCCGTCCTATTGGCATCTTCTATTGATCCAGTTCTTACGAGGAAATAGGAACATTGGTGGTATCGCATTCCCAATTGCATTAACTGCTACACATACCTACTGTTATTAAGTTCCTCGTTTCGCCGAAGTAATAGAGTCCATTTGTTTTCTTCTTTTTAGAGCGACAACTTTACTTGGTTTTTGAATTGTTGTGACATCTGTCTCATCGACATTGTATATATTATAAGGTTGTATTTTGTGTTGGTCTAGAACTCGAGAAAAATGATCAGAAAATGATCAACGCTTATTTTATTAAAGTTGACTTCTGTGCGTGACTTTTACCCCCGACGGTTTGACAGACGTCAAATGCTTTTTCATAAAATTTGTATACCAGTGTTTGCTAGCCAAATTTGTCTCATTCCACTTTTCCGGAAAATTTAAGTTCTGTTTAGCACAAAATTGGTATACCAGGTGGCGTATTTCTTTTGGATTTAATCCAAAATACATCACAGAGGATTTGCGAATATATTCACAGAACACCGTTTCATTTTCTACAGATAAAAACTTGTTATGGGGTTTGTAACCCATAACCATTTATTTCCCATCCTTAATACGGTCACGTGGCATATTTTTAAATCATTGGCTTCATTTCGCAGTTTATGATTTTTATTCAATATGCTTTATACACAACAAAAAGGATAGTGTAGTCGTTGTTTAGAGAGGATTATAAAAATTAATAGTCACAATTTCACAGAAAATATAAATATCATACAAATATTACTCTCCTATGCAGAATTTTGTTTTATTGATTTATTGAAATAACACCGCTTTTCTTCAGTACTAAAACGAGCGAATTAGTGTGACGCATGCGGCGTGCTAACATACAGTTTCGAGAGTAGTGGCGCGCTTTTTAAATCGTTACGAATAATGTTATGATCTGTGTTACAATCTACCCGTGTTACAAATGACCTCGGTTTCCTCTATATACATTATTTATATATCTGACAAAAGTTAACTGATGATCAAGTAGCGCTCCCAAGTCTTTAATTTCTTGCATGCAGTAAGATACTCATAGATGAATGCAATAATCCAAGTCAGCTATATCCACCCTTCCAGGATACTTCACAAGAGCGCATTTGTTGGCATTAAGTCCAAGTTCCTTTTGTATATATTCTAATAGGGGGGCGGTGTAGTGTATTTTTTTAGATATGGTTTATTGATTTGACATGAGACTGCTATGGTTCGAGAGCACGTATTTATGTGGTTAATTGTTCTATTTATTTTTAAGAAAAATTAAATGATAATAAATTAAATGGCTAAAGTTCTTATATAAGTACTAAGTCGTTCTTCGAATTTAAATCTACCGGCTAGCTAAAGGGGTTTATATTCTCTAAGTACTGAAATAATTATGTTACAGTTTCATGGGTATATGAGTATCCCAGGATCGCCCTATGTGAAAAGTACAATTGAATTGATATTTCAAACTTCGCGGTAATCAGCGTATAACTCCACAAGTTTGGATTAGAATTTATTCGGGAGGGAGTAGACGCTCTTTATTTAGCGCAAAATCGTTAAAAACACTCGTGTGTGCAACTTGTTACTGTGATAAAAAGTTTAAAAGTGATATAGTTATTTCAGTGGTGTATTCTCTAAATGACTCTAATAACCTATCTCGGGTCGTTAAGGGGGTTCGAAGTTACCTTAGTCCAACGATACAGCAATCATCCAGTAGTGCGAAGATCTTGAAGATTCTAACATGAAAAGATTACTTGGTGGCACAGCTTTAGTGCCGATGCACAAAATAAGATATGTGTACCTCTTATTTTATTGTGAAGCAGGATTTATCAACGGTGGAAACAGACACTTCATTTTCATTAACAAACAGATCTTGATTTATTAAAAATGGTAATAAATGAGAAACAGAATAAAACAATGATCTTGTAGAGAAATATTTGGCAATTAAACAAAACACAAAAAAAACCATAAGTGTGAATAATATCGTGGAGTTATCTAATACACTTTGTAGTTTATACAAAAAACATTTTTATAGGCAATGGTTCTACTATTTAGAAATATAGACATCAATGGCAAGGTAGGCAAATTTAAACCTTATGTGCATAAACTTAACTTTGAGTGCACGGTACTATGGATTAGAATAAATTGTATTGTAAGTATGTCCTGATTTTTTATTTAAATAAGCTGATTCTAATTGAAAATGTAAAATGACCCAAAAGTTTACGTTAGGTATACTTTAAGAGTTGACTTTTATTTATGATAGAGAATTAATAGGATTGAAAGATGTTACATATGTTTGACCTAGTTTTGGCACGGAATGTGCATACAATATTAAATAGACTTGGTACCTTATATGTTACTAATTCCTTATTTGTTGGAGACCAGGTATTACGGGCAGTTGGAGGTGTACTATAGGTGTGTCACGACTAGTCCTGATTCTGATAGCTGTTACGGCAAGTTGGCAGCGAAGTTTCCCTTGCGTTCTCCGCCTCTCGTTGGAATGTCCTTTTTCGGATTGGATTTAACAGATGCCAGGTGAGTGGGCGTTTAGGTTATTCCTGACCTCGTTTGGTTTGTAGATGCGGGGTAGTAATCTCTCCAATGTTTATTCTTCTTTTTCAGCTTCCGAATTATTTGGTTCGACCTTGAATTATCGCTAGGCGCGAACGTCTTCAAATGGGCGACCTTCTTGTGTCACTTGGAAGGTCACACAACGTGACTTTTAACTCGCACGTGAAAAATTACTTTGTCGGTAAATGATCGAACTGGACCATACACTTATGACATAGGAAAAAATTGAAGAACAAATGATCAATGATCGAATCCTTGCTTTAGGCCGTGTGTGCCTTTACATATCCATTGTGTGTTGTGAGAGTTGTTTCCACTGTAACATATACGGTAATTTTTTACAAAGTCTTATTACGGATAAGTTTATTTTGGAATATTTGTGGAATAATGTTTTTTATTAGTTAAATTTTCTCGTCTTTCAATCGGTGAAATGAAATTATTTTAATTAGTTTTCTATTCGAAAAACACATTTTTTTTAAATTTAAGGGGCCAATTTAGCATTTCGACTGTCATATGTTCGATGACGTCATGGACGCTAATAAAATTAATTATGATATCAAAATTTTGGATTAAAATGCCTTTTTAGTAGAACCTGTCCTTCACAAATTATACTTTTAATACATTTTATAACTTTTCACCTTTCAATCCTTTCAAATATCTTTATTTATATAAAAAATTAGTGTGGTTAGGTTTTGAATTGTTATATCTAAATGGTCTTTTAATTTATTTATGAATTATTGCTATTACATGAACGTATATTCTTTTATGAACAGTTCAACACCTTTTTTATATCAACTACTTTGCTTGTAATTAATGTTTTTAAACTTTTCTTTTACCTATGTTGACAACTGTCAAATTATTCAATATACTTATTTAAATAGTTGGACTCAACTTACAAATATGACACTGAAAAATATTTCAATGTAAATAAGTCTTGATAGACTTTTTATCTGTTAGGTTTTATTAATAATTACTTTAATTATGTATATGAAATATTTGAAATTAATTATGATTCGAACAATATGGCGAATCAAAATTCGAGAAATAAAATGATGCTTAGATTAAATGTGTGCATCTAACAGATTTATAGTTTGTTACAATGATTGTAAATTGACAAAATGTTTATGGGTTAAATGTTTTTTATGCTCAACATTAGTTTATTTTGGTTTTTAGCAATGCATTTTTAGTTAGAAATTAGTCATGCATGTGCTATACTTTTAACAATGTTTGGGATGATGCTTTCGAGGCTATCAACCTTGCTTTAAATTAAAACCTGTGACTTTCTGTGACATTTTGATCTTGAGAATTTAAACTTTAAGATGGTAATAATTTACATTGCCATAGTGTGATGGTAAATGTTAAAACTTGAAATTAAAATTGATCATTTGTAATGGTTGTCAAATTCTTTTTATATTTTTACTTTGCCTATATAACATTTTACTTATCATTGTTGTATTGTGAAAATATGCTAATTATAACTATAAAAATGAGAATAATTTGTTTAATAACTTTATTTAGTATTTAATTCTAGTATTACGTATTTATTAAGGGGGTTTCAGTTGGGATTCCTGAAAAGAGTAGTCATTGGTTTGGTTTTTCTAATTGTGGCGGTGATTTGCTTTATAATATTCAAAATTAAATTGGGTTATCAGAATATACTAGTTTTGTTAGCCATATCTGTATTATTTTTCAGGGACTTTTACCTATACTCTTATACAAGGGTCTTATATTAAGCATCGCTGATGTATGTATGGTTGCATGTATTCAAGGGGTTTAATGGGTGAATTCATGTTTTTGTGTGTGTTTGACTGGTGTTGTGTCATGTTCAACACCAGTTCAATATGTACCAAGAGAACATTGTATTGTGATGTAATTAAGAAACTTAATTGGAGATTGTTGCTTGTAGTGTTTCTATTACCTACTGATGATGACAACATAGTAGTCGAAATACTTACCCAGCTTTCTGTGCATTGGTATGGTATAGGTGTCTTTTTATTGTATTTTGTTTATTTATAATGGTGAACATTTGGTGCCAACCTCGGTATCAGGATTAAATCAATTAATCCATATATTTATTGCTAAAACAATCTATTGTGTTAAACACCTACAGTACATTCGGAAAGAAATTATATACTTCCTAAACATATGTTTGCCTTTCTGTATACTGCTGGTAAATGAAAATTAACTAAATTAACGAAATTCTCATCTAAGGACATATTGTTCATAGTTACTGATTAAATTCTCCGATTTGCCTATACGATAACTTCTAATTAAGTACGGATCATTTAAAGTATTATCTAAAATTACCGAAACGAATCCCTATACAAACAGAGTCCATAAAATTAAATAGATAATCTCTTTACTCCTTACTGTCGGAGCCGTAAACGAAATTGTGTGTTTCGTCGTGCTGTATACGTGCCACATGACAAGTTAATTAAATTCACTTTAAACATCCACCTCAATTAAATATTGTCGAAACGCTACTCAACTGTCGAAAACATTGACATGCCAGAAATGAGCAAATTTCTTTTGATAAATGTGTTTTTTCTACCAAAAACGGGCGATCATTTATAGAATAATATTGTTAATTTATAATACAGGGTAGATGACATGTGAAATTAATGCTCTAATTAATTTCTAGTCCCGCCAGTTTTATATATTGGATGGTTACATTGCAATTTTGAAATGTTAATTAATTCTCCACTTCGTTAATGATGCTTGACACTAATCTTTTGCTTTCGTTCCTCTATTTATTTAAAATAATCGTGTGATTGATTCAGGACATGATTGATATAGTTGGCTAGACAAATAAAAAATCATTATTATATTATTTTGTGATCAAGAAGGTGTATTACAAAAACTAAAATAGTAAAAATATTAGTTGTCAAATTCCATTAGCTTTCGTAGTCAGTTTAAATAGCTCATATTATTTACTGATGTAATATTAAATGTTAGGTATGCATGCTACAATAGGTGGGAAGTTATAAAATATACTTTTGTTCCTTTAAATACCTTAAATTTTAAAATTGAAAGAATCTACTTGCTAAGAGATCAGCCTATCAAAATAAAAATATCTGACAAGAAGTATATTATTAAAAGCGGTTACAAAAGCAACATTTCTCATTGTTTTCTCTAGATTCCTTTTATCCGTAGTAAAATCATAGAGTAAAAGATATATCTGAAGAAATCTTTTCTATTTTCTTTCGCATTGAAGTCATCCAATTAAACTGACTGCTTTGTATTATAAAGCATGTAAAGATATTTTATATAATACATTCATATTTTTATATTGCAATTTTTGGTATGTGAAGTAAGGTTTTGCCTTTGAATTCATATAGTATTATGTCTGTATTGACTGTTTTAATCTATAGTAGGCGGGTTAACTATCTTGTGTGTATGGAGTTCTTAATAAAAAATTAAAGTTTATCATTATCTAATTTATAAAAGTGAAGGTTTATTTTAAAATGTGGATTATATTATTTATCGAAATACATATATGCGTATGACATATAAAGAAATAAAATGAAACCAATTCGCTGTACGTATATGGGAATGATTTTTCTTTTGTTGTGCAGCACTTTATTAATGAGTGACTTTGTTGGGATAACTTGAATTGTTCAGTATGAGTCATTGTATGTGGAGATAGTTCCATGGCTTTCTAATCGGTAGTAAAATGTTTTTTTCCCAGGCCTGTCTAAATGACGTCTTCCTTTTGCACCGCAACCAATAAGGCTTATTGTGTTCAACCTGTGTTATCTATGTCATCCACTCCAGCAATGTTGTGTTCTGTACGAGTCTGTACAGGTCCTTTACTGGGTGTCCCTTGAGCATCTCTGGATCTACATTCGGTTGCCCAAAGATTCGTTGCCTCCTGTGATCCAGTGCCTCACAGTTTTACCAGGATATGCCCGACTGTTTCTGGTTCCTTATTGCAGAGTCTACAACTAAGGTCTCCATCATGCAGGCCTATCCTGGTGAGATGCACTTTAACAGGTGCACAGCAAGTCAAAAGACCCATTGTTGTTCGCAGCCGTTCCCTGCTCATGTGGCTAATAAATTCCTTGCCATGATTTTGTCTTGGAATTGTTGCCCAGTGATGCTTGTGTTTTTCATAAACCCAGTCTTACGTGGCTTCGGGTCATATTTTTGGATACCCCCAGAGCCGGTTCTAGGCGTATGAATCTTGCTTCTGATCCTCTCCTAGCGAGTTCAACAGCTTTTTCATTGCCCTCAATCCCTCTATGCCCAGATTAGTTTTACCTTATTGCCTTTAGGGCCGCTTGACTGGCAGAAAATATAAGAATCCGCCATTGGTAGTAGTAGAATGGTAGAACCATTCGATGTGGTCCCTAACAGCTAAGGGAAGTTGGAGAGGGATTGATCTCTGACGAAGCAGAATTTAGTTTACAGACACTCGAAAGAAGCGGTCAGTTCGTTGAACTCTAGAGGGATTCTTTTTCGACGTTTTAGTGTTTTTCGACTGAAGTGGCTTCTTAAAATGGCACTACTCATAAACCATATTCTTTACTCACTACCTACGTAACTTGACCCTAAGGAATAGTATTTTAATTAATTCCATTAGTGCCTATACTAGAAAACACGTTTTAAACTAGTTAGACAAATATTATAGAAACACTATTATTATTGTCAGTACTATCTGACAAACTATACGGTTTTATAATGTATCATTATAACATTAGATTAATGTGCGGCAGGGGTGGGCAACTTAAAAGTGAAGTGGGCCGTATTTATAAAGCTAATCTGTTTGCGGGCCAATATACATAGGTACACTTGATTATAAATTAAAACTTAATTAAATATTAAACATTTATTATGTTCAGATACAGTTGAGTAAGGTAACAATAAAACATAAGAAAATATTAGACATATTTCACATATTTATTATCTGTAAATATTCAATCTTAAATTAAAAATAAAAACTAAAACGATAAATAGTGGAGTTTTAATGCGCCTTCTGTATATTCTAATTCTTAAGTAGTTCTTCAATGTTTGGTGTAACTGCAGAAGTGGATAATATTAATAAATCTGAGAGATGATCTGGCGTCAGTGTTGTTCGATACTTACATATCTTTTATGAAATTTAATGACGAAAAGAATTTTTCGTACACGTATGTTGAGCCAAATCGACACACATAATGCATAGCTTGAAGTCTGATATTTGGATAATCCTGATAAGGAACAAATTACCAAAATTTCACATAATCTTCTGTCGTTTGTGATCTGATGGCTCCGCAAAATTTATTTTTGAGTAGCAAGCGTGGAAATGTGTTATGAATTTTGTTCATATACTTACAATTCCAAAACAAAGCGCTAATCAATGAATTGAAAAAACATCAGTTCAGCTAAACAAAAATACTAAAACAGCAAATCAAAATTTGAAAACAATAATAATTATTTTGTTGTTATTTTGACATTCATGGGATATATATTGCATATGTTAACTGGATACCTGAAGGACTAACTACTAAACAACGTTAGTACATTTAGTACCTGACTATTCTTTCTTTGTGAACGATTAAGAAAACGACATGAATTGTAGAAAAAAAATCTGGTTTCTTCATTAGAATAATGCTCTAGCCCTGCTGCTCTGTTTTTGGACAAGCGTAAGATCCCAGCGCTAGAACAAACACCCCATTCACAGAATCTGACAGAATGTGTTGTTTTCTGTTTCACAAAGTCATATCAATACTGAGAGGTACTAGATTTCAGAAATTAAGAGGTGTAAAAGAAAAAGTAGCCTAAGTCACGATTATGCTTTCAAAGAATAATATTCAACATCAGTTTGACTAACGAAGATTTTGCATAGGGCAGTATAGGAATCATGGAAGGTGATGTATTCAAAGGGATAATGTTAAAATTATGAAATAAAACCAATGGACGATTTTATAATAATAATAATCATATTTTGAATTTTTTATAGCCACACTTAGTATATAGTGCAACGATTATTTGAGTGAATTGGTTGGCGAAATGAAAATACCCACTGTACATCATCGCATTTCTCTTATTGCTACCTACGGCGTATTATTTCTGATGGAGTATGTAGCCTATGCGACGCCTTGATCAGATACATTATTAAACTATGTTCGTAGGAATGTAAGTACTCAATTATTCCTAATGATTAACTTGGCCACCCTTCGGGAGTAAGGTCACCAGAGCTTATGAATAGTAGAAATTTATTTTTTGTGATGTGTACGCTGTTTGACTTGAATAAATATGAACATGAACTTGAGACAGCTATTAATTGATATTATCATGCATAAATTTTATTTACATAAATATCTAATTATTAAATAACAACAGCTGTTGGATTTTCACTTATTTAATATCTAAAATTTAATATGACAATTAGTCCTCCAACGGCTTCTTCAGAAATGAGTACAATATTACAAGTACGCTTGCTTATATATCTAAAACATGACACAAGTTATGAAAATATGAAAATTTTAAATATTAAATAAGTGAAAATCCAACAGTTGTGACTATCTAGTAATTAATACTATGGATCTTCATCAAGTAAAGACCGCATCAATCCAATACATAAATATCTATTACTTAAAACTAAATTACACACGTATTACAGAAGATCGCTCGAAAGAGGAGGCCTGAATAAAATAAAGTGCAGAATACGTATGTTCTAAAATAGCGTGCGTGAACTTTATTGCACGAAAATATCCTCCAATAAATTCCTATTGTTGTAAAGTACATAAAGCATGGTATTTTAATTAAAAGAAAGATCACTTTATGTTCGTACTGCAATTATGTAACAATTCCAATTATGGCCAGGGCAAGTTTTCACATTATCTGTCAGCGAACCAACACCGGTTTCAAAATATATGGGTAATAAATAACCCACCATAAAAACAATACATAAAACATGTTATAAAAGAAATTTACACACTTTCGACGATAAAAATTAGGGTGCTACTGAATAGCAGTGCTCTGTAATACATATACTGTTACTGTTAGATAATCATATAAATATTTATATTTGGTGCACAATCTTTTGAACCACCTCGTATATATAAAATGCTTTCTCTACTACGATTTAAAAAAATGAGGTGTGGCCACCACACGACTTTCTTATACGTATGAAAGTGTTACTTCCGGTCCGAATTTTGAAATTTCATTTATACAAAAAATATTCCAAATCCAACTCTAAATACTTTTGTACTCTTCATAAATATATATAGAATGCATAATTTACGACATATTTGCAAAAAATCGCTATTCGATAAGAGTAAAAGTGGTACTTCCGGTCTGAATTTTGAAATTTTTTTTATACAAAAGATATTTAAAAGTATGTTCTAAATACTTTTATACTCTTAATGTACTTGCCTAGAAAGCATGACTTGCGAGATATTCGCAAAAAACTGATTTTCGATAAGAGTAAAAGACCTACTTCCGGTAGGAATTTCGAAAAACTTTATTAAAACAATTTTTCTCAAATTTAATTTTTAGTACATTTGAATTCTTTATAAATTTGTTTAAACTTAGTAATTGACGAAATATTTGCAAAATTCGATTTTTTCACTGAAGTAAACTACTACTTCCGGTCTGCCGATTTTGCTCAAAATCTAATCAGTTCTCAAGAGGGAGATTATATTCATAAATACAAAATTTGGAATTGATATCTGCAGCGGTTTGACCGCTATCGTGGTCACACACAGACACACACACACACAGACACACAGACACACAGACATTTTTTAAAAACCACTTTTTTGGTATCAGGGGACCTCAAAACGTGGACATCTGCAAAAATCTCGAGGTCGAAAATTTTCATCATCACAATACTTCCTTATACTACGTATAAGAAAGTAAAACACTGTTTGTGTTCATATAAGGATACCTTCAACTACTCAATTCACTCTCACTTTTCTGAGAGGGCTTTTTGACATATTTATAATATTCTACAGCAAAGTGTGATAAATAACTACGAAGTAACTCATCCATGGTGGAAGGTTAATTCGTTGATTAATGAGTTATATTGTCAAAAATATTAGTACTTTGATGGAATCACGTAAAAAAATATCGTCTTATTATCACTTTATGGGAGTATCTAAGGTTTTTGTGTCATAATTCTATTATGGATCATGTAAAAATAGAATAACACCTAAATAGTAAGTTTTCATGTATATCAGTTGAATCAAATGTTATTGGATACACTTACCAAGTATACGTATATAAAAGAATGTGAGTTTGAGAAAGATATTGCGGCATCGAAAAATGTATTTCGATAAAGATACAGGTCTAGTTGATAAAATGAATAAATTTTGCATTTTGAACAAGCCTAGCTGTCAAATGAATAGAGTACTCGAAAATGCTGTCAAATTAAGATCAATATGGTCGTCTTTGTAGAAAACCCAAGAAAGTGTGTTAATTAATTAATTAATTACAGGATTAAAAACAATGTCCTCATAGAGTAAATGCGCAAAACGGCTCATCGACCAAAGAGAGGAGCCATAAAGTGGCAAATTCGTTCTGGAAACAGGAAAATGAAAGGTAGACACAAGATGAAATACGAGCTACATGAAAGTTAATATGGGAAAGGAAAGCAGGAGAATCAATTGTGTTATGAGCCAGTTTCCACATAAATCTAGCAGTGTCAATTTCTTTACATTGTCCCAAGAATTTTGCACCATGTTTTCTCCGAAGTGTATACCTAACCTATAAGATAGCTACCTTACATAAGTCGTTGTAATTTCTCTATAGAAAGTTGTAGATAAGTATAGTATGGCCATGCCGGTGCAGCATATTTCAACTTCGTAACTACAGAAGTAAAGTATATAGTTTTAAGCAGAATTTAAAGAACTTTCATATGCATAGAACAGCACCTAAGGTTCTTAATTTAGAAATGTAAATGTTGTTAATATGCGGTACGAAACTTAGACGAACATAAAAAAGCCCAGATCCAATGGAACATCAACCTTCCCGAGAACGAGCCGTTAGTAGAATATTCAGAATTAATAAAATATTTTTTTCTTGTAAACGAGACGGAGCAGCATTTATTGATATTTAACTTTAATTTGTAGGCAAAGCATACATTTCGAAGTTGTAATAAGTAATAAAAGAAGGCGATGTTGTTAATGAATAATATGAAAACGAGAACTTTCAAACTTGATCCCTGAGAAACGCCTGACATGGAAAAAGCTCAGATGATTTGCAGCCGTTGCAGGAAACATACTGACGCCTGTTACTTAAATAAGATTTCAGAAGTAGCAATAAAGAAGTACACAGTAAAAAGAAATTGCAGGAACATTACAACAATGGTATTGGCGCCCTTCTTAAAATTGGGACTTATTCTGGATCTTTTCCATACGATCGGAGAGTAGAATTTCTGATGACCAAGTTTATAGTAAGTATGAGCGGGTTTCCTAATGAAAATCTTGCATCGCCTAAAAGAAAAATACGATGAAGATCATCACCAGCAATGTGACTCTGCGGCAAGCTGGCCATAAACATAGACAGCTCTTTCTCCGTAGCATGTGTTAATGTCAAAAGAATATGGTTGGAGTGTTTATGATTAAGCAGAAATGCGCTGTTAGTATCGTGTATAGAAGAAACTTGCTAGCAAATGCTTCAACAATATCTTCAGTTGACTCTAGGGAAGTATCATTGTCGGATAAAATTTTGGGAATGCATGTTTTGCCTTGCCTAGCGTGTATAAATTGAAATATATTTTTTGGATAAACTTTTATTGACTCTCCAACACCAAGGAGATAAGCCGCTAGTGCATGAGCAATACCAGCCTTGCAGACTCCGCGAATTCTCTTAAATTCATTGTAGAAGAATATATTAAGGATAGATTTCCATCTACGTATGTAACGTTCTTTTAATTTCAAATTAGTAAAATAGCTCTAGAAAACTAGACGAATAATTTGCGCAATTTTTAACTGAAAAAATGTTGGGAATTGACTTGTTCAAAATCACATAAAGAAATTTATAAAACTTCTCAAGGACAATATTTACATAGATAGATAGATTATAAAATAACCAATATGCACTCAAAATTCAGCATAAAGTTGAGGGAACTTAGCTTTACAAAAATTATACCGAACAGAATGGAAATAAATGCATTGTGGTTGATATGGGATAGGGATGTGGTGAATAATTCACATCAACTGGAACAAGTGCAATATTTTCAAGAGATACAGTAATATCGCAACAATAGTTTACAATTACTAGATTAAGAAGTCTATTGTCGCAGGTGGTGGTATCCTAAAATTGTTTAATGATCAGAAAACTACACAAATAATTAAAAGTGCATCACAAAACATCAACCGCAAATTGGGACAAACTAAAATCACCGTGTGGAAGAGTTTCTTTATCTGGCAAGCGAGTGTCAAGAGCATCACAAAATAACATAAAATCCGCTTGAAAAATGTTGTCTGTTATATATACAGAAACAATGTTAAACAATACTGATTTGACTTTAGAATCAAAATAACCAAATCAATAGAAGAAGTATTATCGTCATTTTATACCCAGCTGTACCCAGAATAAAAAAAAAAACACATTGCAACGCAATATGAAGACAAAAGCAGAGTTGTAATAATTTCTGTCTACATATGGCCTACATGTCTACAGACGGTCATATTTGAGTGTAGTAATCACTTACTCTAACCAACTTTATACTTATCCCATTATTTGTGAGTTATGTAGTTGTAACTTAGCAAATACATTAACTTTATTTACTTCTTGTTTCTTTTTACTGTGCAAATGAATAGTAAATAGTTGAACTTTTAATAATATAAACTTTCCAAACATGCATTTTATGCATTTTCACGTTTCATTTGGTTTATTTCACCATAACATAATGTTTGTTTTGCTATTTTCTCTGTGCTTTTGTACGTTTACACGTTTTTCTTGTGAGCTTTGGCATGTACGAGGGCGACCTGAAATGTTTCCGGAATCGGCAAGAGATGGCGCACGAAGGTTGAACGGGATTCATTGGTCGGCAAAGACAACCCTTTTTATAGTAACTATCAAAATTTCAGACGTCCACTGTCAATAGTTATTATTTAAGAGTGTGTTTTGTGTAGCAAGTCAGGCGGTTTCGCAAAAATGGATAAAATCAAATTTCGTGCAGTGATAAAACACTTCTGACTGGCCGGGAAAACGGCCACGAAAATTCTAATTGTTTTGCTAGAGGTTCATGGCGGATATACTCCGTTATTTTCGACCATCAGCTTCTGGGAGAACGAGTTCAAACGTGACTTGTGCGGTTACGATGAACCACGCAGTGGACGCCCAAAAACCGCTACAAACGATGAGTTGGTCAACAAGATTCATGATGTCGTGTTAGCCGATCGCCGATTGAAGCTGAAAAAAATAGCAGAAACAACAACGCGTTGGCCATATCCTACAGGAAATTTTGGGAATAGAAAAGCTGTCGGCGCGACGGGTACCGCGTTTGCTCACACCAGAGCAAAAACGAAATCGGGTGACCGTTTCGGATTCAACGCAATCCAAGAAATTTCTTCATGCGTTTCGTAGCCATGGATGAGACTTGGATCCACCACTACATACCGGAGACCAAGGAACAATCGAAGCAGTGGACTTTTCCGGGCGAATCATGTGCGAAGAAAACAAAGACCGTTCCGGCCGGAAAGGTCAAGTCGACCATTTTTTGGGATTCCCAAAGTGTAATCATCATCGACTATCTGCAGAAGGGAAAGATGATCATGGGGCAATACTACAGCGATTTATTGACCCGATTCGATGCAATATTGAAGGAGAAACGGCCTCTTTTGCAGCGGAAAAAAGTACTTTTTCACCACGACAATGCACCGACTCATTCATCCCGCATCGTCTTGTCCAAATTGAATAAGTTGTGCTACGAATTAGTTTCTTCGGTTCTAGCCCCCAGCGACTTTTTCCTATCCCCAAATCTGAAAAAATCGCTGGCAGGAAGGAGATTTGCCTCAAATGAGTAGGTCATCGCCGCTACAGATGGCTATATTGCAGACCTCGAAATATCCTATTTTTCAGACGGCTTGAAGAGACTGTAGCACCGTTTGAAAAAGTGTATTGATCTTCGAGGAGACTACATCGAAAAATAAAAATAAAAAACCACACCAATACCGTGTTTTTCTTGTCCATTCCGGAAACATTTCAGGTCGCCTCTGGAAAGGAGTTGTTGTATTCTGAGTCTTCTTAACAATCTGTTGATATTCATGAATAATGTGTGCCATATGATGCATACTAGAATCATTTTATACGCCTTAGAGAAACATTACACATATGTTAATATAACTTTGTTGTTCTATAAATACTTTTAACATATTATACATTTATAAAGTATGCTATAGAGAAGACTCGTTATACTCAATTGTACGTCATTGACGACGTTATGTTGTCATATCTGTATTAGAGAAACTAAAAAAGTTATTTTGTTAAATTATATTTGAGGGATTTTATTCATTAGTTTAAATAGAAAATGTATAAATTGGTCGTAACATACGTATTCATGGCAAATAAACACATAATTTCCGTTTCAATATTAAATTTCCCTCTTACAAGTTTTTAATAGACTAAAAGTTCAATTCGGTGTTGGCAGATAAATCATATCTGTCAAAAAGGCGTGTGCTGTGTATATTTTTCCTGTCAAATTTCGTGTTTATTTTTGCGTTGATTACGTTATGAAAGACGAAAGTTGAGAAAGACTGAAGAGCATTTCAATTACTAATTACATTACGTTATAGTTACTGTATTGTGAATATTTTTTTTAGATTACATCAAATGTCACTGACAGAAATAAAAATAGATCCGGCAACATAAACAATACGAGGTCATGAATGACGTACAATTGAATGTAACGCGTTTCCTCTATATGTCTAGTACAATCAAAGCCAAATAGGATGTGCATTTAAAATATGAAAGCCAGAAGCAAAAAAATTAGAATCCGAAATATCTAAATTACAATAAGTAGCTTATATTTCAAAACATACATTTCTATAATATGGATAGTAATATTAAATAAGATAATCGAAAGCAAGATGTCCCTGCCGCTTCGTTGAAACGAAGAATTGCCAAAGTTTGTGCTTTCACGAGCATACGAACATTAGAAACTCGTCTAGGAACTTTAGTTAGCTTGTATATATTATTACCGAGTAACGCTCGAAGTTTATTTTGAACAGTTACTAATAAAATGTAAAATTTTAAGATATATGTAAATACGTTTTTCTTTGTTGAAGTGAAATTGTATTATTAGTCATTACCATATTATTATTACTTGAACAATGATTTAAAATCGGGAATTATGATCATTAATTCTTATTTGCGAAAACAGTAAACAAAGATTCTACAATTGCTCTAAATCAAAGTTTGGTATTCTCACATTTATATAGTTTTTCTTAAATTTGTGCTTTTATTTGAGACACATTCTATATAATAAGTAGGCACCTAAAACGTTATATATCTACGGGTCATGTTCATAGATATATTTATAGAAAGATAATAGTTTGTTTTTTGAAGGTAGATCAGTTTTCGTAATAGTACGCAATTTTATGTTTGTTTGGAAAAAGTAATACATTAACACTCACGAATTTCTTCTTATGGATAATCATGAAATGCAACGTGGATTATTAGAAAGAAACCGAGATCCTGTTGGGTCTAAAAACAGTATATTACTAAATTCTAATTATAATACTGCATTTAATGTCAGAGACATTATAGTTATCTAGGGCATAAAATAAAGTGATAGCCCAAGCCCCTTCTTCTTTATTGTGTTAAAGGATAGATTAATAAAATAAGGGAAGCATAATAAGCTTATAACAAGTATGTAGCTTATTTTGATCGGCTAGCTGGAAACTACAAAGATTGTTACTATAATTTGTAATCGTGCAAGAATTTGTCATCAAATAGTCAATTTACGAAAGCATAATTTATATTCCAAGGAAATACTTGCTTTCTTGTAACAAAATGCCCTGTGTGAGAGATCACTGCCATTTAGATCTCTCATTATTTTCAACACCCGACATTGTGTTTCTAATATAGTTGTACTAATAACATGCTCAATAGATTACATTAGCATAGAACAGACGATAGAAACCTCACTTTTAAATGAACCAATAAGTTGAACTTAATTAATACCAATTACTTCTAAATACATTCCGTGTCAAAGTGATAAAGTTTGTGTCAATGATTGTTGTAATGATTGCAATAAATTCATATCTTAGTCAAACATAATATGCAATAATAATAACAATAATTTACTTAATACCTTCTATAACAATAGCGTAGGGTAAGCTGTAATTTCTACACAGCATAATACAATTATATACAAAATATGCAATCGACGGCCTTAACAAATAAGAATGTGAAAATGCAGAATAAATTAAAATTTATATGCCGGAATGAATGTTGCCTAATGCAATTCAGGACGCACATTATTCTGCAAAATTATGTTTTGTCGTGTATGGTGCATCAAATATTTACATAAATCTGGAATAAACCTATTCCACAGAAACAAAGAGCTTTTCCATATTATAAAAAACAATATATAACTTAAACTTGTATATACAGGCTGGTTCACCGGGAACTGAATCGATCGATTGTGGAAAAACTATAGCTAGGAATGATCTGAAATTTTGACACTATACTAAAATCGATGGGGGCCATTCGCCTAAAATATTTTCAAGATGGCGGCACGTCGGGCTATGCCGGAAGTTGGCGCCAACTTCCTAATTTTAAATAGAATATCCTATATATTGTCGGGGTTTTTAGATTCTACGTTAAATTCTAAATATAATCCATATATAATGTCATATATCTAAGTGTAACCCTTTTTGACCTATTATACTTATGTTAAATTTGACGTTTGCAGGCAGAAAATCAATAGCACTTTTTCCATATAAAGATGAATTTATTATTTAATTTGAAGTAAATTCTCTCAAATAGATGGTCTAATTAAATACTATTCGTATAAAATTGTTACAATTATTTATACAGAGTGTGCGAATTATACGCCTGAAAACGAATTTGGAAAAATTGTCAAAAGAACATTTTTTTAATTGGGAAGCGGCAACTTTTATAATTTTATCTTATTCTGCATTAAAAATAAGGATTACTTTCTATAAATATGTCTATTATAAAAATTGGTGGTTTTGGAAATATTGGCAAGTTAGTGTTTTTATCTTCTACAATCCATACTGTTTGCATTAGTTCTTTTTTCAATAGTTAGCCATGACAGTGTTTACAAAATTATAAATTGTCATTCGTTGAAGAAAAGTTATTCCGGCGCGCTTAAATTATACAAACGATGATTATTTAAATTTATTTATTATTTATGGGGAATGTAATAAAGTTATGTCAAGAACATGTGATACATTTGCAACTCGATATCCGCAAAAACGGAAACCATCTACCAATACCATTAAACGTATTATAGAAAACTTCAGAAACTTTGGATCCGTGAGGGCAAAGATTCAGGGAAATAAACCAGTTATTAATAACGATAATAATATAATGCAAATGTATCACATGTTCTTGACATAACTTTATTACATTCCTCATAAATAATAAATAAATTTAAATAATCATCGTTTGTATAATTTAAGCGCCCCGGCATGACTTATTGAAATTATGATAAGGTAAATGACTTTTCTTCAACGAATGACAATTTATAATTTGTAAACACTGTCATTGCTAACTAATGAAAAAATGAGGTGTGGCCACCACACGACTTTCTTATACGTATGAGCGTTTCAAACTATACAATTTTAAGAATTTTTTTATACAAAACGCATTTAAAATTCTATTCTAAGTACTTTCATTCTCTCAATAAATCGCTATAGAATGCATACTTTGCAAAATATCAAAAAAGTGCTTCTCGATAAGAGTAAAAGTGCTACTTCCGGTCCGAATTTTAAAATTTCATATATACAAAAAATATTGCAAATCCAGTTTTAAATACTTTTGTACTCTTGAGAAATTTATATAGAATGCATAAGTTACGACATATTTGCAAAAAATCGCTATTCGATAAGAGTAAATGTGGTACTTTCGGTCCGAATTTTGAAATCTTTTTTATACAAAAGATATTGAAAATTATGTTTTAAATACTTTTATACCCGTAACGTACTTGTCTAAAAAGCATGACTTGCGAAATATTCGCAAGTCATGCTACTTTCTACTACTTCCGGTCTACCGATTTTACTGAAAATCTAATCAGATCTCAAGAGGGTAATTATACACGTAAATACAAAATTTGGAATTGATATCTACTGCGGTTTGACCGCTATCGTGGTCACACACACACAGAGAGACACACACAGACACACACACACAGACACATACACAGACACACAGACATTTTTTAAAAACCACTTTTTCGGTATCAGGAGACTTCAAAACGTGGACATCTGCAAAAATCTCGAGGTCGAAAATTTTCATCATCACAATACTTCCTTATACTACGTATAAGAAAGTAAAATGAACTAACGCAAACAGTATGTATTGTAGAAGATAAAAACACAAACTTGCCAATATTTCGAAAACTACCAATTTTTATAGTAGACGTATTTATACATAGTGATCCTTATTTTTAATGCGGAATAAGATAAAATTATAAAAGTTGCCGCTTCCCATTTAAAAAAATTGTCTTTTGGCAATTTTTCCAAATTTGTTTTCAGGCGTATAATACGCACACTCAGTATTAATAATTGTAATAATTTTATACAAATAGTATTTAATTAGACCATCTATTTGAGAGAATTTACTTCAAATTCAATAATAAATTCATCTTTATATGGAAAAAGTGCTATTTATTTTCTGTCAGCAAACGTCAAATTTAACATAAGAATTTCAATAAGTCAAAAAGGGTTACACTTAGATATATGATCATATACATAAAATATATTTAGAATTTCACGCAGAATCTAAAAACCTGACAATATACTGTGTATTCTTTTTAAAATTAGGAAGTTGGTGCCTACTTTCGGTATAGCCCGGAGTGCCGCTATCTTGAAAATATTTTTGCGAATGGCCCCCATCGGCTTTAGTATAGTGTCAAAATTTCAGATCATTCCTAGCTATAGTTTTTCCACAATCAATCGATTCAATTCCCGGTGAACCATCCTGTATATAAATCTAAATTATAATTTTAGACAATAGAATTTAAACACCAAAGAAATAAACATGATAATAATAATATCAGGCATACTTGAAAATATTTAGTCAACAGTCTCGTAAAAAGAAAAACTTTCCGTGATACTAGAGTGGTCCATGTGTGATACTGCGCAAGCATTGCCACGTCAATGACATTACCTTTAGTTCTATGCAAATTAATTAATATATGTATCTGCCTTTTAGCTCATTAAGGATATACCTGATGAATAATAATTACATGTTAAGAGACTCAAGTTACTAAATGTAAAAGATGATAATTCGTCACCCTACTGCAGAAATATCCTGTCACAAAATGCAAAATTTTACAAGAGACGTTTTATACCGCCTATCTTTTTTTTTAAATCAGCACTTTACTCTAAAAATTAGGGAATATTTACCATTTACATATTTAGAACAATATCTGTAAGGACAATCTTTGTTAATAAAAAATAGAGGACATAGGACACTACTCTATATAAGATGGTATTTTATGTCCAGTTTTGTGGACACAGCGGTATCCTGAGTGCAAGGATAAATTTAAAATATGAAAAAACAGAAATAAGGCTTCAGTATTCGATACAAATTAACTTAATAAAAAACGACCTCATCAAATTGTAAAATAATTGTATCGCCGCTTATTAAATCACCAAAGTTTCGGAAAGTTTATGCTTACACCTTCAAGGATGCCTTACCTGTTACTACCCTTACGTACAGATGTAAAATATGGAAAAAGGAACTGCGCTTCATCTCAATCGTCTTTGGGTCGTGGATTTACACGGAATCTTAGTTGGATGAATTTACTGACGCCATCTTCCTATTGTGTAATATTCCCTCCCCAAAATTGTACGTTGATTCGGAAGAAAAATCAGTTTGAGTAGTCAAGGTAGCAAAGATGAAAAACAAACCCACAATTTCCCAATAACAACAATTTAATAAAATGATCGTCGTGCAAAAAAAATTATAAACATGCAAAAAAAATAATTGGTGAATGCAGAAATGAGCAATTAATTAATTATGATACCATATCTGATTCTAACACAGATAAAAAAAGGTAAAATGTTAAGGTTCGAGATCACCCTGTGTATCACCCAAGCAATTGGCAAAATCAGCTTCAAATATTTAACATCAATTACTACTAGTGATAGCTTGATATCGCATGCCTTACATACGGTTTCACACTTGTTTCAATCAATGATCACACTGTTTGTAACAAAAAAATTAAAGTACTAAGATAAAATGAAAGATAAGCAATGAGTGATTAAAATTACAAATCAATAAAAAAAAATTAAACAAACGGCTTAAGGCTTCGAAAAGAAAATTTGAATTGGCAATTTAAATCTACAACCGACACAAAACTCTCGTATACTGAAACTTTTTTAATGCCAAATTTGTAAAAACTGGCAAAGATTCTAAATAAAAAAAATACTTGAATGAATCCTAATTGGGAAATTACTCAACGTTCTTTAACTGTGTTCAAACCAAAATTTACAAATAACAAGATATAACCCCAGGTTTCCGAGCACAAAATACCTACAGGAGAATTATGTCTATTTCTAGGCGAATACCTTATGGTATTACGAATTTAATTTTAGAATAACATCAATTTAAACTAACTGTATCTACAGTTTTAACGTACAAAGAATTAAGAAAGCGGTTCAAACACTTATCTTGTCTAACAGATGGGCGTGGTCAAGCACACAGAAAAAACTGGAACAATTCTTTAATCCGGGACTTCTGCGGAAGTAAATCTCGTGTGAGAACAGCCAGGATTCCTTATCACACAGTTTGAATAGATAAGATAACTCCCAAACGAAAAAAATACACCAAAATCTCTAAAATTTCCAGTAAACAAAATGGAGGCGCCTCGTGATTCTAAGTCTGCAATCTTTATATCGATAAATACGGAAATTTCAGCATAAAATGAGAAGCTAAAAGACAATAGAAATGACATACATTACTAATGATTCTAATTAACGCAACTCCAAGGAAGAGAAACTTACCAGATACTTTTTTTATGTATCGATCGCCTGCATTGATTATCTAACCAATTCGTCAAGAAAATATACAACGGGATAAAATATTGATGACCACTGCGGTTTTATCCGCAATGCAATCAGCGTAATTTCTCGGTAACCAAATGGCAAAATGGATGGAAATTGAAATGCACCAGGCAATGCCCAAATCCCCGCGATAAGAGCACTCAACGACAAAGATGGGAACTACGTGTCACAGTTGTGCCAACACTTAAAACTTAATTTCAGCGTCGATGCAACAAAGGTTGCCTACGCCTCAGCTAGATTTTAAGCTAGCGTAATTAAGTTGCATATCACTCAGTTAAATTTCTGATTTATTGGATCGTCCCGTCATCTGCTAGCGAGACCGATTTTTATTGTTAAATAGTTGTCTAGCTTCGCGATTCTTCTAGCGTGTTATAGACAACAGATGTCTATAACACGCTAGAAGAACCGCGAAGCTGGACATCTGTTTAACAATAAAAATCGGTCTCGCCAGCAGATGACGGGACGATTCAATAATCAGAAATTTAACTGATTCATGTTCAGATTATAGTTATAGACGTTCGTTACCACACGATAAATTTAAGTGATGAATAAAAACAATTCTATCGAAAATTGCTAACGTAAAAATGATCACGAAAACAAAACAATAATTCTACCAAAATAAATGAAGGAAACAAATTCTGAAATATACAGAACTGTTCAAAATTAACGTAACACTTCTCTAGCCAAGTCAATTATGTTAGCAAATGTTTCTTTGTCAAACACAATAATCTCCAACACTGAAATTCCCGAGGTTATTTCTGTCGATATAAAAAAAGGCCAAACTCTTGTTATTAAGGGTACATGATATACCATTGTAGGGCTCATATCCAAAACCGTTAAGAACTAAAATGGCCACTGTCCAACTGACATGGAGATTGGCCCTTCTCACCCAATAATTAGCAACAACCGCAACAAAATAATGAATGGAGGTTGGCCGCTTGATTAAACCTAACCTAAAAATTAGTTTTCCACATGACTTTCGGTGCCGTTTTTGACTTTTTATTAAAACGTATTCTGAAAGAACCAAAAGACTTCTATCTTTTCTTAATTGTGGTGAGAAGAAAACTCAATGTAAGTTGCAATAATAAAGAAAGTAGTAGCTATAATATTTTGGTATAACCTAGTGTTATGAATATTTCATTATCTTGTACTTATTTATTTAGATTCTCAGTCTGCTTCGACTTCTGTAATAGTCGAAGAAATACCTCGTATTAATGATAATGTTAATGTAGCGGTTCCAGTTAGACACGTGAGCAGTAAGATATTTTGTTCGACAGGAAAAGTTAAATAGATAATTTCTTTAGAATGTTGAAGAAGAAGTCAGCGACGACGTAGAAGCTTCAGACGATAATGATATTGACTATGTGCTAAATGAAAGCAACAATGAAAGCGAAGAAATCAATGATGAAGGAAATGTTTTGCCAGAGGAAACGAAATCTAAGAAACGCATCAGAAAAGAATATACATGGAAGCAAGTTCAACCCACAGAAAATAAAGCTAGGGGAAAACAGTACAAGACAGCAAAAGGACAGAAGAGATAAGATATTGCAACCTCATTGTAACTGTAAGAGAAAATGCCATACTTAGATTAATGAAGAACAAAGAACTCGTCTTTTTAATTCATTTTATGCACTTAGTAGACATGCTCAGGATCAATTTTTATCATAAACTGTTGAGGAAGGTTTGAAAGAGCGAGAAAGGTTACCAGAAGGAAAGCTCCTTAGTAGGCGACAGTTTTCTAAAAAAGATTATTTAAAATACATAGAAGGAAGTAGAATACAAATGTGCCAAAAAATGTATTTAAAACCCTTCGACATTTCGTTAAAAAAGATTAGAGTTATTTGTGAAAAAAAAAGAAAAAACAATGGTGTTTGTCCACAGGATGGTACAGCATGGCATGCAACCTAAAATATGTGAAATGATTAAGGATAATGTTCGTCAACATATCAAGAGCTTCCCTGCTATTCTATTTATTATTCCCGCGAAAAAACGTCGAAAAAGTATTCAAGTTCTGACTTGTCGATTTCGCAAAAGTATAGGCTCTATTGCTTATATTGCAAAACTTATAATTTACATAAAGTGAAGAAATTCCTATATCGAAAAATATTTAACGAAGAATTTAATTTATCTATTCACCACCCGGCCAATGACACCTGTGCAAAATGTGACCAATATAATCTGACAATTAAATCGATGGACAGCTGTACTAATCCAACAGAGGAACAAAATAAAGAAAAGGAGATGATACAATTAAAGAAAAAGAACACTTAGATTTGCTCGAAAAAGCAAATAAATAAGGCTGAGTACAAACAGAAAAGTAAAGTATATCTTAGTTTTGTAACAATCCCTTTCGATTTGGAAAAATGTCTCCCAACACCATATTTAAGAAACGGCGTACCTTTTGACAAATTATAGCTATGGACTTATAATCTAACAGCATACAAAACTGATACAGATGGCAATGAGGCAACCTGCATTTTGTGGAACGAAAGGATAGGGGGTCGTGCCTGACAAGAAATTGCTTCCTGCATAAGAAAATTTATATTGTCTTTGGATTCAAAGAAAATTCAAACTTTGAATTTTTACAGCGCTTCTTGTTCAGGCCAAAATAGAAATATTTACATGGCCAAAATGTTTTGTTACATTATAAAGGAACTTCCACCAACCAGTACAATTGCTGAGATAAAGCATAAGTTTATGAAACCCGGCCACACTCACGTGGAGGCTGACACGATTCATGCCGCTATTGAACTAGCCAAGAAGAAGACAACAATGGATATGGAAGTTCCACATGATTGGATTAATTTTATTAAAACAACTGTGTATAGAAAAAATCCTATGAGGGTGATTGAGATGGGGAATTTAAAGAAGTTGATTTAAGAAGAGGATCGTTAAGAACTCGACAAAACCACAGTGATTTTGGATTGAAACCTCTGCACGATCAACCAATACTGATAGATGATTTAAAATATCATAATTTACGAGACCTTTTGCCATTTTATGAAAACCTTCAACGTTCGTCTACTATGAATCCTAAAGATTTCACTGCTTCAGACAATGAATTTTAATGTTTTGTTAATAGCAAAAATGTCTGGAATGTTCCGAAACTTTTTTTTAAGGTATATAATAATATAGAATTAAGTTTCTTTTATTTTCTCTACTAAATTTTATAATTGGTTCAAATAAATTTAAAAGTTTACTTATTAAATAGAGACAGTTTTGTATTTTCTTTAGTTATTCTTTTACCCCACTTCATAAAAAGTGGGTACTATTTCCCATAACAATAATTAATAAAAGGGCCAATCTCCATCTAAATCATAAAATATCTTTTTTTTAATCAACAATAAAATTTTTAAAAATATACATTATTTTGAAGTGTTTTGTCGGTATTAATTACTTGAAAATAATTATCCACACACTTAAAATTACAGTCATATTGCTTTTAAATGTTGCGCAATTAATACCTTAGAACACTGTAAATGGAGATTGGCCTTTTTAAGACTCAGATCCAGAAATAAGCAAGGGTACACATTGTTGAAGGCAAAATTCCCTAGCTTAGTAACAAATTAATAATAAAAGCACATTAGTAGTTTTTCTATAAATTGTCGACAAATATCTAAATCTATATATTAATGTACACGATTAATAAATATATAGAGCATATGTATGTAAATCAATAAAACGAAATCTCTACCAACATACACACATTGCTAAATTTAGAAACAGTTTTCATGTCACCTAAATCACTACGTTCCTATTTTTTTACCCCGAAAACCCACAAAATCTCCTCTAATGCGAGTTATTACGTACACGCATAACGGGACTATTTATCGAATATAAGCCGATATAAATCGTTGTTTCCATTCGGGGCTTTACATCTCTATATCTCAGATACATTTCCAAATTCGAACGTATCATTACATCAGACTAAATTGTTGCCAGATCTTATCGTATTATATTCACACATACACGTAATGGCCTTTAGTGTAATACGAAGGCGTGTAAGTCGAAAATTCTGAATCAAAATCTAAATTAAACATTATTTAACTTGGTAAATTTTCATAATTACTAACGAGCGAACAAGCGTTTGAATAATTTATTGCAAGAAAGTGAAAACACAACAATTTACGCTATTATACTCCTAAAATTCATGCGAGGGTTTATTTTTTGTAGATTATAAAATAAAATAATGACTTATATGTAACAAATGTCACCAAATAACGCAGCATAACAAAAAATATTGTCCTAATATACCACAATGCTGGTGATTTCCTGATAGATGTGTCATTTTGATATTATTTTATCTTCTGCAAGGTTATACAAGAGATATGTGTACCACTAGACTTCCTCATACCTATGTGTTGTCTGAATATTTTACACAAAGTTGTTCTAAATTATATTTTCTTACCCGCATCGCTGTAATACAGGATAGCTCGCCGCCGCTATGCCCGTTGCGGAGAAGAGAGTGGGTCGGTCTTACTTTGAACTTTTCTCTCTCGTTCTATGTGTCAATCATAATGATTTTCTCCTTCCTCTAACTATCTCAAATATAGAGTAATGAATGATATGGCAATGCAAATGTTAAATAACTCAAAAATAGAAATAGCTAGATCGCAACAAAGAAAATTAAAAACAACATTAAAGCGATGATAAGTATTAATAAAATATTTCAAGCAAGTCTTATTATAAAATTTACTCAAAACAAAACAACCAAAGATATATAAATATGAGTTCATACTGTATCCCATATCGGTTCAACGTATAACATCATCACTAGTTGAACCCACAACTGTCATTTAGATTGTTTATGAATATAACCTAAATAACATAACCACAAGAAACATGAAAGGAAGTAATGAAAAATCATACGTAATACCACAGAACGTATTAACTGAAAAGAGAGCAAAATGTGAATATAACTTAATCAGTAACAGCTGTGTACGTAACAAGCAGCCAAAAATGGTAGTTGTAACAAATATGATCAGACATCCAATATTAATAAAATAACAGAGAATGAGTAACTAAATTCTAATGTCAACACTTAATAACAATTTCCATAAATATTAAATACTAATAGTGTGTATCAAAATGCCCACGCTCTCTTAATTTTAGTAAACCTTTAGTGGCCGAAATTTCATACCATTAGCAACAAAATTTTAAAGATATGTGAAGCTTATATTGCATCTATAAAATTTATTTTTAAATCCCATTACATCATATGTTAAATATTTATATTTATTATACAATTATATAAAACTTAAAACATACGACTGCTCGTATATGTATGTAAGCAACTAAAAATACATGTAAAACCAGATAAGAGATCAGCTTTCTAGTAAAGTTTGCATGTTCTAGAAAAATTAAATTAATTACTAAAAAAAACCAACACACCGTATTTTCAGGTTATAAATAACAGCTTGCATTTAAATGTTTCACCATATGTACTTATGGGGGTGTTCAGGGATATTTCTAAGGGTGGCAGTTAAACGAGCTAAAATGTGCATTGTGATATAGGCGATAATAAAAGAGATGCTTGTATAACGAAATTTCGGCCGGATTATGCTCGTAAAAAAGCTCGTAAACGTGCAATTAACTGTATCTGATTTATGCCTCGTTAGGTAGTAGTAGGCCGCATGCAATAAAAATTTTACCAATGCCAGTAATTATAAGCTAACCGTGTATTCTAATTTATACTACGGTAGGACATGAATTATTTAGGAAAAGAGGTCCTTATTTTTTTTAAGTAACAATTTCTTCATTCTGAAAAATATATTTTTTGTTTAAATAAAAATATGATCTAATTTCTCCACACACGCCACCTTAATCCAGGACATCCCAAAGCAGTAAACCACCCCTATACATGTTGTCCCGCAATACTCTCTAAAAATTTTATTCAAGCAACAATAAGACGTCTCAGTAATAATTGCAACGAAAAACAAATTATCAAACACAAATTTATAAATCTACAGGTATTAATTTGACTAAATTAAAAGAAATTAGAATATATGAGTAAAGTCTATAAAATAGCTATACAATAATTTTGCATAAACTTCAATCGTTTAATTGCAGTAATTACGATGAACCTACAAAATTAGCATTCAGAATATTTATAATTCTTTTACCAATTCCTAACTTATTTCTAAAGGGAAAGTACATATTTCTTTGCTGCTACTGAGATAGAAGCTTGACGGTAGCAAATATTACTTTTTTTACCCTCCAAATCTAATATATCATCAGGGCTAACATTTACGTACAATGACACGTCAACAAGATATGAATTAGGTCATTAACTATAGTTCAAGAAAAACACGTGCACCTCTGACCGAGATTAGACTGAACTTATATCATTTCGCATATTAGCCAAGAGATTATTTTAGCCTTAGCATCCCTCAGAGTTCACAGATTGCTTAAGTTGTCAGTCGGTAGACAACCGAAAAGTCTTGGAAGCATATTTTTCGTATGCCTCAACCATTATTTGTTTTATGACGCGGAACCTCCATATCGGTCTCTTCAATAGCCCTAGTGTTATAATTATGTTACCTTAGTTCCACCATATTGTGGTCAAAATAGTTTCTTAAGTAAACAGTAAACAGTAACTGTAGATTTTTGCGTGTTCCACTGGAATGATCGCTTGTGTTTCCCTAATGCTTCTAACTATTCGGTTTAGACTAATTTGCAGTCTTTTAAGGTGACAGACAGATGCAAAACCCAAACCGTGATCGCATACAACAGACTTGACTCTATCAAACCATGATAAATCAATAACAAAATCCTCTGCGGTCAAATACTAACCATGCACATTCCATGCGGTAATGCAATGTGCATAACTTTATTTTTTTTATATTAATAGATAGTTTTTTTTATCATGTGCCCATATCTGAAACTTATGTAGTTTTCTTTTAACTTATTAGTTCCATTTGGTAAGTCTTTATGTGCAAATAAGATCAGCGTATCATCAGCGTAGAGGTAATGATCACGTCTACGAAAACACTGGGTATTGCATTAGCGTAAACCAAATATATTGCAAAAAAAAAATCCGAATTGCTTGTCTCCTACTTTTTTTAAGATTTCTCCTGCTTCTTAACCAATTTTCAAGTCTATATAATTTCTCTCTTCCTGTCATTCTTCTTGCCCTTGGACGCCCACCCCTCACTAATCTAGGCAATTTCTCCTGATCCATGCCCGATATGTTTTCATTCCATCCCTGTCGTCTCTTCCTTGACCATATAGTAGTGTCATCAGCTTGGCATGTCTCCCTTATGTTTTCATTTCTGACTCTATCCCATAAGAAGAAGAATTGCTTGTTATTGAGGATTTAATATTTTATAAAGTAATCATTAACTTTGTCTCCAATATGGCTTTCCATTATTTTGCCTAACACAGATAGGACGGCGATTGGTCTATAATTGTCATATACATTATTCATACCCCCATTATAGACTGGTGTGACAACTGCTAGTTTTAACCTCTTCGGGAAGTACACATACCTCACAGATAAATTTACTAATTTTGTTATAATTCTGGCAAAAGGAAAGCTACATCTCTTAACGTCCGATGCTCGAATACCATCTGCCCCAGCTGATTTCTTTTCATTTAAGTTCAAGATTATGTTAACTACTTTTTGTGTCGTGATCTCCGGTAAGGAAAATGATTATAACTGTGTATTTCCCAAGAGACAGTTGATCTGTTTTCATTGTCGCATAACGTTTGAAAGTGCTTGTAACTGTGTATTATAGTGTACATTTGATCTGCTGTCATTGTCGAATAATGTTTCATTACATTTATGAGCATCCTTCACTGATTCACTAAATACATGAAAAAATCATTTTGCAATATCCGTGTCTGTCCGTTTCAGCTCGAAGAATAGTGCTATAATTTAAGGAAGCTTTATTTTTTTTTCGCAGCACGTTATTAATGGTTTCCCTTGGTTTTTCATATTGTTACGATATCTTACAAATTCTTTTCTATAATCATTTGTGTTTTCAATTCTTATCATATCGTTTAAATTGTTTGTAAGTTCTACATATTTTGATCTGAGACTTTTTCTTGTGTTGTCGTCCTTTGTTTATTTTTTCCAAACTCTAAATGCTTTGCACCTCTTTTTAATTCCCATCGGTGTTTGGTTAGTTAGCTATGATATAAAAGAAGGAATGATTATTAAGAATAGCGATACTTAATGTGGTGAAGTAAGCTGTTATTAATACTTAAGAGTGCTTTACAAACGTTTTGGGGGGAGAGGGGGAATATTTTTGGTGCTGTTCCAATTTCTGTAAGAATATATGAAATTCTGCAATTGATTTGTTCCTTTGCTCGTTAAGCAGGAATGAATCGCGTAGATGATAATTTGGTTCTAAGTCTGTGATGGTAATCATGAATATGGTCAATATTCTACTGTCAATAGTGTAATTAATAAGTAATTATTTGTTTAAAAAACTAAAATGAAATATAGTTAGGTATTCTATAGCGGAAAAATAAATTAGAAGAATGATATCTGCAACCACAAATGCAAAAAATGTGGCGACAAAAGCAACAACATTTAATATCTACTTAAGATATAGAAATCGAAATGTAGTAACGATTTGCAACAATATTCGTTTCTTCTTTATAAAATATTTTATAAATTATCATCATCTATTTCACCAGTCCAGAAGGCCAGCTCCATAGCATGGATAGTTATGGAAAAATTTTGACAAGACAATTTTTGGCAATTGGGTAATCGTAATCCAAAAAAAAAACTTCGAAGGGCTTATATAGCTTATGGCTTCTGAGATCATAAGAATTGATGAACAATTGCTAACAATAACATACTTTCCAATCTGATGTTTACGAAAAATGAAAAGAAAACATAACTGAAAATAACTTATTGCAAGCCTTGAACTTAAAAGAAAGAAAAATGTTAGTCTGCCGAGTATCATTACAAAAGCAATATCCGTGTCTGTCCGTTTCATCTCGAAGAATAGTGCTATAATTTAAGGAAGTTTTATCTTTTTTGCGCAGCACGTTATTAATGGTTTCCCTTGTTTTTTCATATTGTTACGATATCTTACAAATTCTTTTCTATAATCATTTGTGTTTTCAATTCTTATCATATTGTTTATATTGTTTCTAAGTTCTACATATTTTGATCTGAGACTTTTCCTTGTGTTGTCGTCCTTTGTTGATTTTTTCCAAACTCTAAATGCTTTGTACCTCTTTTTAATTTCCATCAGTGTTTGGTTAGTTAGCTATGGCATAAAATGAGGAATGAATATTAAGAATAGAGATACTTAATGTGGTGAAGTAAGCGGTTATTAATACTTAAGAGTGCTTTATAAACGTTTTGGAAAATGAAAAGTGTTTTTTTAACAAAAATTCATCATTACTACTTCAGAAGTAACACAAAAGTTCTTAGAAGCAAAACTTTGTATGTTTATTCATTATAACCAATCAGTTGCACATCTATTGAAGAAAGAAAAGGTAGTTTTCATTAAGTTTATACCGGCTTAAGAATATTTATGTAAGCACCAAATAAGCAAATGTTGTCTAGATGAATTGTCTATGGTGACGAGATATACTGCTTCTGTTTTGATTTTGAAATACTGGATAATTCAGTATTTTTAAGTATTTTATGGTAACTGTCAATGAATACTTCTGGTTGCCAAAAGTTTCTCTTCCTATTAAACGAAGTAATAAATATTTTACGGTTTTTGTTTTAAAATAAAGTTTCCTTCCAAACTAGTTGCTATATTGCATTGGCTAAGAATGCAAATGCAAATAATTATTATTGCATTCAGTACGAATGGGAACTTTTGGCAAGCAGAACTGTTTATCGACAGTTTTTATATATTTTTTAAATTATTAATTTTTCTCTGTTGCTTGAATTCACAATGTGATTGTGTATAGCAAAAGTATTGAAATAAATTCTGACCTAAAGAACTTGCACTGGAACTATCCAATGAAGTGAAAAGTAGTATTTGTCTGATATTTTGTAGTAATTATCACTAAATTTCAAACAAAATCTACAAAAATGTATTGCTTTAATTTATTCACTATTATTCAACAAAGTCCTTTGAGGTAATCAATTTTTCCATCCAAGCAAATGTAATAAGTGAATACGAAAGAGGTTAGAAGCTAATGTATCTAATAATGATCAATTTGGACGGAAATGTTATTATAATAATATTTAAAATATAAATATTTAATTCGGATAATAAACGAATAATCTATCTACCTATACATATATGAAGCAAATACATTTATGGGTAAATAACGCAGTCTTAAATACTGTTTACCAAAAAAAAATATTATTATATATAGAAAAGGTGTACTAATTACAAATTAAGCTTCCATATAAGCTCTTTAGATGGGGTGAAGCATCAATTTACCGATAAGCCAAAGTCCAAAGAACCATGAACGCTTGATTTGGTAAAATAATGTGAATAATCATAAATTTGATATGGCATGGATTTTAACATTGTTTAAATGCTTAATACCACTAAAACTTGTCTATCTGAAATAAAAAAGAAAGTGTATAAAACTTTGACTTCCAGGTTGCTTACGGTTGAGAAAAACTGTTAAGGAAAGACATTCTTAGAATGAGAGAAAAAATTCTCTTTTTCAAATGATCAGAGTGTTTTAGATTTAACTGCAGTATTGAAATTCTTCTGTTAATCGTGAATCTATGAAATGGATTGATATTGTCTCTTCGTACAACATACACAATTTTCTGCAAAACTTTTCTGGGTTATTACGGTGGTATTACTTGAAATATATGCTCATTCACAGAAAACTTGAGTCAGTAAATTATAGACTAAAGGTAATAATTTAAAGAAATTGTTCAAAATATTTACTTTCGGCAGCGGAACAATATCCTAACTTACCGTATGAATATCAGCGAGTGTTTTGCAATTGTCGCACTCTAATAGAGTTGCAAGCGTCTGTGATTTATTCCCTCACCTTTTCCAAGTTATCAGGTTTCTCTCAGACATTGCCGTACACTTTATTTTGTACATGACCTCATAAAAAAAATTGAGTGGGGTTAAGGTCTGGCTTCCGGCGGGCCATCTAAATGGTCCATATCGCCCAATCCAACTATTGGGGAAACTTTAATTCAAATATTCGGTGGGTGCTTATGTCAGCACTATGAACTGGTACTCCGTCTTGCTGGAGAATTATTTCCCCATTAGCTAGTAACTCATCCAGGCGGAGGCCTATTCCATGTGAAGCAGATTTAAATATTTCTGTTGATTTAAATTCTGGTCGATAAAAATTGGCTCCAGCATGTTACTGTCCACTATTCCTACCCAAACATTAACATTCTGAAGTCACTGTGTGTTAGTCCATCGAATCTTATAAGGATTTTGTCGTGCCCAAATTCTTTAGTTTCGCTTATGTACCGGCCCTTCCACAGCATATGCATACTCATCAGAAAACAGAATTCTCGTTAACACATTTGGATCATTATTTACTTTTTCCATCCAAAATTGGTAAAATTCCATTCCTGAGAATAAATCGGTTGGTAACAATTTGTGGACATTTTAAAATCTCGTAAGATTTGTACTTTTCGGTCTTCAACGCTTTATTAACTGCTTCTTGAAATTTGGAACTGATCGGCAAGCATGTTTAAGCTAGTTTAAGCTTTCGTTTTCAACCATTAAACAAATGTTAATATTGGTTTTTTCTGTAAAGGTCGATGGATTTCTAATACGTTTCCTGCGGTCACAATTTACGCAACCTGTGCTCTGGAATTCATTACAAATTCGAGACACTGAAGAAATACTTAAAACTGGCAGATAAGGATATGCTGCTGCCAAGTTGTCAACAATCTCTCTGTAGACATTGCATGGATGCATGCCTTAAGAATTTCCAATCGTTCTGCAACTGCCTAGGCAGACATTTTCTTCGTAATTTTACATAATCGTGAAACCAAAGTACCCGAAGGTGTAGGTTATTGCTTAGACTATTGTCTTTTGTCGTTGATAAACTTTGCCCACTGTTTTTTATCCCTTGTCAATTCCAGCGCTTCTCTCCACGTTTTGCCCCTCTTCTCCAGTATTGCTCCTATCTCTTTGTTCCATGTTTTCTTGGGTTTGCCCCTATTCCTCCTCTTGATTATCCTCGCATCCCATACATTTTTGGCTTGCCTGCTGTTGCTCATCCTGGTTAGGTGTCCAAACCATGTGAATTGCTGGTCTTCAATCTTGTCTAATATTGGTTCTACTTCCAGTTCTTCTCTTATGATGTCATTTCTTATTCGATATTAGCGTGTAACCCCTTCCTTAGGTATTTCATGTCCATTGCCTGTATTCTGCTTTTCATTCTGGCTGACGTCACGCAGCTCTCGCTGCCGTATGTTAATATTGGTCTGAACACTGCTCTATATACTGGCATCTTTGTTCTGTGACTGATCTCCTTGTTGCTCAGAAACTACCCAGAAAGTGAGAAATACACTCTTGGCGCGCTGGATATTCTTTCATTTACTTCCTGTTCCATGTCACCATGTCTTTCTATTTGGACTCCCAAGTATTTGAATATATTCACTTGTTCTATTTTTTGTTCTTGAATTTCTATTTTGATTTCTTCGTTATCTAATAATTACTAGTATTTTTGTTTTGTTTGTGTTTATTTTCATATTCCTTTTGCATAAACATAAAATGTTTAATCTACCTTGTTTTCTTCACTTAATTTTGTGTTAATTTACTTCAACTGAACAGGGAAAACCAATTAAAAAGGACATCTTAATGTTGTTAAAGCAGTGTACAATTGGTAGAAAAATGTTTGATTTATTGAACGAAATACAAATTACTTTAAAGTTTGACCCGCAAGAAAAGTTAACATGGGGAAGCATTTTTACTATGCAAATCCCTATGTTCCGCGTTAAAAAAAATTTACGGTATACGTTATTGTCCACAGATTTTTTTCATTCAAAGTTTAAAAAGCAAATGCAGAAGAATGCGTTTTGCCTCTGTTAAGTATTTTGTAGATGTAAAATACTCAAAGAAATTGATTTCTTTGACAGTTTACAAAATTCTTCTCTAAGTACTGAACAGCCGAAGAAAGAGCTTAAACAAACGTATATTTTTTCAATGAAATTTCATAGAAAAACAATGAGTAACACGTTTTTCCCATGGCTATATTAATAACACAGAAATACATTCAAATATATTAACCAAATAAATACTATTGGGAAAGCTGAAGTGTTTTGTATATTAGATATATTAAAAGTTTCGAAGAACTTTTTGTATTTCTGTTAGCTAATGTCATTTCCGATAAATTAGATTCCGCAGAAAAAAATTACGTTTTGATTAAAATTCGAATAGCGATAAAAAGCGAAAGAAATTAAATCAGTGCGTAAAGAAAAGGCGGTGGAAAACGGAGGAGCCATGCGCTCGCAAAACGTTCCGACGAACCGAATGCCGAATTCCGCTACTGCATCAGTCAATACGGCA
The DNA here is from genome assembly GCA_963170755.1 of Amphimallon solstitiale. Taxonomy (NCBI): domain Eukaryota; kingdom Metazoa; phylum Arthropoda; class Insecta; order Coleoptera; family Scarabaeidae; genus Amphimallon; species Amphimallon solstitiale. Next base: position 36,755,095 of record OY720679.1, read on the forward strand.
GCACGCGTTTCGACAATTCAATTACAAGACCTTCTTTTTCCTGAGGGTCTTATTCCTTCCTTCCTCTTTTCTTCTCGTTGAGTCGCCCGTATCGTCCCCTTGATGATGACGTCACTAATAGTGGATGCGTCACAACCATACAATAATACAAGACAACTATAACATAATTCAAGAATCTCCTGGGAACACCAGAAATTTAGTCGACCGATGACGCTTCGTCGCCCCCCCAAAGAAAAAAGAATCAATTTGGACTTTTGCTAGTTTGCCGGATATATACGGACCTAGGGTCCCGGGGATAATTCCGTCGACGGGCTGTGACGAGAGTTTATTTTTCGCATTTTCTCGCCGACAATTTCGTTTCAATACTAATAACAAAGCCACCTTCTTTTTCTCTTCCCTGGCGAAGAAAGAAAAATAAAGAAAAGTCACCAGACCGCAATATTCGATAACGTATAATCAATAATCACGAACAGTAAACACAGTTCCTTATTGACACCATTTCCAAAATATACGTTCACATAAAAATACAGAGAATATGGTAATAACTGAACTCAAACTTAATAAGATATACATACAACTTGTATTTTTATTCATTTGTTTACATACAAAGTGTTGCAATGAATTTGAATTTTCAACGCAATTTTATTTGATAAAGTATTTAAGATTCCTGAAATAAATAAATTAACCTTTATAATACCCTTGAGTCTTTGAAATTATCGTGAATTCATTGTATTCTCTGTTTCTATCAGAAATTTCTAAAAAAGAAATTTCGGAATATATTCCTAAATATTACTTGGGCCACATTTTATCAACATGAACAATTTTTTAAAAAGTTAATAAGTTACACTTAATGCCAACCAGATCTATTATCTATTATACCTAATATTATTAGCATATATTTAGGAAAGAATACATTTTTAATGAGTATTTGTTTTATTTTTATCTACTTGTCATTTGTTATTGTAAAATATCTTACATGTCCTCTAGTTTTTTCCCCAAATATTTTGTGTTCATTTGGTTGCATTTCATTATTTGTCATGAAGATCGCCTTCGTTGAGATATTCTTGACGCATAGCTAATTGGTACTTTCCATGTACGTGTACGGGGGGAGAGGGGGAAACTTTTTGGTGCTGTTCCAATTTCTGTAAAAATATATGAAATTCAACATTTGATTTGTTCCTTTGCTCGTTAAACAGGACTGAATCGCGTAGATGATAATTTGGTTCTAAGCCTGTTATCTTAATCATGAATATGGTCAATATTCTACTGTCAATGGTGTGGCCAAAAATAAGGTTTCAAGTAAAATCAGAATAAAGTACTATATCAACGCAGAGAGTATAGCTGAAAAATAAATTAGAAGAATGATATCTGCAACTACAAATTTTTCTTGTGGAACAAGCATAGTGTCAGATAATCTTTATGATTATACATATTCAACCAGCCGCATCATTCAGCATATGCGAAATGTTTTCAAATTTTCTCATAATATAGTTACAACGGAGGCAAGCATCATATACTCTCTGAATACCAAGTGAGGTGATCTTGTCCAAGGCACCATGGTATACCGAATAGTAGTAATTGAAATGTGATAAAATTAAAGTGTAGCATAGATTATTTTCGACATGCTGATTCAAGATGTGCTTGTAGGGGTAGAGCTTTTTGAGATTTATATATGAATTTTTAATATAATTAGTAATTTGGTAGCGATAGCGGAAAGTCTACCAAAAGTACACCAAAGTGACACTGACGTTTTTGGCCTTCTCGATGATAGGTAATATAGTACCATTAAGTTTAATTTTATTACTGAAGTTGCGGCGTATCTCCTTTGACTCAAACAAAGCAACATACGACTTTTCCGGATTAATTAGAAGTAATGATTTGTGAAGGTCACAAAGAGTCACTGAAGATTAGTATTAATATTCTTAACCGCAGAACACCAATTTGATGGACGGAACGAATAACAAAATTGTGTGTCATAGGCGTAGACATAAACCTTAAAATAATGTATGCAGTTTAGTAACTTTGATGTGTGAATATTACACAAAAGAGGCCCAATCACACATACCTGCGGTACTCCTCTGGTGAGTATGAGACTGATGATGCACTAGTACCTAGCTTGATAACCTGCTGACAGTTCACAATATTATTCAACAGGGCAGTCATACTATCACCCATGCCAACACTTCTTAGTACAACAGATGAAAGAATGTCCTGATCGATAGCATCAAAAGCTTTGGAATATTCCAGTAGTACAAGGCACGAAACAAAACTATCCACAACCGCAATCAGGTCATCTGTAACCGACAATAAATCAGTTTCGCAGCCATACCCAGAGCGGAAGCCTGACTGAGTTGAAAGCAATATATAGTTTTTACACAACACGTCAACTGTAAAGCAGCAACCCTCTCAAATATTTTGGATATAACGGGCAATAGGCTGATAGGTCTCAAATTCTTTTTATAGCATTTGAACTGAGAAGATATTGTCTCTAATTTATTTACTTACAATTAGCAGCAACTTTATAACGCAATTATATTAATTAATATTACCGATTGAACTGACACTAGTCACGAGTCAATACTTGTGAAGTACTTTGATACGCCAGTAAAGACATTACTAAGCTATTGACTATTCATCTTTATGTAAGACATTGTAAGTAGATTTAAATGAAAATTTTATGAACGTTTTCTTTCAAACACACTATAATAGAGCTGCAAGAGAATGAAGATTAAATTCATCGCGGTGTGTATGACCACAGTCTGATTTTTATCAATATATACTACAACACTGACGTGCTAATAACACGTATATACGATAAACACATTAGTTACGTAGAAAATGTTAGATTCTGACTCTAGTTTGTCCCTAAATAAAATAACTATTTGAATTTATTTCAGTAAAGCATGCTCTTAAATAGTTGATTGCGTTCTTCAAGTTTATTTCATGGTTATTTAAATTGCAATTTCCCTTGGAAATGTTCGACGATAAAAGTTTTATTACGGAAAGAGCACCTCCAACGATTTTAACATACGACTGAAACTTAAGATACTAGTATCGAGAATAGAAGTTTTAATTAAATCGATAGTGCAAATTTCAAGTAGAAAAGCATAGTCCAATAATATTTACATTTACACGAATATACCACATTATGTGCTTAATCTCTTAATTTGCATATACTATATGAACATTTTTTTATGTATGCATAATGGTTATATTTAAAATAATTTATTTGTTAAGTAAATTAAAAATAAATTCCAACATACGTTTTCAGAATTGCATGCATTGCATTGTAAATTCTTTTTTCTACTCCCATACTTTAATTGTATTATTAGATATGCCGAACCTGTACTTTAATGATGTCCATTACGATACAGATTTTCATTATGATACAAGTTTATATCCATTAGGAATACAGATTTTTCATTACCATACAAGTCTATATCCAATAGGAATGCGACATTCCAGTATTCAAACAATACTCAATATGGCGACTGCATATCTGACAGATATACAAATTAAATAAATGTGACTGTTCTCTGCAATTTACAAGTAAGTACTTAAAATTTGTGCTTTTTTGAAAATATAAATGGTAAAAATGAGGGATAATGACAGTGAAATGTAAAATTTGAGTCCACCAGAAATTATGGAACAAGCTTATTAACCACGAACAATTTATTACCAGCTAAATTCGCAAAGGTGCATGGAAAATTTTAACCTCAATTTATGAAATGGAATGTTCAAAAAATAATGTTTTATTATGGGGTCGTAGAAAAAATAGTGTATGCAACTCGCATTTAATGGCTGTTAAGACACTCGTATTCATTGCATTGTCTTACTAGTGTCTTAATAGCTTTCATTAAATGCTCATTGCATAATATACTATTATAAAATTGCAATTACTATTAAATATAGTTATAATAGTATATTGTTCAACGAATTTGAGTGGATAATTTATTACACGAGGATCAATATCCACGCAATGAGTTGACTATAATACTTAGTCTATTAATGTCGAAGTAACACACGGGCTTACGCAGAGGTGCCGACTAACTGCCGTGAGGTAGGACATTAGGGGTGGCGCTATATGCGCTAATGTAAATTCTGGACTTTACAAGGCTTGCTTAAAACAATAGTACCGCTTTTATTTGCGAAATACCAAAACGAAATTTAAAACACACATAAACAAAGGCTCTATGCATGCTCGACTGGAATTATTTTTTAAAATGAAGTTTCTGAAACTGTGTTATGATGTTGTAAATTTTGCTAACTTTGAAAGTGAAATGTAGGAGTAAATAATTTGAATTATAAGAAAGTACTCCCAACGAAGCCTTAATTAATCCTTTGTATTAGCAGTAATTTTTTTGACTAACGACTAATGTCGTTGAATTATGTAAAACATGTATTAACACTGCTCGTCACATGTGTGTATAATTAAAGATATTTCAAATTACTCACACACACAAGTATACCAGCACTTCGTATATGTACGATAAATATATGAAATTGGCGATGTAAGTCGTATGTTAAACCTAGGAGAACCTGTAAGTTCAAAACGTGTTCCTGTCTCGCCGAGCGGTTGCAATATATTTTTCAGTAACAGTGTTGTTTTCAGTCAAAATTTTATTTTTTTAATTACGGAAAAATTGTACCAAATCCCGCCCTAAATAGTTTTATACCGTAATAAGTTTGTATAAAATGCCTAACTAGCGAGGTATTTGCAAAAAACGGTTGTTAAAATTATATAGTACCTAAGTATTAATTAATTTGTAAGATATCCACAAAAAATGTTTTTCGACAGAATCAAAGACCTTATGCACGTTGTAATTTGGTAACACTATTATAATAAGTTTGTCCTTAAGTTCACATCCGAGTATTTCAACATTTGGTTGAAATTTGTTTAAGTTTTGTAGTTGACGAAATATTTGATTTTATTACTGGAAGTAAACTACTACTTCCGTTCTACCGAATTGAACGATTTTTTTTTTCTGATTTTTATTAAAAATAAAAGTTAATCTCTAAGCTTTTGCTTGCTATCCTGCTCACACACAGATACAGACAGACACACAAACATAAAATCATGTTTAATAAACCACTTTTTAGTTATCACGTCATTTTGAAACGTGAACATCTGTAAAAGCTTTGAGGTCGAACATTTTCATCATTACAATATATTCCACGTAATATATGAAAGTTAAATTCGATATCTATCGCTAAGCAATGTACTGATTATCCAATGACGAAAATTTTCTACATTTTAAAGACTAATAGAAATATAACACATTTTAAATAACAATATGATGAATGTCTCTAATGAGAGTGTATGAACAAAACGAGAACAGTCACTAAAGCAGATTTGTTCTATCTGTGTGTGCACACATATGTCAATATCATACATCGAGACACTAAACCACAACCTCATAAACTCGATATTACCGTACAATGAAACATCATGCATTTAATGTTCCCTTGATAATTATATACATTATATCTCTGCCGAGAACCTTGCTATTAGTTTAAAACTTGTCTAGGTGAGCAGATATTTACTAAAGGTCGTGTGCATCATTTGAGAGTATCAAAATTGTTTCCACATATGCAGACTTCTTTTTCCTTTATTAGAAACACTAATTCATTGTTAATATGACACTATTTTATTCAATAACGTTCTCAAAAGAAACAGATATTGAAATTCGTTATCGATATTGTTATATATTTAATACATTTATTACCAATGGCAAACAAATATAAATAAATCTATCTATGGATATATAAGTAGAATGTTAGACACTATTTCTGAATACTGTTAATGTACTGTTATAAAAAAATGCAATCCACTTGGAATTTATTGATGATAATAATAAGAACATTCGAAAAGTAAATCTAACATAGGCCATAACAAAACATAAATGGTCCAAAAAACGAAAATGAGTTTTAATATCCAACAGTTTTGCAATAGCAATGAAAGTGCAAACGAAGTGTTAACAAAATTAAACAAAACAATTAAACTGCTGTGAAAGTAAAGTAAATGCATTTTCGATAGAATTACTTTAATCGTCTACAACTTAAATGGCGGTACGGTATCTGCAAGAGAGGATGCAGTACCTATATACAAATACATTAAGATTTTGTCCAGTCGTGCAGAACCTCTAGGTACATCATCAAACAAATACACTTTCTAATGGTTCAATATACAGAAAAAGTAAGGTCTATTCTTGTGCAATCCATTTATAAGAAATGTGACTATTCGACCCCTGATTATTACAATTAATTTCAAATTTGTGTAGGATGTTAGAAAAATGTATGTATACAAGAATTATTAATTTTAACAACAAACATAAATTTGAAACGACAACAAAACAGGATTCTTCAAAGACCAGAACAACAACGAGGACATTTATTGCAAAAAATTACAATCACTAATTAAATAGCTTAGAAATCATTTGTATGTTAATGGATTTATCAAAAGCAAGAGGTATGTTCTAAATGGGGAAAAATTTATCATAGCGCATCACATAGATCAACTTCAGGCCTGCCACTGTTCCTATTTCATATAGATAATCTTCAACGATTACAATAAGTTTAAGAATAGAGCTAACCGATGATACTTTCTCTGTAAGAAGAGCTAACTCAAAAAAAATTTTTTTTAGTAATAGGTAACAAGGTATCTCATTCAATTTGAAGAGTGGTTCACTAGAAACGATTTAAAAATAAGTGCTAGTAAAACCAACTTACACAATTTGACTGCCAACACGAAGAAACTGGATATCACATACAACTTACAACTTGGAATGGGTGCTGGATCCGGAGCATTTATTAAAGACACATGTTGAACATCTAGCTAGGAGATTAGGTGTATTTTGATACGTTCTGACGGAAATTTCCGGAAATGTTAGTGCCGAAGCTGTCGCATGTGCATCTTATGTTTATGTGTATTTTAGCCTCAAGTAATGTGTAATGTTCTATTGAATACGAATCATTGGGTCGAATGAAGATTTTTTCTTCAAAGGATCTGTATTAAATCCATGTTTAATACTAAGACTCGAGATACCTATGAACATACTTTTAAAAGTCTCATTGATCTAACCAGAAATATAAATTTGTTAGAAAGTATTATGTTTTTTTTTTTTAATATTTTTCATTTAAGCACACTCACAACACCAGACATATGAATAAATCGTATTCGTGTGCTACACCTCTATGGACTAAGGAAATGCAAGATGACCCATTCGCAAAAGACCACCTATTTGAATTAGAAAAACCTATGTACTTAACTGTGTGAATGTTGCACAATTTTTTAGCATAAACACAAACGTTCGTCATACGTCATAGATAACTATATTAGTCAAAGCAATTTGTACATTAATGACTTTTTAGCAACTGCAAATTCCTTCTGATTATGCATCTTATCTCACAATTTGGTGGAAAGCTGTGTGCGAGAATAAGAGACTGTAAAATAGTTAATTACCAAATAAATGCATTTGTGAAGCCCTGAAAAGTCGCTTAATTAGTTCTTGAAAATAAATTCTTTTTAAAAAATGTAATTCACTGTTTAAAATAATCCTGATGATATGTTGCACGTGCATAGATTGATCGGTTCAAAACTCCATCGCCGAATTTATGGAGTTTAATTTCAAGTGTATAAAATATTTTATTTAATCATATATAAATTTTACGATTCTGTTGATTACATAGGGATATGCATGCTGCTTGCAGCTATTACATATTGCTGTGACCTTCACATTGTTGAATATAATAATCTTAGAATTAATTTAGTTATTAAAAAAGAGTACTAATTTTATTTTAAAAAAGTTTATTTAAGTTAGATTATAACTTCAAAACATATACATATAAGTAGAATAGGTTGCCAACATTTAAGGATAAACTCCTTTATCAAAATATATAAATTGTTGGTATACATTATTTAAGTAAATGTAAATATTAGATATAATGAAAATTCAAAATAAATCAATAGACTTTATTTTATCTAAAAGACATGTTAAATGCCATAGTATGAATGTAAACAAACCAAGACGTGCTCGAGAAAATGATACAGTCTTGAAAAAGAAATATAAATTTGAACATGAATAATTGTACTAATTCATAGGAAAGATTCTAATAATAAAACTTAAAGTATAGCAAATACCTGTATTTTATAAAAAAAGGATATGCATTCATACATTTCTAGTAAGAAATGTTAGATAGTAAATAAAAACATCTTGTGTAAATAATAATATAAGTTTAAAAGACACTTGTTAGTTCTTGTATTTCTAGCTCAAGGGTTTCAAATGCACTGGAAATGGTCATGTGTGGTTTAGATACCTGCGAGAGAAAAATACAATGTTAATGTTTGTTTATAGCGTTCTACAGATAGTCGTTTTACCTGAGGAAGGAACGTGGTTGAAAATCAGGGAGAATGTGACGGAGGCGACAGTTCTTTGCAGTACGGACTCGGCAAGGAAATTCCCGTTGTATGTAACGTTTTTCCTTTGCTACCAAACCGACGGGTTACTAAAAGAAAAATCAGAATAAAATTAATACATGGCAAGAGGAAGTATGTAACAAACAGTGAAAAAGGCAATGCATTTATATACAAATACAATGAAAGTTTATACTGAAGAGGAAGAGAAGAAAAAATACACTTACCTAAGATGAGAAGCAACAAATTTGTGAAACTTCAATAACAAACAATTTGAAGCATCGCCATTAGTGTGCAACTGTCAAGATGATCTATGTGTATCGGTGTGAGTGTGACAAATTAAAGAAACGAACAAAAATTTTACCACGAACGTATTTGAAAAAGATGCCAACTTAAAATTAATTGAATAAGAGAGGCGCTAAAGCGGCGATCGTCTTTTGTCGAAATATATAAAAAAGGGCAAAACGTGATAGGACTTACAGATTTTAAGTTTGGAATTTGATTTGATAAGACGTAAATTTTATATAGCGAAAGTCCGTTACAATATAATAAAGTGAGAGTAGGGGATATAAGCACTGCTTATTAACTCACAATTTCATAGTTTATATATATTACAGATTTAGAATTTAAGTTTTCAGTTTAGTTCTTTTTTTAAACGAATTTATTCAATTAATTTTCTTTTCTCGTTATTAATATTAAGATGGAGAATATCAATAAAATAGAATTCGATCGACTGTATGATCGAATGAAGTAAGTCATGATATAAAAATATTTTAGTTTATTGGATATCAAATGAATATTCTCTTGATTATTAATTGTGTTTAGTCATTCCGAATAATAAATAAATTTAATAGTGTTGAACATGCTAAAGGTACTATGTGAGAATATGTGCCTTTACTGGATTGTTGGGCATTATTAAGTATTGAATAATCACTTAATTGAAGATTCAAACAAATTATTACGAATATGCGGGGATGTTTTTGATGGGCAAATGCTAAATAGCTATAGGTACAATGTGAGAATGTATGTTTTGGTAAAATAGTGACGGCATCGTATTAATAAAAAAAACTAACAAGAATTAAAAACATTTTTTTAAAATTAAAAGAACAGGGTGAATATTCATTCAACTATCATTATATATATAATAAGTATTTCACACACATTATTATTATAGAGAGTATAAATGGTTCTCAATTGCAAAACAAATGCTTATGAAATTATTATACTATTAACAACCATTTTTTTGAAAATATAAATATATTTTTAAGTTGAAATTTAGACATCTTGTTTAATTTCTACATCTTAACCCAAACAAAACTAAATAAGAGGAAAACCAGAGTTAAGAAATAAATCACTGCGTGAAGAAAGAAAATTTAAATTTTATGCTGATACGAACAAATTAATAAAGAATGTATTACAATATTTTTATCATTTAGACAAATAGGTATCACAGCATTAATTTTATGGCAGAAGCCAACGTGTGGCGATGTTACATTCAAATATCAAATATATTTACCATTTATTAGCAATGTTGCATCCACAGCAATATGAAAAACGACGTGGATGCTCTAAACGTTGTAGCATAAATTTTCTTGTTGTTAATATGTTGCATATTGTACCTAAGTAATTACTTTTTCGGATGCTTTATTTTTCAGATAAAAACACAAAATGTGACATTTCAAAAACTGCCCATTATAAAATTCTGCTTTCAAATATCTATACAGGGTGAGTTTTTTTGAATGTTTAGCATTGGGATCTCAGAAACTACTGGAGATAGAAAAACGCTTAAATGGGGAAAGATGCGCAGTTTTACGAATTTGATTTAAAACTGCTTTTGTTTCTCCGATAACTTTCATGGCTTATTAGATATTCAAAGAAAACTAAATTTTACGTTTTTCTTTAAACATGCTTAGCATCGTTAATAGTAATTTTAGAGAAAAAGTGTTCAGACAAAAGTTTTAGATAATTTTACGCCAAATAAAACTATGTAGCTAATATTTTTTTTTCGTTCGCCATTATCGAGTTATGACACAAACTTGTGTTTTTTTAAATGGAAACCATAGTTGGTTTTGACATCATTAAAAAGCTTATTTTTTGCTGATTACAATGATATAAGGTTTGATATGGTTATTTTAAAAAATAAAGAGGATATAGACATTTTTATGGTTTTTATGGAAAACAATTGAATTTCGAACTGATAAAATACAAACCAAACGAAAACTTATTTTGAAATCTTATGTAGTAATAAAATGAAAACTATAAGAACTTTTATTAAGGGCACACAACATTATTAATGTTCAAAGATACCTCCATTATTATTAATACACAAATTGCATCTCTTCACAACAGAATTTGTAGCATTGCGTACTTTACGCCTACCAATGTTATTAAAAGCAACTAAGACAGCTTCTCTTAAATCGTCGATTGTTTCATATGTTCTTTTGTATACTGTGTCCTTTAGTACACCCCACAAGAAAAAATCCAAAACTGATAAATCAGGGGATCTAGCCGGCCATTCAATGGGTGCATTTCGTACTATCCATTGATTACGGAAGTTCAAATTTAAATAATTTATAACATTCAGTTGATTGTGCGGAGGCGCTCCGTTATGTTGAAACCATTGCATTGCTCGGGTTCTTAAATTTAAATTATCTAACATTTCCTCGAAATCTTGTAAAAAATTAAGATAACGATTGCCAGTTAGTGATCCATCAAAAATAAAAGGAGGAAGAACAGTTGATCCTATAACACCACCCCAAACATTAAACCCAAATTTAATTTGTGGTCTCCTATGTTCAACGTGAAGCGGATTTGTTTGAGACCATATTATGTGCTCATTGTGCCTATTAAACATTCCACAATTTGTGAAACGAAATTCATCAGTCCATAATATTTTCATTGAGCAGTGTGGATCGTTTTGACACTGATCTTTAAACCATCTACAAAAAGCTATTCGTCTGATGTTATCACCTTCATGTAAAGTTTGTGATACCGATAATTTGTAGGGACGAAATTTATGCTTCTTCAACCCTCTGACAATAGTGCGTTGAGAGGAGCCCATTTCTGTTAAAATTTGTCGGGTCGATATAGATGGATTCTGAGCGACACATGCTAATATGTTTATTTCTCTATCTTCATCCATCCCTTTTTTTGATTTTGGTTTAACGAACGAACCATAATCTGCTAAATTATCCCATAATCTCTTAAAAGTAGGTAGCCACGGCTGACATCGATCAAAATAATTTTTAAAATAAACTTCAGCAGCTCTAGTAGAATTTCTCTGGCACTGAATGTAACATTCAACCATATCACGCTTTTCTACGTTAGAAAATTCCATAGCCAATGCAAACTTATGATTAACGGCCGTTTACACCGCTTATAGTTAGGTTACAATTAAATTAATTAATAGTTAATTGTCAATGTTTGACAATTAACTATTAAAAATAAGTTTTCGTTTGGTTTGTATTTTATCAGTTCGAAATTCAATTGTTTTCCATAAAAACCATAAAAATGTCTATATCCTCTTTATTTTTTAAAATAACCATATCAAACCTTATATCATTGTAATCAGCAAAAAATAAGCTTTTTAATGATGTCAAAACCAACTATGGTTTCCATTTAAAAAAACACAAGTTTGTGTCATAACTCGATAATGGCGAACGAAAAAAAAATATTAGCTACATAGTTTTATTTGGCGTAAAATTATCTAAAACTTTTGTCTGAACACTTTTTTTCTAAAATTACTATTAACGATGCTAAGCATGTTTAAAGAAAAACGTAAAATTTAGTTTTCTTTGAATATCTAATAAGCCATGAAAGTTATCGGAGAAACAAAAGCAGTTTTAAATCAAATTCGTAAAACTGCGCATCTTTCCCCATTTAAGCGTTTTTCTATCTCCAGTAGTTTCTGAGATCCCAATGCTAAACATTCAAAAAAACTCACCCTGTATAATCACAAACAATATCTTTAATGGTAACAGATATAGTTTTCATATATCTACAAAAGCAAATAAGACACCTTAAAAAATGACCAATTTCGACAACCTGTACATGTATGTAATATGTGAAATATAAATAAAAATTAGAAACGAGTTGTAGAGCCGAAAGGTACACATTTCTAAGCTTGTCCCACACATTGAATGTATATTATACTTATTTATTCTGTTTACATAGTTTGCTCAGCAGGTTCCTTTCATTAGAACTCGTAAAACTTGTATGATCAGGTGCCTTTGCTGATGTTACTGAAGTAAGAGTAGATATTTGCTCTCTTCTCTACATATTCGTCAATGATCTTTAGAAAGGCGTACACTTTTTTGATGTTCAAATTATACGGTAATGTACGAGTTTGGTTAAATATCGAACAATATACATTGCAATTGATAAAGTAAATTCTGTTATGCCCTTAAATTATTAATTGCTATATTAAAACAATAGCCTCGTTAGCGATAGAGCCATTGAAGTAGTAGTAACAACAATAATAATAATATTATTTTATTTTTTTGTTTTCCAATATTACAGACAATGTCCAGAACAGCTATAAATATTACCAATGACAGTTGAGAGAAAAAAATAAGGAACATATAACAAAAATAAAAGACAGCATTTTTATGTTCGCTCTACCGTTAATTCTAACTAATCAGAAATAAGATACATATCGCACGAGTGAGTCATATCGGGTCCCTTTTACTTTCTTATACGTAGTATAAGGAAGTATTGTGATGATGAAAATTTTCGACCTCGAGATTTTTGCAGATGTCCACGTTTTGAGGTCCCCTGATACCAAAAAACTGGTTTTTAAAAAATGTCTGTGTGTGTGTCTGTCTGTGTGTCTGTGTGTCTGTGTGTCTGTGTGTGACCACGATAGCGGTCAAACCGCTGGAGATATCAATTCCAAATTTTGTATTTACGTGTATAATCTCCCTCTTGAGATCTGATTAGTTTTTCAGTAAAATCGGTAGACCGGAAGTAGTAGTTTACTTCAGTGAAAAAATCGAATTTTGCCAATATTTCGTCAAATACTAAGTTTATACAAGTTTATAAAGAATTCATATGTACTTAAAATTAAAATTGAGAACAATTTTATTTAAAAAGTTTTTCGAAATTCCTACCGGAAGTAGGTCTTTTACTCTTATCGAAAATCGGGTTTTTGGGAATATTTCGCAAGTCAAGCTTTTTAGACAGGTACGTTACGTGTATAAAAGTATTTAAAACACAGTTTTCAATATCTTTTGTATAAAAGAGATTTCAAAATTCGGACCGGAAGTAATACTTTTACTCTTACCGAATAGCGATTTTTGGCAAATATGTCGTAAATTATGCATTCTATATATATTTATTAAGAGTACAAAAGTATTTAGAGTTATATTTGCAATATTTTTTGTATACATGAAATTTCAAAACTCAGACCGGAAGTAGCACTTTTACTCTTAGCGAGTAGCACTTTTTTTCGAATATCTTGCAAAGTATGCATTCTATAGCGATTTATTAAGAGAATAAAAGTACTTAGAATAGGATTTTGAATAAGTTTTGTATATAAAAATTCTTAAGATTGTATAGTTTGAAACGCTCATACGTATAAGAAAGTCGTGTGGTGGCCACACCTCATTTTTTAACAAGCTTACAATATTCTATATCGTGATATCATACAGATTCGATATTCCTTTCTACTAAGGGTATATGAACAAATAATATCAAGCTCCACTCCCTATAGAAAAGGTGTGATGAGAGAAATATAGTTCATCATCGAATAAGATGATAAGGCATTTTAATTGTATTTTTAGTAGAAATTTGATTATCGAAGTAGATTTTCTATTACAGAATAGAATAATACTTACATACACACTAAGTAGCTACAAAAGTAATGTTCTGTTGCATTTTATGAATAGATTAAATAAAAGTTCACCTATAGTAGAACTTTGAAGCACGCCAGTTTAAAATCTAAATTTCTCTAAAAAAATCGCTGTAATGAATATAACTCGAACCTGTTTTCAAGTTACCATGTAGAAGTTCCCCAAAACCCCTAATATTTTTGCTTCCTAATGAGCAGCGTTTGATCCATAATAGGTGTTTACGAAAAATATCAGACTTAATACGGTGCTTAACATAGATTTACAAAAGGAGGTGTGGCCACCACACGACTTCCTTATACGTTTGAAAGTGTTACTTCCGCTCCAAATTTTGAAATTTCATTTATACAAAAAATATTCCAAATCCAACTCTAAATACTTTTGTACTCTTCATAAATATATATAGACTGCATAATTTACGACATATTTGCAAACAATCGTTACACGGTAAGAGTGATACTTCCGGTAGGAATTTTGAATTTTTTTTATACAAAAAATATTGGAAATTAAGTTCTAAATACTTATGAATTCTTTATAAATTTGTTTAAACTTACTAATTGACGAAATATTTGCAAAATTCGATTTTTTCACTGATGTAAACTAGTACTTCCGGTCTACCAATTTTACTGAAAAACTAATCAGATCTCAAGAGGGAGATTATACACGTAAACACAACATTTGGAATTGATAGCTATAGCGGTTTGACCGCTATCGTGGTCACAGGCACACAGACAGACAGACACACAGACACACAGACATTTTTTTAAACCACTTTTTCGGTATCAGGGGACTTCAAAACGTGGATATCCGCAAAAATCTCGAGGTCGAAAATTTTTGTCATCACAATACTTCCTTATACTACGTATAAGAAAGTAAAAAATGAGGTGTGGCCACCACTCGACTTTCTTATACGTATGAAAGTGTTACTTCCGGTCCGAATTTTGAAATTTCATTTATACAAAAAATATTCCAAATCAAACTCTAAATACTTTTGTACTCTTCATAAATATATATAGAATGCATAATTTACGACATATTTGCAAAAAATCGCTATTCGATAAGAGTAAAAGTGGTACTTCCGGTCTGAATTTTGAAATTTTTTTTATACAAAAGATATTTAAAAGTACATTCTAAATACTTTTATACTCGTAATGTACCTGCCTAGAAAGCATGACTTACGAGATATTCGCAAAAAACTGATTTTCGATAAGAGTAAAAGACCTACTTTCGGTAGGAATTCCGAAAAACTTTATTAATACAATTTTTCTCAAATTTAATTTTGAGTACATTTGAATTCTTTATAAATTTGTTTAAACTTAGTAATTGACGAAATATTTGCAAAATTCGATTTTTTCACTGAAGTAAACTACTACTTCCGGTCTGGCGATTTTGCTCAAAATCTAATCAGTTCTCAAGAGGGAGATTATATTCGTAAATACAAAAGTTGGAACTGATATCTACAGCGGTTTGACCGCTATCGTGGTCACACACACACACACACACACACACACACACACACACACACACACACACAGACACACAGACATTTTTTAAAAACCACTTTTTTGGTATCAGGGGACCTCAAAACGTGGACATCTGCAAAAATCTCGAGGTCGAAAATTTTCATCATCACAATACTTCCTTATACTACGTATAAGAAAGTAAAACGGGTCAACATTTGCTCAGATCGTTAAATTTTAAATTAGAAAACTAATTTTTACTACAGCAAGCATATCATCTGATCCAATTTCTGTGATTTAGGAAAATAATGAGGATCGCGTGGCATTGGTGACAATTACCTTTTAACTTTTAAAGTCTTTGTCACGCTTTTAAATTCTTTGTCACATCTCCTTTAATGTTAATGTTTAAAATGGAGAGACAGATACGTCTGATTGGTTATTTAATAATACTTATGTGTTTGTTTTAGAAGAGAAAGTAATAAAAACCATCAATTATTTAGGACTCACAGTGGACGACAGGCTTAGTTTGTCCCACATGTCGCAGAGATTGCTGACTGTTGCAATTTACACTGTGCAAAGAATAGAATAGGTATCCATTTGAGAAGCAGTGAGATGAAGATATGTGCGTGCAGTTAAAACTTTTCATATGAACTGTGCTTTTTATTCACATGCACACAGACAGACAGACAGACAGACACACAGACACACAGACATACAGACATTTTTTTAAACCACTTTTTCGGTATCAGGGGACTTCAAAACGTGGATATCCGCAAAAATCTCGAGGTCGAAAATTTTTATCATCACAATACTTCCTTATACTACGTATAAGAAAGTAAAAACGGGTCGACATTTGCTCAGATCGTTAAATTTTAAATTAGAAAACTAATTTTTACTACAGCAAGCATATCATCTGATCCAATTTCTTTGATTTAGGAAAATAATGAGGATTGCGTGGCATTGGTGACAATTACCACTAAAAACAACCAAGCTTCGCTTTTCCAGCAATGAAACAGGGATGCACTTTTAAAGTCTTTGTCACGCTTTTAAATTCTTTGTCACATCTCCTTTAATGTTAATGTTTAAAATGGAGAGACAGATACGTCTGATTGGTTATTTAATAATACTTAGGTGTTTGTTTTAGAAGAGAAAGTAATAAAAACTTTTCATATGAACTGTGCTTTTTATTCACTAGAACAATTTATGAACCATTAGCTATTTTATATATATTATTTTATAATATTCTAATTTTGTTAGTCATATAGGTACTTTACATATTTTATTTCATGTTCTAGTTTATTTGTATTTTATGTATAATTTGACTTTTACTGTAATATCTCTTATGTATGTACGGTGTTACACTAAATAATAATAATAATAATAATAATAATAAAGTTAAAGTTGTTATTTCTTGAAATGTTTAGTATTATTGCAAATAAGATTTTTAATTTGATACAGATCATTGCTTAGTAATAAATTTGATGACAGCTGAAACATATTAAAAATTTCGATATTTTGTTATTCAGTTAGTAGCTTTAAAACTAGAAAACATTGTATAAAATAATTGTTTCTAGCCGCTGAAGAAGATTTTTATTGTAATTGCTGAGTTTTGCAAAATATGGAGACTAGAAAAACTGCAATTTTGATCAAGACATTTGTATCGAACTCTACGAACACAAGATCAGAAGAGGGTAACTAGAAAAATATCTGACGTACATACATTGAGGAAATAATGTTTTTAACGTTTCGTTGACGACCATGATTTAGTATGCAAATGGGTATTGCAATCTAAATATTCTATATTATAGAGCCCCTATCACATCAATAATTTCTATATTAAAGGTACATGTAGAAATTATAAATATGTATGTTAACATTTAGAAATATACCTATTGTATCTCTTAACAAAAGCTAAGTAACCTTGTATGCGAGTGAGACTGTATGTGTGTGTAGGAGTGTGTATGTATGTGTGTGTCGAAAGAGTATCATATGGGAATTGGAAAACGGTTGAGTAAAATGGATTTTCTATGTTAATTTTGGTCGGAAAGATATATTGTTTTGCGATTCGCATCGGGAGTGAAATTGGCGCGTCAAATTAATGTTCTCGAATCGGTTCATGTTCATAGGAGGTTTGTATCAGGAAGATGGATTATAAATCCAGTTTTAATACAGCAATCGATAATTCGAAATTCTCTGCGTATTAAATGCAAGCAATAAAAACGTTCCCTGAAATGTACATTTATGTTCAGTTAAAAAAAAATTATACATAAAGCTGTTTTATTCGCAAATGTTTACGGTCAGCACATTTAATGTATTATATATCAGGAACTAAAGATGTATATACTTACATCTAAAGTACATGTACTCTACGTATATTATAGTACTTGTTTCATATTTATACCTACTGTGCCCGTGTATGTGTACGTAATATGGGCGACTCATATTAGCGGCCTATGCAAGTAGTTAGTATCAGCATGTTTGGTATTAAGCAAATGAAACTATCTGTTAATATAGAGTGACAGTCTTTAAAAAAAAAAAACAATACGTAATACATGTACATGTAGAGGTCACTTCATTAAGCTAAACATTATGACAGATCCGTGTATTTTGATCTACATTATTAATCTACGCGTAGCAAAATCTACTTCAATTTGTAAAAGTTGGTGATCACCGTAAATATTCTTTGAGATGAGGTGATGCTTTAGGTACCCAGACATAGACTATTTTTTGATAAGAAAATAAATAATTTATTGTTTGCGAAATGCTGTTACTCTTTTAATGACTTTGAAAGTGATACTCATATTTCAGACTTGCAAATCTAAATTGGTTATTTATTATATTTTTATGTTTTTTCTGTCGTCAGTTAGATGTTTATGTTAAAGTTATATTTGTTTTTTTCTTGATTTTTATATTTATACCATTTATATGGTCATATGAACTAGTTATTATTATTATTATTAATCGTATATTACTTTCTGTAGTTAAATGAACTCTTGTGTAAAGGTAACCCATTACCAATTGATAATTAAAAGGTACCTAAATGCAATTTTTGATGTCGAGCCAGTTACTATTGCTGTGCCCAGTTTCAAATTATATTATTCGTTTATATCCAGTCCTAAAATGTATCCGTGACTGCCGATCTCTAGGTATGAATTCTAGCAATGTGTAAGATACCATGCTGAATATATCAGAGTTTGTGCTTAAGTCGCTATGAAAAAAATAAACAGTAGAAATATATATGCATTATTTAAGTATTAAAGAACACTCAAAAATAATTTCGGTGCAAATAACAGACAATTTAATTACCAGTAATTAGTGTCGAAATTTTAATGTAAAATTATAATTTATTCTAATTTTAAAATTTAAACATGCTTATTTAATTCGTTTTATAAAACAAGAACAGAGATATTTATGTCTATACTTAATACGTACATACACAGTACGCATTTCTTCAAGGCTATGTCCGCGAAATTTGGAAAGAATAAATATCAAAATTAAATTAAATTTGGAATGATAGACTACTTTTAAAATAGAACTTTAGAATTGTTGGAAGAAAGCAGAAACATACTGGAAAAGTGCGGCATTACAAGAGGCAAATTTACTCTATATATTTCTTTTCTGTAAATTTACAAAGGAGGAGTATAATTTCGGAGTAAAATAAGAATCGTACAGGAGAATATCGGTAATTTCTTCTCAAAAAAAGAAAATTGGTTTACCAATAAATTTCGTATTCAATTTCACCTGATTTTTGGGAGTGAATAGTTTTAAACTAACAAAAATAATCATTATTATGTAATTTATTACTGACGCTTCTTCCTTAGCCTTCAATTTCGTTTACCGAATACCCGTTAATACAAATGAATTCAACGGGTATTCGGTATCTGATAGATTATATTAATATGTAGGAGTAAAATCATCTATTCAATTTCGATTTCACCTTTATTTATGTAAATATGAAAAGATTACAGACTGCATTGCACTATAAATGTCTATAACTAAAATAGTAGCAATTTTACTTTCTTATACGTAGTATAAGGAAGTATTGTGATGATGAAAATTTTCGACCTCGAGATTTTTGCAGATGTCCACGTTTTGAGGTCCCCTGATACCAAAAAAGTGGTTTTAAAAAAATGTCTCTCTCTCTCTCTTTCTCTCTCTCTCTCTCTCTCTCTCTCTCTCTCTCTCTCTCTCTCTCTCTCTCTCTCTCTCTCTCTCTCTCTCTCTCTCTCTCTCTCTCTCTCTCTCTCTCTCTCTCTCTCTCTCTCTCTCTCTCTCTCTCTCTCTCTCTCTCTGACCACGATAGCGGTCAAACCGCTGTAGATATCAATTCCAAATTTTGTATTTACGTGTGTAATCTGCCTCTTGAGAACTGATTAGATTTTGAGCAAAATCGGCCGACCGGAAGTAGTAGTTTACTTCAGTGAAAAAATCGAAATTTGCAAATATTTCGTCAATTACTAAGTTTAAACAAATTTATAATGAATTCATATGTACTTAGAATTAAGTTTGAAACAAATTGTCTTAAAAAAGTTTTTCGAAATTCCTACCGGAAGTAGGTCTTTTACTCTTATCGAAAATTAGTTTTTTGCGAATATCTCGCAAGTCATGCTTTTAAGACAAGTACGTTACGAGAATAAAAGTATTTAAAATATAATTTTCAATATCTTTTATATAAAAAAAATTTCAAAATTCAGACCGGAAGTACCACTTTTACTCCTATCGAATAGCGATTTTTTGCAAATATGTCGTAAGTTATGCATTCTATACCGGGTGTCCACACTTAAGTGCGCACTATTGATAACTCTGTTATCTTTGGAGGTGCAGAATCGGTCAAATGGGCAAAGTAGTACCATTTTTTATGGCGGTTACAATTGTGAAAATAGAAAAACAATTGAACGTCGGGTTCTCTAGATATTCGACCAAACAAATTTTTTTTTAAATGGAACACCCTGTATATTTTTTGGCGATTGGAAAGAGAATCGCAAACTGAACAAAAGAGTCTTAGTACACTAGTATAAAAAAATGTCAAATAAAGTAGTTATTGAGAAATCTGTATCTTTGCTTTGTTTGCATGAAATCGATATATCTACGGACAATTAAACATTCATTAAAGCCTTTAATTTAATAAACAAATAAAAATAAATACAAAAATAGTAAAGAAAATTATTCAAATTAAATGTTCAAAGACATCTCCTTCCATTTCAATACATTTTCTCAATCTTGTGTGAACATTACGAGTAGCTCCTAAAATGGTCCTACCATCGATGGCGTTAATGATGTTGGAAATTCTTTCCTGAAGCTCATCCACTATTGCATATCTATGTTTGTACACTTGATTTTTTACTGCTCCCCACAAGAAAAAATCTAATGGCGTCATGTCAGGCAAACGTGCGGGCCACTGAATAGGACCATTAGTGCCAATCCATCTATTGCCAAATAATCTTTCTAATAACTGCCTTGTCTCGCGGTGATTATGGGCAGGCGCTCCATCTTGTTGAAAGTAAATAATCTGTCTGTCTACCAAATTTAATTCATCCAGAAAATTTTCTAAAATTTCTGTCAATAATGCCACATATCTTTCTCCTGTTAAAGAACCCCGATAGAAAAATGACCCCAACAATTCGGGATCCGATTATACCACACCAAACATTTAAACTGAATCGGTGTTGTGGATTACAAGGATAAACAACAAATGGGTTTTCACGACTCCAGTAATGATTATTTCTTTTATTGATCATCCCGCGATTAGAAAAGTTGGATTCATCACTCCATAAAATGTGTCTGAAGAAATTGTGATTTTCTTCAAAAGCATTGATAAACCATTGAGCGTTAATCGTCTTTGATAGTCACCCAAAAGTAGAGTTTGAACAGGCTGATATTTAAAGGGAACATATTTATTTTTTTTCAAAATTTTATGGATCGTACTACGAGAAACACCTGATTCTCTGGACAAATCCCTTACAGAATTATTTGGATGTACCTGAAAATATGCCAATACATTTATTTCTGTCTCTTGTGATAATATAAAATCATTTTTGATCCTCTTCTTTATAAAAACTGTTTCGTTGCTTCTTAATCTTCGATAAAGTTTTAAAAAATAGCGACGATCTGGTACATCACGATCAGGAAATTGCTGAATGTAACATTCGAGCGCTTTATCTGAATTTTTGTTAAACTTCAAGTACAACTCCAACATATTACACTTTTCCAAATGAGTAAATGCCATTGTTACGGTTGAAAAAATTGTAAAACCAGTACTTTTTCCACACAGTAACTTTAACAACAGCAAATACAAATAATTTGACAGCTACTAGACAATGTGACGCTTTAATTTTCCATAGGTATATCGATTTCATGCAAACAAAGCAAAGATACATATTTCTCAATAACTACTTTATTTGACATTTTTTTATACTAGTGTACTAAGACTCTTTTGTTCAGTTTGCGATTCTCTTTCCAATCGCCAAAAAATATACAGGGTGTTCCATTTAAAAAAAATTTGTTTGGTCGAATATCTAGAGAACCCGACGTTCAATTGTTTTTCTATTTTCACAATTGTAACCGCCATAAAAAATGGCACTACTTCGCCCATTTGACCGATTCTGCACCTCCAAAGATAACAGAGTTATCAATAGTGCGCACTTAAGTGTGGACACCCGGTATATACAGGGTCGTCCAAAAGTCTGGATTCACGTGGATTTTGAGTAAACTATTCACTTTTTTGGAAAACTGAATTCTGTATCTTGAATGGGAATAAAATTGCAACTCAATAGTATTTTTTATTTCAAAAAAATTGTTTATAATTTTGAGATAAAGTTAATAACAATGTTTTTTAAATGGAAACCTACCGTGATTTTTATTTCAGAGAGAGTACTTTCGATAAGAATTGCATTGGCATAGAAATTTTGGCTATAAACCTTACGATTATTGTTTAAATTAATATTAAATTTTCGATCCGAACACTCGTTCGCGCTTGTTCGGAAAATACACGAACGTGTCTTCTCTTACCACGTTTCCAACTGTAGGAATGGGTCCACCCCCTAATAAAGCATTCTATTGAAGGCGTTACGTTTATCTTGAATGAAAGCATTTTTTTTTTATAAAATGGAGATCTACCGCGATTACGATATTTAAACGTTATGAGAAAGTACAACGTAGTTTAATAAAAATTAGATCCGAAACGTAATTGGCAAACGTAAGGAAAGAAGCGTAAAAATTAGTAAATATCTCAGAATAAAATATTAGATTAATGATTAAAAACGCAACGTCATAGTTTTCGGCGTCCTAATTAGACATCAATCCACGGAACTGCGGATGTGCAGTTTCTCTTTCATTATGTCAATTTAAATAACAGCAGTGTCAAGAAGACGAAAAATAAAAATACCAATTACCACAAAAATCTCTCAATCGATGAAATCAGTTTTTCTTTTAATTAAAAAACGCCATAAGAAAGGAAAATTGCAAAGCGAGTTATTTTAAACAATGAGTGCCTCAAGTTCTATAAAATGATTTTTTATAATAATATAAAAAAACCATTTTATAAGACCTTAAGGCACACATTTTTAAAAAGGATTTGTGACCACTCGTTTTTTAAACTTTTTTTATACTAATTTTTCTTACTTTAGTAATAAGCAAAAATTTTTCTTACTGAATGCGAATTTGATTTTAAAAATATTTTACAGATATTTTTATTTATTAAAAAATGGGGTAATACAGGAAAATAACAAACACAAAATATAAATAAAAATTGTAATTAAAATTTCGTGTAAAAAAAAATACTCCTAATATAAAATTAAAACAAACAAAACAATGAAATTAAACTAAATATTACCAAAATCATATTAAATGTTCAAAATGTTCGCCATTAACTTCCTGGCAGAATCCAACTCGATGAACTACACCTTGGACAGCATTATTCAACATTTCCTGAGGTATATTCGCCATGGTCTCTTCAATTCTCTCTCTCAGATCCTCTAGATTTCTTGGTCTACTTTTATAGACCAAACCTTTTACGTATCCCCATAAAAAGAAATCTAATGGGGTGAGATCTGGAGATCGTGGTGGCCATTCCACGGCTCCCCTCCTTCCAATCCACCTTTCGGGAAAGATTTCATTTAGGTAATTTCTTACAGCAATACCAAAATGAGGCGGTGCACCATCTTGCTGGAACCAAACTTGATTCGGAATTGCATTTCGAAATATTCTTCGAATCGCTGGAATTATCTGGTTCCTTAGCAAATCCAAATACAATACAGCAGTTAAGTTGCCCTGGATGAAGAAAGGACCAATAATTGTCCCATTAACAATACCTGCCCATACATTAAGTTTCTCGGGATGTTGGGTATGGTGCTCCTGCATCCAGTGGGGGTTCTCCAGCGCCCAATATCGACAATTGTGACGATTGACTATTCCATTTAGGCAGAATGTTGCTTCGTCCGAAAATATGATGTTATTTGTAAAATTCAAATTTTGTTCTTGCTGGAAGAATAACCATTCACAGAATTGGAGGCGACGATCGTAATCTTCTGCGGTCAGCTCTTGCTGAAGTTGCAGTTTATATGGTTTGGCACTTTGGTTTTTCAATATCCTCTTGACAGAAGTGGCACTTACATCATAATCTAGTGCCAACTGCTCGGTTGAAATGATTGGCTCCTCAATAATCCTTTCCATTACAAGCTGTGCGACATGGTCGTTCGTTGCTGTCTTGGTTCTGCCAGATCTTGGGAGACTCTTGACGGTTCCGTTTTCAAAAAATCTTCTGTATGTTTTTGCAACAGTCGATTTTGAAATTGGGTTTCGCTCGGGGTGAAGTTGATTGAAGAGATCACAAGCTTCTTGATGTGATCGCTTTTTGTCGCCGTATCCCACCATAATTAGAATTTCTATCCGTTCTCTCTCTACCAGTTCCATATTTACGCAAATTGTTCAAAATCACAGATCACAAAAATAATAGATAAAGTCAATACCAAAACAACACAATTAACAACAAACAAAACGTTCAAGAAAACAGAAAATAAAAATTCAAATTCGCTCCGTAAACGTACACTAGTAATACCAAAAGCAGAATGAGATAAGATTTGGACCTTCCAAGTGTCTAAAAACGGAAAAAGACCATAAAATTATTTTTTATTAAACTACGTTGTACTTTCTCATAACGTTTAAATATCGTAATCGCGGTAGATCCCCATTTTATAAAAAAAAATGCTTTCATTCAAGATAAACGTAACGCCTTCAATAGAATGCTTTATTAGGGGGTGGACCCATGCCTATAGTTGGAAACGTGGTAAGAGAAGACACGTTCGTGTATTTTCCGAACAAGCGCGAACGAGTGTTCGGATCGAAAATTTAATATTAATTTAAACAATAATCGTAAGGTTTATAGCCAAAATTTCTATGCCAATGCAATTCTTATCGAAAGTACTCTCTCTGAAATAAAAATCACGGTAGGTTTCCATTTAAAAAAACATTGTTATTAACTTTATCTCAAAATTATAAACAATTTTTTTGAAATAAAAAATACTATTGAGTTGCAATTTTATTCCCATTCAAGATACAGAATTCAGTTTTCCAAAAAAGTGAATAGTTTACTCAAAATCCACGTGAATCCAGACTTTTGGACGACCCTGTATTTATCAAGAGTACAAAAGTATTTAGAGTTGGATAGGGAACATTTTTTGTATAAATGAAATTTCAAAATTCGGACCAGAAGTAACACTTTCATATGTATAAGAAAGTCGTGTGGTGGCCACACCTCATTTTTTTGAAAAGGTACTGACCAAAGGTCAGCATAAGCAACATTTACCTTGAATATTCGTCAAGATAGGTGTTAAGGAAACTTCCTAGTTTGAAAGTACATTAAAATAAATCTCAAATATCAGTTCAAATACACATTTATTTTCGGTGTGCGCCGATATGTCGGGGCCGCTCTTGCATCGAACATAAGTGTACAGCATATATACATGTGAATCGCTCGAGAAGCTAATGGTGCCTATATACCGTGTGGCCGCCGTTAATAGCGCGATGCATGTATTAGTAACTACTGGTCGACTATAAATGGGCGTGCCAACTTGAATTGCCACACCGACAGCGGGCGTATAAGTTATACGTATAAATGTATTCGTAGGCAAATCAAGTGAAAAGCAATGTAATATGTATTGCGTTCCCGTTGTAAGTAATTATTTGTAGTTGTTTGAAGCATCAGATAATCACTGATAATATGTCAGTGAAGTAACTCATCACAGCTTCATAAACAACATAAAAGAGCAAAAATAAATAATAAATAACTCCTAGACTTTAAAATAAAAAAAACTTCTTAACTAAAATAATATTTTTCAACAAATATTATAATCTAAAAACTCAACTATAATAAAATACTGATACATAAAATATTTACTTCTTAAAACAGAATTGTAATTCAACATTACAATTAACCTGTAATTAGCTAAAAAAATGTTATGCTTAAGCAATAATAAAACTCGAACTGACGCCCATATGTGGAAGCGACTGCCCGACTACACCGTATAAATGTCGATTTTTTGGACAAATACGAGTGCATCATAGGCATATGCGATATACTAGCTCTGTTGTAATCCAGTATAACACTGCGTCTACTTGTTTACCGTTCTAATTCGCAGACATCTCTATCTGTTTCGCTTACTCTACAGGTATCGCGATAATGCAGACGCACGCGGTCTTATGGTATACGCACATGCCAAACACTGCCGTCTGTACGTATACATATGAGGCCTTGCATCGCCTACGGTGTATAGTCGTGTACTCGGGCCGGCAGAGAATAAACTCGACCGATAAGACTGTATACACCTGAAAGCTGCTCCGCATCAGTATGCTCACAATAGACAATATAATTAAAAGTTAACAAAAATGGAACATACATTACAAAAATATGATCACACATAAAAATAAAGAAAAACATTCACATATAAAACAAGAAACAATAATATAAAATAAAATAAAAGATGTTAAGTTCTTAACAATAGGGAATAGGTCTTTCTTTCAAGAGACCAAACAGACTCCCGGTTTGTCGGTTCTCGGAAAACGGTAGGCAACACACGGTGTTTATCAAGAGCCGACAAAACACGAGCCTATTTAGGCGGATTAAAAGGTATTCGTGTTCCCCTATCTTGTCCATCACTACCGCAAAACCGAACTTTGACGGTGTATATTTTCTCAAGAAGAAATTCCTTTTCTTTTGTTAAGCGGGTAATGAAATAGAACCTTTTTACCAACTATCCACTAGAGATTCTTCATACAAACATCAGTTTAGATATCTTATTTACGTTCTTCAACGTTTAATATTTCTATATTTTTACGGCGTTTTTCTCTATTGGTCAAGGCGTTAGCCATCTACTTCCATGCCTGTCATAATTCTTTAAAAGGACCCAGCTTCTTTACAAACTCTCTCACAACTCTCATTTCATTCATCCACTCACAGCTCTTGCATGTCTCAGTACTTAGTGCTCAATACCATCTCACTACACCTCCTAGTTTCGCGATTTCTTTGTGAATTCTTCAGCGGCACCCACCCGATGTATAAGTGAATCTATCCGGATTCACACGCACGCAACTATATCTCGTATCATTGATACCATTACATTTAAATTAAATCGTAACTTTTGAACCAACTTGCAATTAATCCCTATTTATTTACAGTCCCGTTTATATAAGAATTTTACCTGCCCTTAATTATTATTGCTTTTTCTTTAAATTCGAATTTTCATTTTAATTCTTTATCTATTTTATTAAATAAAAAATTTAATGACAAGAATGTTTGCTTTTTATTAATACTTTCTCTTACAACACAGTATCTTGGACATTTGATGAGCAACCATGCAGACATTACTTAATTCATGTTTATCATAAATCAATCATTGTTCACTTTACAAATGATTATAACAATTACACAACCAACCTCAATAACCATTTGTAACAATTTGACACCCAACGTGATAGCAAGTGTAAAAGCACAATATACCCTTACAGCATGACATACACTTTTCTTTCTGATTTTATTTGTTTTATTCAAGAGACACCACATTTGCAAACATTTCCAGTGATCGCTTTTTGGCTAATTTTGACCACGATATAAAACGGTCGCCCGTTTAGAAAGGAATTATATATTCACCAATCAACATGCGCATTAACGCGTTCCAACACCAACGAACACACAAAATTTTGAAGAACTAATAAAATAACGAAAACAAAGCAAATTGCATTGATCATCGGGCCCTCGCAAATGCCATCCAACTTTTTTGTCTATTTCTTTCTTTTCGATTGCAGACTTTCCGCTTATCTTGTTTTTGAGGTTGTCTCGAAATAGTACTTTAGGTTATACTGGTTTATTTTACTACTCGCAACATGTTCACATCATCATTCATCAAACCTTGCTCCATTTTAAATTAATTTTAAGTAAAATATAAATAAAAATAAATAATAAATGTATAGTAATATTGGTTTTACAGTAAATAAAAATAATTCAGGAAAAGAAGAAAATCAATTTATTATTAGTGTTTATTGATTTATTCGTATAAATAACATATGATAGCAAAAATTACCAGATGACTAGAAGACAGAACGATGACATGAAGGATAACAGTGCTGTGTTACGTTCGTGCACCGATTCTACACATAATATTATTTGTTTCATATGAAAACCAAAGTTTGTCAAGATATAAGCAGACCAGTCGATGATGTTTTAGATATAAATTTATGTTTTATTCACTTTTAACGGTACAGTATTATATCTGTTAGTAATTAGTAAATGTAAAGTTTACTTATGCCATAAATTAGTGTACCCTTTCAAGTGTATAAAGAGATCTAGTCAGTATGTTGCTTTTACTAAGTTATATTTTTTATAATTTTGACCATGACAGCCAAATATATTAAGAATGATTTGTGTCGGAAAATGCACCAAGAAATGTTAAATTTCAGTAACGCGCTAACATTAGTATGACTATAATTTTAATAATTAAATTTCTATTGGCTGTCGTCGGCTGCTATAAGCACTGACCTATATATTCAAATTGACCTTCCATGGTTTTACAGCTTTCAAAATAAGAATTTGCAGAAAATAAAAAAAAAAGTGTTTAAATATAAAAGCTCAATAAGTGTTGAAAAACAATATATAGAATGAAGAAAAGATGAACCAACAACATCCGTTAAATATTTTCTAAAAACCATTTATATAGGATTAATAACTTTCCCTCGACTACTGAAATGTACGTTGGTAAACACTGGTAGCTTGTACAAATAGTTTTAGACTAGGAGCATTCTGTGTACTCATGTGTGTTTGTGTTGCTGGTACATGTTGTATCGTCCCTTGGAAATAATAGCGAAGCCGTAAAAACCTACCTGTTCCGTAATAAGCTTTTATGAGTTACAAAGATTTTCACTCGAGATAATATTCAAATTCGCCTAATAAAGTAGGTTCAGAAATATTCCAATGAATACGTATCGGCATGTATTTATAACGAGTGTCCCAACAGGAACTTGGGGATTTAAATATCACAGTATTTTCAAATAATGTAACATATTAATCTAATATTTGACATACGTCATCTAGAAACTTGTAAGTGTCATTATGCAACGTTTCACGACTGAAGAACGTATCCAAATTGTTCAAATTTATTATGAAAATGCTCGTTCTGTTATGAACATAATTCTTCGACTACGCGTTGTTTTTCATCAGAATCATATTCCCAGCGATACAGCAATTAAGAATTTAATTGCAAAATTTGAATAACTGGTTCTGTTCTCGATGTAAAGACACCGCTACGATATCGTAATGTTCGGTCAGTTGAAAATATCGTTAGGGTGAATCAAAGTGTAACAGAAAGTCCAAAAACTTCAATTCGTCGCCGGTCACAGCAATTGGCCATCTCAAGATCATCTCTGCAACGAATTTTAACCAAAGACCTACGGCTACAAGCATACAAGATGCAGTTAACACAAGAATTGAAGCCCAGGGACCATCAACACCGCCGTATCCTTGCAAATTGGATTTTGGAGCAAACAGAACTTGATAACGAATTTGAAAAGCGAATCATATTCAGTGACGAAGCCAATTTTCACCTAGGGGGTTACGTAAATAAACAAAACTGCCGCATTTGGGAGCTCCAAAATCCTCGAGAGATTACTGAAAAACCTATGCACCCACTACGTATCACCGTATGGTGTGGTTTCTCGACCAACGGTGTTCTTGGACCTCACCTTTTTGAAAATGAGAATGGAGAAGCAGTAACTGTCAACGGGGAGCGGTATCGACAGATGTTGAATAACTGTCTATGGCCTCGTTTGGAAGACATGGAGCTCAACAAATTTTTTTTTCAACAAGATGGGGCCACTATCCACACTGCCAGGGAAACTCTAAATTTACTGCAGGAGAAATTCCCTGGTCGTGTGATTCCTCGTAATGGTAACGTGGGTTGGCCTGCAAGATTCTGCGACTTAACGCCGCTGGACTTTTTCCTTTGGGGTTTCCTTAAGAATCAAGTATACACAAATAATCCACAGACAATTAATGAATTAAAAAATAACATTCGTGCGGCTATTGTCGAAATTAACTTACATATGTGTGATAAAGTCATCGAAAATTTTAAGAAAAGAATCACTATGTGCAGACGGAGTCGCGGTGGACATTTATCCGATATCTTGTTCCACATATAATTTTAAGGTTTCCACTTTATGTTTATGTTTATAAATCGTTGAATTTCTAAACACTACGCATGTTATTTGGACTTGAAATCCCTAAGTTCCCGTTGGGACATCCTATATATACATTCACGTAGAAGTCAATCTACGTATTGACAGTATGTAGATGATTCATTTTATATTTTGTTTAATTCTATAATGTAAGTAACAAAAACATACATAATCTTATTACTATAGCTGAAGCTTTGATATAGACTGTAGGGTAATATAGTAAGTACTACTCGATTAGATATTTTGGAAAAATAAGAACGTTATTCATATGACTGAAGGTGTATATAGGTATTATGTAACTAGCCATAGTGCAAACAGGTGTTGATCGCAAATATTTTCTGTAGAGTTTATGTGATGTTTTGATGTGTTTTGTGTATATGATATATTCCGCAAAGTCGAAAAACCTTTCACTACACATATGTCGATCTATCTTCATTTTTCTTCCACAGGCATGCATAAATGACAAAGTACTAATTTATCTGAAGATAAATTGAGTTTTTTGACTTAAGACTACTGCTACTACTACTTAATTGCACTACAATTCTGGTAATTTATATCAGTTCGTTTTTCCCTTTGTATTTACATTTAAGAGCACCTTATTAAAACATTGTATTACTGGAATATATTTTGGCCTCACTTTAGATATATCATTAACATAAGAAAGTATATTGAATATACATAAAATTTATCATGTAAGAATTCTGCAGCAAGCTGGCAGGTTCACGTTGAGAGCTTGTCAAGACAATTTAAGTGCTTCTGGCTGAGCTGGGTTTGAATGAATAGTATATGTATGTACGAGTACATACATACATCAAATGTTGAAGTGCAGTAAAACTCTGCACTAATAATTATTGCTAGTACTGTAAAACTCATTCCGTTGCCCCTAGAACATAACATTATTTAAGATGAAATCATGTAAATCAATTTGGATTCAAGGTTTTCTCAATCAACATTCTTTAATTAAAGGCATTTAAATTATATAAAATGTGTTTTAAATAAACATACATGATCTTTCAGAAAAAGTATCTAGCTTTATTCATTTTCCGGAAATTTAGTACAAGTTTAAATTATCTCAGACATGGCAATGGCAAATGCAATATCTTAAACAATTAGAAAGTAATTGATTGTCCAACTTAAGACCACATATGCAGACCTTTCTCTTTCAACAAAATATTCTTACTTTTATAATTTTGTTACATGTATTATATTGTATATAGTTTTAGGTAAGTCTAGTTTTTTTTTATTTTACAAAACACTATTAATATTCTTTTGCTATAAATCACTGCTCCAAATTTTGCTTGTACCTACAAGACAATTTCCGTAACTTTTGCGACATCCCTCGTGCAATGAGACATTAAACACAACTAACTGCTGTAATAGCTTTCAACTGGCAAAATCCTCTGGTATTTTAAAAGGATAAAATCGTAAATTGAAATTTAACATTTACATCGCATCCGGTCTGGCTCCGGTTCTAGTTGCAAACAATGCACGGGCTATTGAAATAATTAATCAATCAGTTACGCGATCTACAGGTCTCCCTTACAGGTAATAAAATTTCGATTCGATTACATCCATTAAACGAAATTAATTTATGTGGATGGCGGAGCAGGACGGGAAATGAAATTATGTCCGTCAAATATTTGCACTGCTGTTAAAATTTAATGTCTCTAAAGTTCATTTATAAATTTATTAAATCTGTTCTGTAATGAAATTGTTGTCTCGTGAGAGGTCGCTCCATAATGAAAGTAATATTAATTATAAAGGTAATTAAATCATTCATTGCAAGTGAATGGGCGAGAGCACGTCTTCGTATTAAAGCGTCAATCCTTTCATTGTAAATATTTACGCTGCTGTAAAATGCACATGAAAAGCTTTCAGAGTTTATTATAGTCGCTTAAGTTGATTGACAATGTTTAACAGATTAATAGGTCATTTTATTCCATCGTACGTATATGTAAGTAAGTTTCGTAAGCATACCCTACTTCTGCATATGGTACAATAAATATATATGTAGATAGACATGTATTTCTTTAATACATTTTGCATATTAGAAACACATAAATTCCGTATTATATACATATAGAATACAATATACCATAGTCGCCAAAAGTTTAATTTCGGTTTGCACTTCTATCATATGCAGAAGATGACCTTATGATATGCAGCGATGCCTGCTTGCTAACAGTGGTGGGAGAGCAACGCAGTGTCGATGTCGGGGGATCCTCACACAACGTTTGCCGAGTGTACTTTCTTGGCGCTTATGTTTATTTTTAGTTTATTTCATCGCGCTATTTTCCTCTTTCTACTTTCATATCAGAAATTAAAATATGTCGACCCCGGTATATAACATACCAAGAATACGTACAAAACATTTTTACACCATTTTTCCGCATAGTCGCTAAGTCTTACAACACATTTCTTCCATTGGAGCACAAGCTTGCAAATACCCTTTGCATAGAAGTTCGTCTTTTGTGAGTAGAGCCATCTGCAGACAGTCGATTTGACTTTGTCATCGGAAGTAAAGTGTTTGCCGGCCATGAATGTCTTCATCGCGGGGAATAGATGATAATCTGGCGATGCCAGATCCGGCCTATACACCGGTGGATGCTGAAGCACCTCCAACACAAACCGCTATAGTTGAGCACGAACAGGAGCAGCCACATGGGGGCGTGCAATGTCACTTTAACATTTCCAGCATTAGAGCGTTTGTCACGAAGAGCACGACGCAACTTGCCCAATATTTATCCATGCGATACAGCATTCACACTGGCCACGCGTTCAAGAAATTTAACCAGTACCACACATTGCATGCCTCAGAACACAGTCACGAGCACTTTCTTCACGGATTGAGTCAGATTGAATTTCTTTGTTGTTGGGGAATTTGCATATTTCCATTCCATAGATGGCCTCTTGCTTTCAGGTGTATAGTGGTACGCCTTGACATTCTGTTCGATTGATGCTGTTATAGGATGCCCGGCACGTGGCAAATTCACCAGATTCACATGGCTCCTGTACAAAGAATTTGCACCACCTGCTGATGTTAATGCCATCCATACAGTTTTCTGCATACAATTCATCTCTCTATGAATTCTACTAGAGTTTCGGCCTTGTGCCCACAAAAAAAAAACGAACAACACCTCTCTGCTCTTTACACGTAGACGACTGTAACACGTACACCGTCTTATCTCCGTAGTTTGTTCTTCTACCGTTAGAGGTACTCTTGCTTACAAAATTGTCAACTACGGCAAGAACTTTAAAGTACATTCCATGCAAGTTTCATGTCCCAGGTCACTATAATGTAACAGAAAAAATTGTTGCGCGTTACTTATACGGAATTTATGTGCGTTACTAATACGGAATTCATGTGTTTCTAATATGTGATATAATTTTTTTCAAAATTAAATGTGGAAAAAAGTATAAAGTGTAAGATAATTTGACGGCGTTGATAGGACGTTGATTAATATTAATATAACGATATACTCAAACACGTCATCAAAAATCCTGATACATTTTTCACTATAAAGGTTTTATGGGCGTCAATAACATTGTGGTAAAAAGAACGAGACACTAAAAGCTAACGAACGTTGCCCCTTGTAAGTAGGTTCGAATTCACCGACCGGAAGATGAAATGATAATCTGCTGGGTTGAAGATTTTTACCTCACATACTCCAACAGCATTTTCCACCATTTAACTGCTTGTGTCCTAATTTCAGAATTGTACTTCTAGGTAGAGATAAAGTAAAAAGCCAACATCCGCAACAATTATGCCAGTTTGATACATGGGTTTTAGGAATGTATTTAACATTAAGAATAATGGACGACCTGCACCACAAAAAAGAAAATGCTGTAATACCGTAAATATAAGTTCCTTTCTGGTCAACAAAACAACGGAAGTTCAAACTAAACCTACGAAATTTTCTGATAATAAAATATAAAATAAAATATTAATAGATTTTGAAATAAACTAAGAATAAATATTTGGACATGACACTAATTATAAGAACTAACAAAATCTATTTATTTTTCCATAACGACACTACTCACTTCTCAGAAAGTAATTAAACAAAATCTTAATAACAAACTTTAACTATGTTAAGGGAAGTTAATGATATTCTAGAGCGACGGCAAAAATAAATTTTGACAATTCTTTCTTCTGATAAAAGTAGCGACGCAATAAATAGTATTTATATTGACTCAATTTTCAAAGACATAATAATAATTTTTGAATTACAATAAAATTAGTGCGTTAGATGACTAACTATTCGAATGCGAATGGTAGACGAATTAGGGTAAAGCCCCATTGATTGGCACCTTAAGAGACTTTTCTGTTTCAAGAATTCATTAATTGATTAATATTAGTTATACAAAATATCGCAGTTTCTTTTCATTGTGCTTTAATGTCTTATCAACAATATATGTTATTAACTTTATGAAAATAATGTATCTAATTAGCTAAAAATGAATTGAAACCAAAGCACGGCATTTGTGTCAGTTATTGGCACTTTTACCGATGATTGACATGTGCAAGTGAGCCATTAAACAATTTTTTCAGGAAAAGCACTATATAATTATAAAATATAAAAACATGGAACCCTTGAAACCGTTGAAACAATAGAAAATTTAATTGCACCTAAATATGAAACAAAGATTATCAAATTTCTCTTGATTGGCTTAAAGTAGATAAAACTTAAAAACATACCTGAGTTCGTAGGTACCTTTCCGAGTAAGCACCTACCATACCTAGATAACATAAATGAAGTAAAATATCAACATCCTAATAAATCAATTCCCTACCTAGGTAGGCAGGGAGCTGGTTTTTGGCATGAAATGCATTGAAAATTGTCCTCAAACATTTTTTTCTTTTTTATGCAAATAATATGGTATGTTTTCACACCTGTTTGACACTTAATTCCTAAATTTGTAGAATAAATTTCATTGACGCTAATGTAACGCATATTTCAACAGTGTGCTGATTGTTCAGTGGAGTCCCCTTCAAATGCCAAAGGTGTTGATGGTCTACTTAGATCTGTCCTTATAGAGACACGTCACTCGGGGGTCTTTCCGCACTAGGTGATGTCTTAGCTGAAGTAATCATTTCCGGACAATATTTGTATTGTAAACTACCGGACTTAAGAGTTAACGATTTATTTAAATTTATTATGGTGTTTGGATTAGAATAACAAATTATTATCACAGACAATACTATCCAGACAAACCGTCCTTATGCAACAAATGGCAACTCTAAATGTGGTTCAAAAATACGCCAAAAGAGGCCACTAATAGTGCGAAACACAATTTAAAATTAGTTTTCATACGTATACATGCCGATCAGCTTGGTAAATTTCTGCAATGAAATAGTTCGCACTATCGCACACGAGATGACGTTGTTAATGTGGTTCTACTTTTTTATGATAAGTTTTGTTTTCTTTTCTTCTCTTAATTACAACATACGATTTAATTCTGTTTGCTAAGGGTTTTATGAGTTATCAGTTATAAGCTACCGAATGAATTAGGAGCGTATCTTGTTTGTTATGTTTACTAATAGTGATTTTGTTAATTGTATACGTATCCGCATTATCAAATTATGTGGTAACGAAAACAAATAAATAGAATTAATTTCAATATGAGTATGTGATATATTCTTGGATATACGTAAATAATTACATAATTATGAATATGATTCAAATATTAACTAACGTCATTAAAACGTTTTGTTAATTTATTTAAAAAAACTATTTTCTATTAATTTTTATCTTCGTAATTTCGTACTGAAACTAATATTTTTCGCAGAAAATAGTACTGACGTACTGAATTTTAACTTTTGTACTGAATTCAATACAATTGTACCGAAACGGCAGCCCTGATGTGTTCTTAGCGTATAGGACTGGAATCGTAACACAGATTTTTGGGAAAATGATATGAAACCCACCTTAAAAAACGTCTATTTAAAATGTTTATGCTAAAACTGGTAGACAGCAGACGATTCAGAAAAATGCTTATTCGTGTTATACAAGGTGAGTCATCTTCGCGGGTAAGGCCCACTGTGATATTTCAAAGCGGTTTTTTTCTTGTGATAGCTGCGCATTAGGAGCACATTCTAAAAATATTTTGTATTATACCGAGTGTTCCATTACTTTGTGGCTGACCATAGTTATAGTTTTTTTAAATGGAATACCCTATATATTATTACATTTTTGTATTCTCCGTATAATTTTTAGTCAAAAATTAAAAAGACAGTATAGGCCTAAAGTCTAAAGTTTTCGACTCGTTTCCATTTTTCTGAAAAATTCGATGTTTGTATAAAATTATATTTCTTGGAAACGACGTATTAGATAGACACAATTTTTTGTAATATTGTTCATAATAAGAAGTCTTAATAGAATATATTTTATTTTTTTCAGTTACTAATTGCATGTGCAGAAAACTGGATTGAAATTATATGACACGTTTTTGTATAAAAGTCAATTTTTTCAAATGGAACATCCTGTATATCAGTGAATTTTTGAATTGCTTATTTAATTTCACATCAAAAACAAGTAAGACGTTAATACTTTAAAAGCGACTATTACAGAGCTCTTGTCGTTTTTTGATATAATTTTGCCAATTTCATGTTTTTTATTTATATACGGTATAGTGCGCCATGATATTTGTTACAACATTAAAATAATTGAATGGATGCCATTTAATAAATTGTTACTTAGTTGATAAGCATGATTTTATAATGAATTTTTCTAAAAATTAGCATTGAGATATGATTTTTATAAGTATTGAGAGAATGACAAAAGAAATGTTTTCTAGCTCAAGATTTTCAGTTGTTTACAAAACTGCATTCCAAAAATACATAATATAACATTACTCTTCTCTTTTCTTTTACTTCTATAATCTTGGTAAGTGTATTACTTCAGGTCCGAAATTTGAAAATTTTTATTATACAAAAATTATTCAAAATCCTATTATAAGTAATTCTAGTCTCTTAATAGATCTCTACAGCATGCACACTGCGAGATATTGCAAAAAAGTGCTATTCGATAAGAGTAAAAGTGTTACTTCCGGTCCGAATTTTGAATTTTTTTTATACAAAAGATATTTGTTTTAAATACTTTTATACTCGTAATGTACCTGCCTAGAAAGCATGACTTGCGAGATATTCGCAAAAGCTGATTTTCAATAAGAGTAAAAGACCTACTTCCGCTAGGAATTTCCAAAACCCTTTTAATAAAAATTTTCTCAAATACACGGTGGCTAGAAAAATGCGGACAAACGCCAGGTAGAACGATTCTTTGTTCAATTCTGAGGCGATAATCTTAATCCAAAAAAGTAGTACAGTGCTTTCTTAAGTCACACGAGCAGCTTAAAAGAATTGTAAATTTGGCAACACCTAATCAGACAAGTACTGTGGCAGTAATCATTTTATTATTTACTATAAATCAGGTAAATACGCAAATTAGCAAGAATTTTATGTTAACATGGATAACAATTTTATTCAAATTTAAAGATAATATGAAAAAATTATAACAACTGTTCAAATTGGTACCCATCAGTTTCCAGACATAATTCAAATCTTCGAGGAAGCGAATTCAAAACGCGCTGCAACATATCCGGGGTGATTAATCGAACTGCCGTCGTAATTTTATTAATTACATCCTCTTCGTTAGCTGGAGGCGTTGCATAGATCTTTTCCTTTAAAAACCCCCAAACGAAAAAGTCCAGAGGATTAAGATCGGGAGATCTTGCTGGCCATGCTATTGGACCGTTACGCCCTATCCACCGATTCGGAAAGTGTTCGTTTAACCAATCCCTGGAAATTCTGGCATTGTGAGCGGGTGCCCCGTCATGCATGTACAACATGTTGGGTCTCAAATTCAGTGGAATATACCGAAAATCTTCTCTGATGTCCAATTTCCCTTACTGCCTTGGGATTTTCGTCCGCCCAAAAATGAAAATTATGGCTATTAAAGACGCCATCTCTCGTAAACAAGCATTCGTCGCTCCAGAGAATATGCAATAAATAGTTCGGCTCTTCTTGAATCCTTTGTAAAACATTGTTACAAAACATTCTTCTGTGGACATTATCGTTCACATACAAAGGCTGCACTTGCCTTGCATGAAACGGATACAAAAGATTTTGAGATAGTGCTGAGTGCACTGTTGTTTTGCTACGAATATTCAGTTCCCGAGCTATTTCTCTTGTGCTGGCCGTCGGATCTTCGTAAACAGCATCCAATATTTGCTCTTCTAATTGAACTGTTCGACGCTCTCTAGGTCTACCGCTGTTACGATAATTCGGTATAAAGGTGCCAGTTTCTCTAAGTCGCTGATCCAATCTACGGAACGTGTTGGTGGATGGATGTCGCCGTTGTGGATACCGTATTTGATATTCATCTTTTGCCAAGTTTGCATTTCCGTTGCAAAATCCGAATACCATATACATGTAGGCGTATTCTCCAAAGGTAAATAACATATTGTTCAGTATTAAAAACAGCACAAAATGTTTATCTTATTTCAACAGCCAAATGTCACATGAGAAACGTCAAAAATTGACAACTACTTATTACTTTTAAACAAGCAGCCTTACAGTACCACGTTGCCATATGTACTTTAATTTCAAAAACGCCAATGAAGAAATGTTAAAAATGTAAACCATTGGTATTAATCGATTAGTTACATCAATGCATTTTAGATAATTCCATTTCTAAATTTCACCACAATGATTTTACATAGATAAATTTGACGAATTTTGCTAAATTTTAGCCGCACAACTTAATGTTTGATGGTCTCGTATGCCGTAAGGAAGGACCGTATAACTTTTTTGGATTAAGATTATCGCCTCAGAATTGAACAAAGAATCGTTCTACCTGGCGTTTGTCCGCATTTTTCTGGCCACCGTGTATACGTACTTTTGAGAACATTTGAAATTTGATAAATTTGTTTAAACTTAGTAGTTGACGAAATATTGGGAAAATTCCACTAATCAAATCTCAAGAGGGAGATTATACACGTAAATACAAAATTTGGAATTGATAGCTACAGCGGTTTAACCGCTATCGTGGTCAGAGAGAGAGAGAGAGAGAGAGAGAGAGAGAGAGAGACATTTTTCAAAAACCTATTTTTTGGTATCAGGGGACTTCAAAACGTGGACATCTAAAAAAATCTCGAAGTCGAACATTTTCGTCATCACAATACTTCGTTATACTACGTATAAGAAAGTAAAACGTCAATAGCTTTGTTATAGTCACTCTTAAGGTATTAACGTCTTACGTTTTGATGTGAAATGAAATAAGCAGTTCAAAAATGAACTGATATACAGGCTGTTCCATCTGAAAAAATTGACTTTTATATAAAAACGTGTCATGTAATTTTAATCCAGTTATCTGCACATACAATTAGTAACTGAAAAAAAAATGCTTATATTAAGACCTCTACTACAAAAAATTGTGTCCATCTAATACGTCGTTTTCGAGCAATATAATTTTGTACAAACATCTTATTTTTCAGAAAAATGGGAATAAGTCGAAAACTTTAGACTTTAGGCTTATACTATCTTGTAATAACATATAGGGTGTTTCATTTAAAAAACTATAACCATGGTCAGCCACCAAGTTATGGAACACTCTGTATAATATAAAATATTTTTAAAATGTGCTCCTAATGAGTAGCTACCACAAGAAAAAAACCGCTTCGAAATATATTTACTCGTAAAGGCACAATCGGCCTTACCCGCGGATATGACAGCCTGTATATATGTAAATTTATAAATATTTTTTCCCTATTGTTTTAATTCAATTTTGTTCTCGTTAGGTTGAATGAAATTATTTTTTATAGAAATGTTTTTTTACTTTTGTCGCAATGAGTTTTACATTAGTTTATAATATTAAATTATTTGAAGATAACCTCTGCGGAAATTATATAAATTTGTCACTAAAATTAATTGAAAATATAACTGAATTGCAAATTTTTTTTTACCAACAATAGAAAGAACAATTTTGTTTCTTTACTTTTGTCCGACAGTGTATATACACCGCCTAATATCGAAGTCTTCGATATCGGACGGTAACTCTGAATCGCTGTGACTAGTGAAAATTATTCTTTTGTTTATTATTTACAGTAACTGTTATCGTATCAGACATTTTTTTCTCGGTCATAAATTACTACTTTGTGGACTGACTCTGTCTGATAGACGAAGTAGGTACCATCCATCTATCTCTATCTATATTAGCCAGTTATTTTATTTATATTCTGCCCATTAAAAATGCTGTATATTTATGTACTTAATTAAATATTATTTAAATATTTATATTGCGTAATATTCAAAAGTGTCTAAAATCGAATATTTGAATTTATATTTTAACTCTCTAATTTAAATGTTCTTTTTTTAATGTAAAATAGAATGACATCTATCGGTTAAAAGTAATAAGTAAGTATATCCCTCTTTGGTGGGGCCATCTAAAGTTTGCTCGTGGAAGTTAAAAAATACAGTGGCGACGTCTAACGCTTGCATTCTTTTTACGGCTGCCTGATAATGCGTAAACACGGTTTGTCTGTATAGTATTGTCTGTGTTATTATGTAGCCCTCGTATCTCTTGGACGTGCCTTTAATAGATAATTCATTTTCAATTTTATTCAAAGCCGATATAACCTTCTCTTCCGTATAGTTTTTGGTATAGGTGTGCTTAGTTTTTATCTTTGGTATCTGTTGATAAATCGAAATGAGTGTATACGTATCTACCAATAAAATTCCCTAAAACATAAGGAAACCCTAAACAAAAAGAGGTTGAATTAAAATTTCAGCTGCATCGGCAATGACATAAAGCAAACGAGAGAGTAAGGATTTGCAACTCTATATTTTATTGAATAACCACATTAGAGATTACGCAGGTAATTAGGTACCTACCTATTAGATAGGCAACGTAGGTATTTTTAATTAAAATTTTCCCAGCATATTTCAATAAGTAATGCTGATTGGTGTAAGTATTTGAATCTTCGTATACTATTGATGTCAATGATAAGTTCCTAGCATTAATTGGAATACACCATTCATTGGCCCCCATGCCGATCATTGGTAAAACACAATTTTTACGAACCCATAGTTCGTAGAATATGGAAATAAGAAAACTTGGAAATTATATCACCTGTTTGATCAAAATTACGGCAAACAAAGTTAATACTCCAAAATAATAAATAACACCAATGACTGAATCCTTAAGAAAATCAGAAGAAACCCGAAGTCACAATGCTCTAGATGAACACTTATCACAAACAGAACTATCAAATTAACGCATGCGTCTTATGTGCAACACGCATGCAGCGTTGTTACATTGTGCAAAAAATTACTTCATGTAGAAAACAAGCAATTTGTGCTTATGAGCAATGTATAATGTGTTGCGATTTATATAAGTATTAAAATATTTAAGCCACCACAAATTGAATTAACAAAATATTATCACAGCAACTCAAATTCTGCTTTAAATATGTTTGATGACACAATATATGAATTATCAATAAACATTTAACTGTCCGATAAAATAATGTATTTAGTAACTAGTGAAATTCAGTATGTCCCAAAATTAATGACTCCCATTGGAATATTTTGTTTTGTCGTAATTATTGCCACATAACTTTGTTTATGAAACAATTTGGGAATTAACAAAAAATACACATAAGCGAATATACTAATAATTTAACGTGTATAGTGTTATTAAATACACGTAATATTACGGGAGAAAATAAAATACATTTAATTAAATTTTGGGAAGTTCCATACTTTTCAGATGGAGGGGTTTCTTTCCCAAAATGATGCAAATGTTAGCATTTAGAATACAGAAACTTTGGAGCAGGTTGGTACTACAACCCATGAGAGCTCTCAGTACTCCGAAATAATAATTGAAATGAAATAAACACGTTGGTATACGAAGTATTCAGAATATAACCCATTATATAAAAATAAGGCTATACTTAAGTCGCCTTATATTAACTATTAAATTTTTTGTAACTATGTTAATTTGTATCTTTCGTCATTTGATTATAAATTTCTTCTGTGTCTACTGCTAATACTGTTAATAATTTTTTTTGGTACAATTTCTGATTTCGACATCCATCTCCTCCATATTTAAACATGTTTATATATGGAAGTACCTTTGGGTAATTGTAAAAGCATGAAGAGTCTCAATTGGTTCATTAGTTTAAAGGAGTCCATCCTGCCCCTAATACGTTCACCAAGAAACCTAAGCTCTCGACAAAATATTGCCTCCATATGCCTCCTAAAGTTTTGCAAAAGTTTTCGTTGCAATACACCCATGTCTGAAGCAAAACTTGACAGCATACCGCTGCTCGAAATTTATGTCTGTAATTTTTAGAACGCAATAGAAAAAACTGTTTCACGATAAAAATCGCAATGTACAACTAAATGACTAGCGAATTCAAACTCGTACTTAATGCCAGATCTAACGCTACCTTGCCGGTCTCGTTACCTGGAGTCATTCCGACAACTGCGCTCTGTTCTTCATACGTTTCGCGTATACCGGGGTCGACATATTTTAATTTCTGATACGAAAGTAGAAAGAGGAAAAGAGCGCGACGAAATAAACTAAAGATAAACATAAGCGAGGCTGCCACTCTCGACAAACGTTTGCTATGAAATGTAAGGCGTGGGGGTCCCCCGCCACTGCGTTGCTCTCCCACCACTGTTAGCATGCAGGCATCGCTGCATATTATAAGGTCATCTTCTGCATATGATAGAAGTGCAAACCGAAATTAAAATTTGCTTATTAGCACCAATTATTTGCTATCATTTGGTGGTATCAGAACATTAATAATAACAACTTTAATGAAATGCTTATAAAATAAAATACGTTTTTAAACAAATGGTTTCTGCTAGTCTATTCATCGTCCAACAGGGCATCATGAAAAAATGGGAATTGAAGATGCAAGAGGTAACAAGCGGATATTAGTAGAAAATTAGTCAACGTCTATGCAGTTCTCTTTAACCATTCAGAAGAACTTATCAATAGTTCTTTTCTATTACTATAAACACTTTCTAATAGACGGTTTAAATAGCTTTCGTACTAATAAAAGCCATTGACATTTACATATATATTGATGATTTCGGTTAACATGTCATTTTTTAATTTTTCTATTATAAAAATAATTTTGGGCATTGGGCGTATTAAAATTTTATATTTGTAAAATCTTATTTTACATGCAAGTATTGTTTCAAGTCAGTACATTTAATTCGACAATGGTTCCAACTTCTGCAGTAGTATATACACACTCAATGACTACGATAATCTTGTAGTGGGAATACTAAAAATATAAAGCCTACTCTATTCTACATGCACATAAGTCACATTTCACTGTATTCAAGTCATCAGTGTGTCTTATCGTCATGACATGATACTTTTACACTATGTTGCATTTAAAAAGACGCAGCCAACATCTAATTCATTTATCCCTATATATTACACGTTACATATTTTTATATCAGTATTAATTCAAATTATATTTCAAATTCTAAATATATTGCGTTTTAAAATTTTCAACATTCAAATCTGCGTCGAATATATTCCGTTTTAAAAATATTCGATTTAAATTATTTAGTTTATCAACAACTCTTTGTTCAAATTTCAGAGACGCAATATTTGCATTTTGTCCTCTAAGGTTTCCTTATCTAAAAAGTTCCCACAGTGTTGTTGCGTAGTAGCGTCATATAAACAAGAGGAATAACCGCGCGCTTCATTGACGCCTAGTTTTGCTGGAATATTCTTCCCTTACCTCCGAGTCTTTAAAAGGGCGAAGCGCGTCTAAAATCATTCACTATTACATCATTATTATATTCATTATTACATTATTACTACGATTAGTACGGTACAGTAATTAGTCAGTGAAATTGTAGTCGAATAATTATTAGCTGAGGCTCCCGACGTCTTCGAGTCCGCTAGCCCTACGGTGAAAATGTCTATGGAAACGAGGTGTTAATGTCCGACGTATGGATACACCGGTTAGGGTGATTTAAATCTCGATTTCCAAATAATAAATTGTTGTAGTATCTATCGCCCTTCAATTTACGGCGTTGGTCCGGATTTAGAGGATATTTCACCAACACCGTCAACTCAGGGCCCCCGTTAATCAACATCGAATGGCGGTAGAGCGGCAGAAATAGGCGCACGGGAACCATCTTCGTTGGCGTACTGGGGCACTAAATTTCCAGGTATTCTAGATTATTAATTACCGTATTTAGTGCGGCGGGATGATAGTATGACTACCAGGCTGTTATCAATCTTTAGTATCTGATATTTGTTAAATAACGTTAATTACTGTGTGCAAGGCACGATCATCAAGAGCCTTTGTGTTTGTCTAAATATGTTCATGTCCATTAAATCTTTGTGTTGTAATAGTCATTATTATTTTCTTTTTTGTTTATTGTACACATGGTCAAATTATTTTGAATGTATTAAATGTTGGTAAAGTTTTTGGTATTTGTAATA
This sequence comes from Amphimallon solstitiale, assembly GCA_963170755.1. Taxonomy (NCBI): domain Eukaryota; kingdom Metazoa; phylum Arthropoda; class Insecta; order Coleoptera; family Scarabaeidae; genus Amphimallon; species Amphimallon solstitiale. The sequence goes on from OY720679.1 coordinate 36,800,012, forward strand.
ATGAGTCCATAGAAATTGTAAGGCAAATGGTGCACCATATTTGACCAATTAGTTTTACCAGATTGTTTATTTGTTAAGTCTGTTCCTATTGTTTGCTTTTCTTAATGTACCGTCTCTCTAAAATTTAGTGTTCTTTGTTTTTATAATAAAATTGCAATTATTAGTCTCAAATGAAATTAGTGTAAATTAAGTAAGTTTTAACAATAACTAAAGTTAAAGTCATAATTATTTATTCAACAATCATTTCTATTTTAGTTTCAATAGTTTGTGTAATTCATACTTCAATTATTATTATTATTCTTTATGTACTAAATTTTCTATTTCAAATTTCTGTTGTTTTTATTTAATAAATTGTTATTGTTTTTATTAATTGGTTTTCTTGAGGTAGGTATTAGTTTAGTGCAATTTCCCATTTTAATTGTGCAATACTGGAACAGTGACCCCGCCTTTATTATTTTAAAATGGGTGGCGCAATCGGGCATTAGTTAACATCTTTCAGTAAATCTCAAGCTCTCACTAAATAAACAGAGCTAGATATACAGGGTGGGTCACAATATAACATCGACGGTTCTACTTCGAGGTTAACATCTGAACATATGATTAATCATAAGCGATTAATATCATATATATTTTAAAGGTAAGTGCATGCTGTGATTCACACAATTATCTTGCACCCTGAATTTGTAGATCTCGTTAATTAGTGACGCCGGGACGAACAAGGTCTCTGGTCAATTAATTTATTTCCATTAAGGGTTTCACCAGTGATAACTATGTATGCATACGAAATAAAGTGAGAAAAATATGAGAATTTAGTATTTTTAAAATTTATTTTGCATACCATAGACACTCTTATTTATTATATTTAATTCCATAAATTTGTTATACCACCGTACGGTCACTACGCTCTATAAAAATATTTTTAGCATGAGCTTGAATATACTAATGCCCCAATGTGCAATTAATCTTGTGCTTTTTAATCTTTCTCGTCGTTTCTCATGTTTGCATGCACTTTGAACGTTATAAGAATTCCTGTCACATTAAAGTTAACTTCAAATCAACTAACAGTCAGCTCGTGTTCACTCACTAAAAAGAGGAAGTCAAGAAAGAAGTTTTCTAGCCTCGAAAAGAGGCAGTATAGAACAAGTGACCACTAATGATGCAACTTGCGGAGTTTTAATTCAGGAAATCAACCAAGCTGTGTCTCGACGAGAATTATTGCCGCTGCGGTTCTCTATTTAACCAGAAATTTATTGCAGAAAATTAAATGTGTGTTGTTGAATTCGGTTTAGATTCAATGGTCTGTTCGGATAATTTATGTGATTGTGGAACATAAGCGAAAAAATATAGACACTCTTTTTGCTGTGGGTGAGAATTATTTGTAAAAAGAAATTTTTATTTGGTGGCCGACTTTATTTCTTTTATTTATGTTCGAAAAAATAGATTTTCAGTAAAATTTATAACTTTTGAGTTCATTTTAGAAACTCAAATAATACACCTTTCTAAAAGACAAGGAAAATAGAGAATATATATGTACAATGTAATGCGTAAACATGTTTTGTTTGTGTGTTTGTACATCGTTTTTTCTTATTTATACTACTTCTATAAGAACAGACAATTTTTCGGTGGACATTATTTTATTCTTGCTATATTTCTTGCTTATTTGATAGTCTCTTCATTAATTAATTAATAACAATATATATTATTATGCATACCTTAACAACATTCAGTACTACACAGCTAATAGACATTAGCTGATTTCATAAATATGCTTCTTTGCATTATTCTAAGAATTTGTAAAATCTCAAAATGCCTAGTACTGGCATTGTTGCTTAAACTTCTGACCACCAGTCTATTAAGGCCCCTACACACGCTCCGTCTTACCTTGATACTTGACTGCGCAATTCTAGTCTCAAGATAAGTCTGAAAAGCGTTAATGCAACCGCAACCACAAGTACCGTGTTCAGTTTAAACTTTTGTTCAGTTCTTAATTATCGCGTATAGTGATCATGTCTAGCTTGTCCAAAGACGATCTAGTCATTGCAGTAGGTTTAGTTCTGACTTGAAGAAAAAAAAACGTAAGTGCAGATCTGAATGGGCAAAATCATGGTTCCTGAAACGCGCCGAATTATCGCACATAAATTTACTAAACGAAATAAAAATGGAGCCGACAGATTGGAACAACTACCTCAGAATGGATGAAGCTACATATTTAGAACTTTTACATTTGGTATCACCGTTTATTAAGCGTAATGATACCGTAATGAGAGATGCTACCGGCAGGAGCTACGCAGATTTGAAGTTTTCAACGGCAATTTCTCCCAAAGCTCTATCAATAATCATGTTATGTATTGTAATAAAGAAAAAAAAATAATAGTAAAAGTTTAATAATATACCTATATTTCAAATAATATAATTACATTAAATTATGGGTTTCTCCTTGTGGAGAAAAACAAGTCAAGTAGTGACCGTCAGTTGAAAAATTGTCTTCAATACTTGATACCTGACTTGGTTGAAAAAACACAAAATTTTTATCCAAATTTCCCATTTTACCTTCAAAAATCGCATCATTTATTGATTTTTGGCAAAATATTGCTTGCTCTTTAGGCAACGCTCTCAATTCCTCTGCGATGTGGTTTCCGTATGATGCATATAGACAATCGAATGATTTCAATTTGCTTGCCACTAAGTTTAAAACTTCGTCAGATCTATCCATCCGACCTTTTTTACACACCCTAGTGGCTGACGAACTTCTAGAAGATAAACGAGAAACCGGAGTATCTATCGGTGTGATGGGTCTAAGATTTTGGGTGTCACGTGGATGAGTATCATAAAACAATAAAAAATATTCGTTTTTCCAATAATAGCCTATAAACGCGTTGTTATTATGCACATTACAGTGCCGAAAAGTTACGCTTTATTAACAAAGGTAGATAACGATGATTAACATGTCACCTTTGACATTTGCCATTTTAACAATCTATTTTTTTTTTAGTTTCCAAAAACGGAAGCCGATTGGAGAAAAATTGGTCGCGATTTTTACAAAAGATGGCAGTTTCCAAACTGTTAGGGTGCTGTAGATGGTAAGCACATCCAAATGACTCCAAAAGCAGGAAGCAGCTCATTTTTTTGGAATTACAAGAAAACCAATAGCTTAGTGTTAATTGCAATTGCAAATGCCAATTATGAATTTATCTTGTGTGATATTGGTACAAACGGACGAGTTTCAGATGGTGGGGTTATTGAGAATACAACATTTTACCAAAAGTTGGTCAATCGTCAACTTCATATACCTACCCCGAATGACGCAAACAAGCTTGGATATGTATTTGTAGGAGACGAAGCATTTGCTCTACGGACTGACTTTTTAAAACCTTTATTGAAAGTGTGTTTGGGATAATGGATTCCCGTTTTAGGATTTTCCATTCGGCTATTAATTTGAAATTAGAACACACTGAACAAGTTGTAATAGCTTGCTGTGTTCTACACAACTTTTCACGTAGAAATTGTTCAAATTCTTACACTCCACTCATTACCTTGGACGATGAAGATGTGCTAAATGACGAAGTAATTCCTGGTCTTAGATCAAATCCAGGAGTATTTCAGGGGTTACAAAGAGGTCCATCTAGGAATTACGGAGAAGCATCGAAAAATGTTCGGCAGAACTATCTTACATATTTTAACGGTCCAGGCAGGGTTCCGTGGCAAGAACACTTTGTAAATGGTAGCAAATAATTATGAACATTTAGAATAATAACTATAGTAAATAAAAACTGTTTACTAATATTGTGTGATGTTTCATTGCTTACTTTCATATCACCTTCACTTGTAGTCTCATTATCATCTGATTCGTCCATATTGGATTTACTCTCTCGTGGGATTTCTTGATCCATCAAAAAAAGTAACTGGTCAAAATACCATAAAGTAGGTTTGTAAGTATAGTCTTCACCAGCACCTAAACAAAAATCAACGCACCGTAATATAATTATTCGCACAGTTCTTAATATTATTCTAGATTATAGAAAAACTAATAACCCTGTATACAATCCTTTCTTAGATAAAACTAGTGTTTTGAAACACATAGTAGTATACACATGTCCAATAAAAATATTTACCAGATGTTTCTGAGGCTCCCACTTTCATCGTTTTCTTCCGGAAGCAGCTTCTCAAAGAATTAATTTTCTTAATACCTGAATCTTTGGTTGCATTGGGATCTTTTTTTTTTAATTTTTCACACAACACATCATATGCCGCATTCTTCTTAATTCGATTAGAATAATCTTTGCTTTTAATTTTCCATAAACATGGATCATCCCTATATATATCAATAAATTCAGTTATAAACTCGTGCGAATAATTTCTTAAGTCTACGTATACGTATACGTATTTTTGCTCTTTAAATAGATAAACTCAGCACAAAACAGATGGCTTGGCTCGAGCTAAAGTTGGTGGCTACTACACATGTTAAAACTGGTGGCGAGTCTTTAGGCTCGCATGCAAAATATCAGACAGAACTTGAAATCCTTCGAGCCAGTTTTTAAACTGTACAGAAAAAATGCTTTAGTAAAATTCATTTGTATATTAATTTAATATGCAAATTGAACATATAATTTATAAATAAACGTTCTCGAAAATGTGTTAATATGCACTAATTCAGTAAAAATACTGCTATAATGTAGCAATAAAGACAAAACTACACCATTTGTAATCTGTCACAAGAAAGCTGAATTATGCACTACATTACTTTAAATCAACACACAAGTAATTACGTTTTTGAGATTGTGTATGGAAGAGCATGGCAAATATTATAAATCATACTTAGAATGAGTTACTTACTACAACACTTAGTTATGCTTTAAAGAAACAATATATAAAGCTTACTTTGATTATTGTATTCGATAACTGTTTAATTTTATTTATAATGAAAAATATGTACTAATTATGTAGTTGCTTAAATATAAAGTGAAATAGTAATAAATTATAAATTAATCTTAAACCAGATAAAATCACTGTCACTGGAACTTAACACAATGCTAATTTATTTAGATCCTGTATAATATTTATTAATATATTACTATTATAGTAGCTTATTATTTGGATATGTATTCCATAGAACCGGCTTCTTCTGATCGAAAATTATATAATTTAAGAATAGTTTCATCTGAATCCTAAAGAACAAAAGACAAATTAAAATATTATTTCTAATTGGTTAAAAACGGCGAACATATTTAGAACTTATATACAATATAAGATATTGTTGAAATTAATCGCGATGCTACTTGATTCTAGTAAATTCATTTACAACATTGATTTCATACTTCAAAATAAGATATTTAAATATGTAACATCTCGATTAATTATTAATATTTATACAGTATGTTAGTGGTTTTCAATCATTTATAAATATCATTTTAAAATGTTCCTTGTCGTCTCGATAAAATTGACAATAAATGAATTACATATGTGTTTTCGAGCATGATATGTTTGATAAGTATTAAAAACAATGCATTCGAAAGGTACACTACATAAAAATATGTTTTAGTTTGCTACACCTTCTTCTAAGCAACATTTAAAGAGGGTGTAGGAAAATATGGCGTCGGCGCGAAACCAAAAATTATTCATCCTTACGACACTAATAATACTAATAATTGGCGATACTAAAATGATTGTACAGTTTCAGAAAATTTCCGCTTACACCTTCAAGTATGCCTTACCTGTCTCTACCCTTGCGTACAGTTGGTAAATACGAAGAAGGGAACTGCCTCCAACTCAATCGTGATGTGGGTCGTGGATTGACACAAATTGATACTTGTATGATCACATTTAGAGAGACTTTTGCTTTCCTTATTCTTCATAAATTATGAACATAATAAAACGAAGAAGATACAAGATACAAGATTGTCAGGGTGTAAGTTGAAATCATTGATTTAGAGTAAAGCGACTAATGTTGGATCAGTAGTAGAGACGAACCACTAGGTCTAACGTCTAATATATAGCAACATAAGCATTAATGCAGCAACTAGAAATTTCAACATTCCTAAACCACATTAAAGCGAAGAAGAAATGACAACAACACAGAAATTTAATAGACTGGGCCTAAATTAGATGTTTACTGCAATATTGAAGAGAAACTTGCAAAAGACAAAAAAAACTCCACGAATTTGGTTTCTCACCTACCAAATAGGGAGTTCGGATAATGACGTACAAGGTAGGCTGTCCAGTTAGGACTACAAAACCAGCTTATGTAAAAAAATGTAATGTGCAATGGCAATGTTATGTTTCGGAAAATTTCATACTGATTTTAAGGAAAAGTGAAGAAAAAAACAGTGCAAAAGTGGAGGACGTATCAATACACAGAAATGTCCAGAGACACTGTTTAAAAGTGTTATTGTTATTATATTTCCAGGTTATTTGACAAACCTGAAAACGTATTCAATAGTGATAAAACATGTCTTCAATAAAACCCAAAAAGTGGCCACATTCTTGATGACAAATCATCAGCCTGTTGATATGCTGTAAAGCCAAACTTGACAGCATATTGCATTTTTTAAGTTAAAAATTCAAAAAATTAATAGTACGATAGAATGCCTTTTTATATAAGTATGCATGAAATGTCGATTTACGTTTATGCGGAAACTGCCCTCCGCTAGTTGAAACCTCTTCTTTCCGGAAAAAAGTAACTGGTGTTTTGTGTTCAACTTAATGTAGCATTAAACTAAGAAAAAGTACAATCAATAGGCCAAGGAATTTAAAAATGGTTCTACAATGTATGAACCGTCTTAGCTTTGGCAAAATCTGAAGAAGCGATTCTGCAGCTTTCTGAAAACGAAAAAGAATGACTTAGCGACTATGCGGATGAATGTGTTGGCTATGGGAAAGATTACCACACAAAAAGAAAAATACATAATTGGATTCAGTGTGTAATGTGGTTACATAAAGCGTATGCAAGTCATAAAACATTTGTCACACCGGCGGAACTTCTGTTAGGACGGAAGAAAGTAACTTTCTGAAAGTCCGACTCTCCTATCTAAAATAGCCCGATTCACCTCCTGTGACGAAGGCATACTTACCATTACAATGTTATTTAATACAACGAAGTCTTCACTCAGAAATCAGTTAAACTATTAATGAAGAAAATAGAAATTTAATAGAAACGAAGTGATTTTTTCATGAAACTCTATAAAAAAACTGAAAGCGACTTTTACGATAAAATATAAAGCTGCGTAAGTTTACCATTCACATTCCATTAAGAGTATAAAAAATCTATTAAAATGTGCTACGCGTTTTATAAAATTCTTTAAAAGTTCCTTGCCCGAAATCATTTTGCCCCTCCTTAAAATATTTTATTAAAGTCGTTTGGATAAAAGTAGGTCAGCAAAACACATTTCAACTCATTCTTCAATAACAATATATCCGCCGTTTAAGTGTGTATCTACAAATTCCATTTTTGATACTCCTTATTTTTGAGATTGGGAAAAAATTTAGTAAATTTATTGATATACAAAAGACATTTATTTTTTTTGCGATATACTTATTTGTAGTATCAATAGTTCTTATGTGTGCTATTACATTTAGAAGTCAATGTGATAAATATTGTAATATTTCATTTTAATATAAAAATAACATTTCGGTTTTTTCTAAACTTTTCATCATATCGCTCGATTATTATTTATTAAACTTATTGATTGTATTGCACTTAAAGTTTTATTGTATTCTATATCATTTTAATAATCATTGGACTGCTCAATATTACAGCTTGTTATATTATACGATCATTGAAATTTTCCGCGTCTCAGAAAAAATCGTGATATGCTTGCTGATGTAGCTAGTCCCAATAAATGACCAGCAAATAAGTGTCGTTTATAAATACTTTAAATTGGCGGACTTAGCTATAGAACAACTTGTGGAGATTATTTTACTTCTAGGGAGATATTGTCGCAGCCATGCATTTACACTACGCAATTATTGTTTTATGCTATGAATGTATCGATAGCATGGACATTGGGTAGCTACCACACGTATAGCACACTTATTGGGTCAGTGTTTGAGGTTCCTAAACACAGATATTGTTTTACGAACGTATATAGTCTTCAATATTTGGCAATAAAATCATACAATAAGTTTCCAGTGCGTTTTAAGTCGGGAAGTGGCAATGTTTTTAGGAAATCTGTTAAACGGTTGTTATTGCAGAAATGTTGCTACTCACTGGCCGAATTTTTTTATAATACGAGTGTTAGCATATTTTGTTATTCTGTGTTTGTTTGTAGTGTATTTATTGATTCGTGTTGTGTACTCTTTTTCTTTCATTTTGACGTCTGATGATATTGTAAGTGACTCTGTAACACGTCCTATACTACATATTGCTGTGGTTCGCAACATTATAAAATTTATGTTTTGTATATTTAGTATAATTTAAAAATCAAGATATTGTTGATATCTTAACCAGTGCGTTGTCAAAGAACACTCAATATACTTTAAAAAAATGAGGTGTGGCCACCACACGACTTTCTTATACGTATGAAAGTGTTACTTCCGGTCCGAATTTTGAAATTTCATTTATACAAAAAATATTCTATATCTAACTCTAAATACTTTTGTACTCTTGATAAATATATATAGAATGCATAACTTACGACATATTTGAAAAAAATCGCTATTCGATAAGAGTAAAAGTGGTACTTCCGGTCTGAATTTTGAAATTTTTTTTATATAAAAGATATTGAAAATGATGTTCTAAATACTTTTATACTCGTAACGTATTTGTCTTAAAAGCATGACTTGCGAGATATTCGCAAAAAACTGATTTACGATAAGAGTAAAAGACCTACTTCCGGTTGGAATTTCGAAAAACTTTTTTAAGACAATTTGTTTCAAACTTAATTCTAAGTACATATGAATTCTTTATAAATTTGTTTAAACTTAGTAATTGACGAAATATTTGCAAATTTCGATTTTTTCACCGAAGTAAACTACTACTTCCGGTCTGCCGATTTTGCTCAAAATCTAATCAGTTCTCAAGAGGCAGATTATACACGTAAATACAAAATTTGGAATTGATATCTACAGCGGTTTGACCGCTATCGTGGTCACACACACAGAGACACACAGACACACACACACACACACACACACACACACACACATACACACACACACACACACACACACACACACACACACACACACACACACACACACATACACACACACAGAGAGAGAGAGAGAGAGAGAGAGAGAGAGAGAGAGAGAGACACACACACACACACACACACATTTTTTAAAAACCACTTTTTTGGTATCAGGGGACATCTGCAAAAATCTCGAGGTCGAAAATTTTCATCATCACAATACTTCCTTATACTACGTATAAGAAAGTAAAATATCGATGATCCATGGAGATATATATATATAGACGTATAGGTGATACTTTAGGTAAATGTATATACAGGGTCGGGCAAAAAGAGCGGAACACCGAATTTATGGCTTAACTAGCACTCTTTCGAAAATTTAACCTAAATTAAAGTTTTTGTATACTTTATGTATTATTTATTGGTGTTTGCAGATTTTCCGTTTTTGTCACATTTTTGGAGATATGATGTCACCGGATAGTATTTTAAATGAATCACCCTGTATTTATATTTTTTTTTGAGTAGATATTTTTTTCCTGAATTCACTAATACCAGGTTTAGTGGGTCTCTGACTTATGGTTTCATAAGAAAAAAATAAAATGTAATGGCACCTAAATATTTATTTCATAAAAAACGAACGACAATAACTAAAGATTCTATTCATTAAAGCGTCCATTAACTTTAACAAATGATTATGAAATTCATTTCTCGCTTAAAGGTGACATGAAATGATACAAAATTCATTAAGGTCATTTGTTGACAGATTAGGATACTGTCAGGCAGCCGAAGGTTTTCAGTTTGAACACCTATTGTAAATAAATGTACGTAGATTCAGTTATTGTCGTTCGTTTTTTATTAAATAAATATTTAGGTGCCATTACATTTTATTTTTTTCTTATGAAACCATAAGTCAGAGACTCACTAAACCTGGTATTAGTGAATTCAGGAAAAAAATATCTACTCAAAAAAAAATATAAATACAGGGTGATTCATTTAAAATACTATCCGGTGACATCATATCTCCAAAAATGTGACAAAAACGGAAAATCTGCAAACACCAATAAATAATACATAAAGTATACAAAAACTTTAATTTAGGTTAAATTTTCGAAAAAGTGCTAGTTAAGCCATAAATTCGGTGTTCCGCTCTTTTTGCCCGACCCTGTATAATTTCTGTATGTGCTTTGCTTGCAGATGTGTTTTTATACTTTTTCTATATTGATAAAAAAGGATTTCATTAAAAAGAAATACGAGAGAGTTGTTAAAAATAATATTCGCACGAAAGCAGCAGTAGAGATATGTTGATATTTTAGTTTCGAAAAGTTTAAATAGAATGTAAAAGAGTTACAATTGTTTAGTAATATATATATATACAGCTTGAGCGCGCGGGGTATGACTACCCGATGCCAGTCGATATTCTTCGGACGTATATTCGGAAAATTGATCTCCGCCAGCTGTGTTCGTCAGATATAGATATTCACATCAGTTGCGTACTGGCTGCAAAGAGGAATGCACGTAGGTTTTTGTGTTATTTTATGGTATTTCTGTTATACTTATTTATAGTTTTTTTTTACCATGAAATTTCTATTTATTTATTTTTCTCTAGACATCTTAGTTTATTCTGCAGATGTTTCAGGCGGGTTGTTTTTATTTCATTCTAAAACCCAGTTGTACTGCTATAACTTTTTACACAACTACATTATTATTTAATTTCATAAGGATAATCATAATTACGTTATAAGTATTACAATCTTCGCGTTATTATCGACTTAGTTATCTAAGCAATCGTCATCACTTAAAGAGAAAATTTAATTTGTTCTTTTTGTCAATCTGCAAAAAAATAATCAGATCACTATGAGTTCGAATATGAGCAGGCAATGCTAGTATGTTGTGCCCTAACTCTAATATGTATTATCGGACCACGTTTAGATGCGAGTTTACGTATACCATCGGGTGATCATACCTCGCGCGCTCTTGCTGTATATATAAGAGAAAATAGTTCTGTAAAGTGCATACTGTGTAATTGTGACACAGAAGTGATGAACATTGCTAATTGATTATGTAAAAAATTGTGCTTCAGTCAGTTTGACACCGATTTCGAATCCTAAAGAATATTAAAGGTACAAGATGTTTTATTTATATATATTTATTTGGCACCCAACGTGGGGCAGTGTTTCCATTTGTTTATCTTATCTTTAAAGAAATTCTTTTCAATTTTCTCCTTAATTTAAAAAGGCACAGTTTTAATTGATTGTAATTTGATAAAGAATATTAAAGTAAATTACAAATAATATTAAAAATGGATGGCAAGTGTAAAACAAGCAAAGTTAATAAAACTCAGCCTAAAGCTGAGGAAAAAACTCAAGTTATTGCATCACCTACTGATGGATTAGTTTCAAATCCTCAAACTAGGGTGAATTTGTTGAAGACACTCAACGAACTATTTCTGAATCTGGTGGTGATATAAGTCCACAAGCACCAGATGCATTTTCTTTTGAAGAGCAACCTGTTGAAGTTTTTAATTGGAGACACGAGTTTGATTGGATGATGACAACCATATTCATCAAGTTTGCTGAGCATAAGGAAGATATGAAAGTTATCTTCAATCAAAAATTTGAAGAAAATTAAATTGAAATTAATCAAATATTTCAAGAAAATAAAATTGAAATGAATCAAATATTTCAAGAAAATAATCAAAAATTAGAGCAAACTAAGTCTGAGATAAATTTGAATCTAGAAACAAATTTTAAAATTCAGAATGATAGAATTAATCAGAGATTTGAACAAAACAAAATTGAAATGGATGAAGGGTTTGATGTTATGAATGAAAGATTTGAGAAGAATATTGAACAGAATACTCTGGATATTTTGGCTCTTAAAGAAAAAAGAGAGGAAAGAATAGATGAGGATACCATCGCTGTTGACGAAAAACTACATGAAAATAAGATGAGATGCCTGAATAGTAGTGAACTTTTGATAAAGAATATCACAGAAAAGTCAGTTTCTGTAAAGAAAGACATTGACATGGTAGAACGAAAAATACATGCGAAAATTACACAGGGAGTGCAAATACCCGTAGTACACTCTCTTCAAATTCCAGTTAATGTAAAAAATTCGCCCAAGTTCTCTGGATAGAATAGGGATAACCCTATGGCATTCTTACGCACTGTAGAAGGCCATATCCATGGGATTAATGAAAAGAGGTTAAAACTTCAGTATATTAGAAGTTGTCTCCGGGATTTTGCTCTGCAATGGTTCGACATGTTAGCGGAGGAAATTCAGTCGTACAATGATTGTGAGCGGTACATGCGGGAAGTCACAAGACATTTGAGGATGCTGACTCATCCACGACATAATGATTGGGTACAGCATATTGCTGAGGTAATTATAACGCTGAGGCCATGGATGCAAGATACTCCAGTGGTAGAGGATCTCGAGGCGTTGGAGGGGCAGGCGAGAGTGCTACAGTCTAGAAGGACACAAAAGTACGTGCAAAGTGAAAACGATAAAGTGCGACATCACAAGACTTATCGCGTAGGTGATCTTGGTGTAATGAAAAGCTATAGACTTGGAAGAAGGGAGCAGAACAAGTTACCACAAGGAAGTGTGCGAAATTAGACTTTCCATTTGTTGGACCCTATAGAATTAGTTAAGTATTAAGTGATGAAATTTATGAATTAAGAGGCATCCATGATGATGCTTTAAAAGGGAAATATTATGTCTCGATGTTGTTTGATTTTTATGAAAACATGTTTTGAGTTTTTAAGATTGTTGCTTACCTTAAATGTCATATACAAGAAAGAACACCAAACATACTACTGTAATGCAAGACTGTCCCATCAATTTGTTCATTAACTGGATATTGGTGACGAACTAATATCAACAAAGCCTAGATAATAAAGCCGGCCGTAGCGAAGCCTTTATTATGAGTATGAGAGTAAATGTGAAACTGAATCTGTGATTGCATTGCATAAGATTACGAACGAGAATTTTTTTTTATTATTTTGTAATACTATTATTGATGCGTTTAATGTTTTTTGCATTATTTCATATTATATAGTCGTGTCTATACCATATATATATATTGCTAAATTGTTTTGATACTTACAGGCTTGTATACAGCTACACGTATAAAGGTTGGTATAATACTATTCTCTCATGAAAATAATAACATAAGCAGTAATAATAAAGGTAGGCAACCTATTCCATACAAGAAGTTTGGAAAATACACTGGAGTGTGGAAACATATCTGAAGAAATATGATAACATAAACATATATAACATATATAACATATGATAACAATATCGTCGTATATTCACAATTTTATCATAAAACTTCTCCTTTTAGGGTAATAATTCTTTAAAGTTACTGTGAGTAGTTGTTTCAATAAATATTGCGATTATTTAGCCGATAGTAGTTAGTCCTCTAACTTAATTAAATTTTTAAATTTAATCTCATGACTGTCAGTAATTACATTATTAATCTCTCCCAATATTTCTGTAGATATTCATGGTGTGCATATTTGCATTAACATTTTCTTATCTCCGCCTTTATGGCCTATAAACTTTAGTGGCATTTACTAATAGAAGAAGATGAATATATAGTTGTTATTCCAAGCATTTACGATTAAGATATTACTGCTTAATATTCGTATGCTTCAAATAAAACAAGATAATCACATAAAAAGTCATAATAATTTTACGATGCTTTTATATTCATGGAAATGACCCTACATTCAGTAGCAGTAGTGAGTAGTTTTATGAGAATAGACAGACAATACATTTATTAATAACGCGATTGTCATTCCATGAGGCATCTTGAGGGAGCTTTTGAGAAATGTTTCATCAATAAAAGTGATTGAATAAACATCTCATATAAGAAGGAATGATTACACAACAGGCAATATACATTTTATATACTATCCACGTGTTCCGTTGCGTTATTTTGTTAAAAGTAAAGTTATTGTCTTATTGTTTGGGTGGCCATCCAAGGATAAAAGAAAATACTTTTCAATATAAGCAATTAATCGATACTGAAAAAGGGAACAGCCCTTTGTTATTTCATCGAAAAATGAATGCTGAACAAGATCCACTACAGTACACAAATATATTAACTTCACAATGGAAGGTTACTTGTACGAATATTGATAAACTTTGAAGGAACGGGACTGGACGAACATTTCAAACGCGTAATTATAAATCATTTTCATATTTGAATTTATCATTCCTTTTGGTGTTTTAATCCATATTCGACGGCATACTGTTTATAACACCAAGAGTGAATTGAATTTTAAATATACATATAATAAAGTGGTAATACATATATTTCCAACACTCATAATAGAAAAAAACATGAAGAAAATTTTAATATTAATATTGTAGAAGTTATGTACAATATGATTGGTGGCAACAAAATATCTTAAGCCTTTTTTTTCTTAGGACTAGCAATTTTAAATTTTACTTCATTGTGCTCTAAAAGAAATACACTAAAAACACCTTATCTACGCAAATGCATGAAAAGCTAAATATGTACGGTATGCGGCAAAATAAATAGTACTGAAATTATGAAACGTTTATTATTTATTATTTATGTATTTACTTTTCATTATACCGGCTGTCCCGTAAAAACGCCAACAATAATAAATCTGTTATTTATTGTTCGATTTTATTCAAACAAAAAGAAAGTTAATTTGCATCAAAAATGCTACAAAAAAGCAGTGTTTTGTTTGTTTTCAGTTGTTTTTATTAATGTCAAACGATAGTCAACTTTTTTATTTTAAATGGAAACAGATATATTTTTGGCTATATTCGGATTGGATTTTTTTTTCTGAATTCAACAATGTATAAAATGTCTATTTTTGATAAACAATTATTGAAAAAAAAATATAAAACACTTAATAAATTTTATCTTTGTATTCCATTATTTATAAATTTTGGAATGTGCCATGAAAAAACAAAAATGCGATAAACGTCAATAAACGTTAGTGTGAGTGTCTATTAAGTCTTATTTATTGTTCTGCTTGAACGTTTTGCCACAAAAAAAAGTATATTCGTAAAAATGAATAACAATGAGTTAACAGACATGTTGCAAGTGTTTTTTGAATGTAATAAAAATCGTCTTCAAGCAGTTCGGCGTTACAGCGTTCGTTTTCCGGACAGAGAAGTTCCATATTCGAAAATATTTCGGAGAATTGAAACGAATTTGAGAAATTATGGATCATTTAAAAAACCTAAAACACAGCGACGTAGATTCGCCGAAGATACGAAATATGATGTTCTTCTTGCACCACAAGAAAATTCACGAACTTCGACTCGCGAAATTGCACATAATATTGGGGTATCAAAAACTACAGTCCATAGTATTTTAAGAAAACACAAATTTAAACCGTACATAGCTCGAAAAGTTAATGCATTAGAACAAACTGATCAACGCCGAAGAATACAGTTTTGTCGACTTTTTTTTAAATGCATTAGAACAAGACCGGAGTTTTTACAGAATGATAATTTGGTCTGATGAATGCACTTTTAGCAACAATGGTCACTTGTCAAGAAATACCTGCCGTTTGTCTTTTAAATGCGACTCGTGGAGTAATTAGGAGATGTGCGTTATGTATTGAACAAAGTGGCGGGCAATTTGAACAATGATTGTGAAGTGTTTTTTAGAATAATACTTATAATACTTAAGTTTTCAATGTTTTATGGCACATTCGAAATGTTATACATAATTTATTAAAAACATGGTCAATTTTAATAAATGGTTATCTTTCAATAATCGTTTATAAAAAAATAGACATGTTATACATCGATGAATTCAGAAAAGAAAATCCAATCCGAATATTACCAAAAATATATCTGTTTCCATTTAAAATAAAAAAGTTGACTATCGTTTGACATTAATGAAAACAACTGAAAACAACTAAAACACTACTTTCTTGTAGTATTTTTGATGCTAATTAACTGACTTTTTGTTTCAATAAAATCGGACAATAAATAACGGAGTTATTATTGTTGGCGTTTTTTACGGGACACCCAGTATAGCGATACTTTAACATTATATAGCGTTGCAAACATTATTCACGACGATGTTCCCGATAAAACAGATGTTCAAGATGCCCTCCGTTCAGTTTCAAGTAGTATTCGTAGCGTTCTCGAAGGTACACAAACATGTCTGTGAACACAGTTGTGTTGCATGGGTCAAAAAAACCTTGAATTGTAACCCGCAATTCCGGAATGTCAGACGGTGGATCATTACGGAAAACAGCCTCCTTCAGCATTCCCCATATGTACGCATCAGATAGTGTTAGGTCTGGTGAGTGCGATGGGTATGGAAAATCAGTGCTGCGAAATAAGGCGATTCCCAAAACGTGTGCGCAGCATTCGAAGAGACTCCCTAGCCGTGTGACAGATTGCCCCGTCCTGCTGAAACCATTGTTGATTTATTTATTTATTTATTTATTTAAATTTAAATACATATGCACCTAGGTGTTGGCCACCTGTATGTGCAATTACATTATAAATTCTAAGAAATCTATTAACCTAATATAAATACATATTTCGTGTACAAAAGTGTACGTTACTAAAACTAACTAACTAACTAACTATAACTATAATTATTTCATTAAGAAATAACTTGTATCCTTAAAACATTCCCGTTAACGCCTCCAAGTTAATAAAATCAAAGTTTCTTAAGTGCATTACGTATGTTTTTATTCTTTTAATAATTTTTATTTCAGGTAAAATCTTGTTGTATAGTTTCGGTCCTAAGTAACAAAAGGATCTTTGGTAAAATGTGGTATTACTTGTTGTTGTTTGAAGACATCCTATTATCCTGTTTCTTGTAAGGTATTTATAATTTATAGACTCTCTTATTTCAGGATGTTTATGAAGAAAAGTACATGATGTCAGTATATATAAAGATTTGATGTTAAGTATGTCTACGGAATATAACAGTATTGTTGGATAAAGTCTATCTTTCTTGTATATTGTTTTGAGCAAGTAGTTTTGAACAGAATTTAAGGATTTTAGAGTGTTATTATAGGCTCCGCCCCAAGCTATTATACCATATCTCAGTACTGATTCCGCCAGGCTTCTGTAGAGCATGATTAATAATTTTCTGTTTAACATTTCACGTATTATATAAAATTTATGTATGACATCTAATTTTTTTGCAGATATACTCTATATGTACCTTCCATTTGAGATTTGCATCTATATATATTCCTAAATATTTCACCTGGTCTGTTTCCTTTATTACCTTGTGTGTGTTCCTTATGTTTAATTCTTCAAAGTTGGGACGTTGTTTAGTTGTGATGGAGAAACATACGTAATGCGTTTTCTTTATATTAAGTGATAATCTAAAAGATTCTAGCCAATTTGATATTTGAATTAATCCATTCTTTGCATATTCCTTAACATCACTCCAAGTGTTCCCGTTGAATATCACTGCTGTATCATCCGCGTATGATATAATTTTTCCATGAGATATATTTATTTTCGTTAAAGTGTTAATGTATAATATAAAGAGAATTGGACCCAATACAGTTCCCTGTGGTATGCCAATTTTTATTGTTCTGGGCTGGCTTAGTGTGTCCATTATTTTAACAATTTGTGATCTTTCGGTAAGATAACTTTCAAAAACATTCAGTGCAGTACCCCTAATGCCATGTTTCTGCAAGCAGTCCAATAGTAGGTCATGTGGGACCGTATCAAATGCTTTTGCCAGATCCAAAAAAATCGATAAACATTTCTTACCTTAATCTAAGTGGTTAGTAATTGTTTGTGTTAATTCATGGATTGCGTTTTCTGTACTGAGTTTTTCTCTGAATCCGTATTGGTGGTCAGATAGTAGGTTCTTTTGATTGAGAAAGGATACAAGTCGGTTTTTTATACAGTTTTCAAATATTTTCGTAAAACTATTTGTTACACTTATGGAACGATAATTATTTATATCTTTTGTATCTCCAGACTTATAGATCGGAATAACTACTGTTGCCTTGAAATGCTTCGGGACTATACCTGTGGTAAATATTGTATTAAATATGTGTTTTAACGGTTTTAAGATGTAAGGATGTATTTCCTTTATCAGTTTTGTATTGATACCATCATTACCCGGGGCACAAAAATTTTTTAGTTTATTGATACTATCTATTATATCGCTTTCATCCACCGGTGTTAAGTACATTGAATCTATACTGTGACTCGTTGTTGTAGTCATTTGTTTGGGTATTGGTATTTTTTGCGCCATTTGAATACCAATATTTATAAAGAATTCATTACAGTATTCGGCCATGCTCCGTTCATCTTCAAAGTGTGTTTGATTTGCATCTTGGATGTTGATTTTTTTTGATTTTTTTGTATATTCATTGCTTGCCTCTGTTATTAATCTATATATCTTTCTTAGGTTGGTCCGGTTATTTTCTATTTTACTTTTGTAGTAATTATTTTTGGATATTGTTATAATTTTTTTGAGGTGGTTCCTATATATTTTATATTCAGCACTTTTTTGTTCTGAATAATGATCCAGTAGCCTTCTTTTCATTTTATCTCTGGTTCTTATAGAATTAGTGATTGCTAGAGTAATCCAAGAGTTTTTTCTTTTATAAGTTTTAATGCATGTGTATTTACATTCTTCCATTGTGTGTAGTAAATCCTGGATGAAACACTGTGTTGCATCTTCTGAGTTTCTGCAACGAATGATTTCCGCCCAGTCTTTATTTTTTAATTTGTCTTTGAGTTTGGTAATGCTTAAGTTTGTGTTGTCACACATTGTGATTTCTGGTGTTTCCTGTTTTGTGCTATATGTATTATTAATACTTAATATTATAGGGAAATGATCGGTTATGTCATGATTGATTACAAATGAAGAAAAGGCGTTACTATTATCATGCCTCACAAAGATATGATCAAGGCAGGTAGCTGAATTAATTTGTGTTCTAGTTGGGTGGTTTATGTATGGTAAAAAACCATTGGAGTTCATTATGTTAAGGTATTCATTTATGATTTTATCAGTTCTGTTAAGCAAATTTAAGTTCAAGTCACCAATTATTATTTCTGTGTGCTCTGTACACCCAAATATGTAATCATTGAATTCTTGCAGAAATATATCATTCTTTATTGAGGGCGATTTATATAGTGCAGTCATACCTATTGTTTTCTCGTTGAATTTTGTTAAAATTCTAGTTATTGTTACTTGACTAATCGGAAGTTTGTTGTGTGTAACTTCTGCTTCAACTGTGTCCTTAATATAAATTAATACTCCATCATTTTGATTATAAGTGGCCTTGTTATAGTGAGTGTTGTATCCATTAATTTTAAACAGAGCACATGTAGGTAATATCCATGTCTCACTCAGAACAATAATTTCGTAATAAAGGTCGTATGTCTTCAAGAACGCCAAAAAGTCATCAAAGTTTTTTCTAATACTTCTTATGTTAATATGTAGGATTCTAAAACTGTTGGTATGGTCATGATCAACATTATCTTTTATGTCATTAGCCATAATCGTTTTACAGCTAATATCTTCCTCCTGTATGATGTCTAGAATTTCAGCTTCCATTTTATTCTTCTTCGGTGTACTTTACTTTAGTTTTTAATATTTCCATATGGTAATTGTATGATGGGCATTGCTGATCGGTTGTTTCGTGATGTACATCATATTTCTTTTTGTACTTTATATTGGCTATGTCGCAGTTGTTACATCTTATGTGGTGTCTTGGATAGTCCTTTTCTTCGTGCTCCTCAGAACAGTAGGCACACACTTTTTTGTTTGTACAATTTTCTGCTTTATGGTGATACTGCTGGCATTTGTAACATCTTGCCAACCCTAAATCCTCGTAAACATTATACCTCTCCCATCCAATGTATACTTTTTTGTTTACCATTATTTTATGACATGCTAGGTTACTGGCACGACAAAATCGCTGAAGATCATGCAGAAATGGTGTGATAACCTGTTTTCTGTAGCGCTCCTGATTCACAGTTAACGGCGTTCCATCGTCTGCTTCAATGAAATACGGGCCCAATATGCCATGTGCGGATACAGCACAACATATGGTAACACGGTCACTATGAAGGGGTTGCTCGACGATTATGTCGGGGCGTTCGAATCCAAGAAACCGTGTTGTGTGCTTGTTAATGTGTCCGTTTAAATGAATATGGCTTTCATCGGAAAACCAAACATTCGACAAGAACGACGCGTCCTCATAATCCGTAGCCAACACACATGCGCACTATTCAGCTGCAGTCAGGCGCTGTCCGGTCTGTATTTTGTATGCGAACCCACCAATATTCTTGAACATTCGACGGAGCGATCGATCACTGATATTCAACTTTAATGATGATCTTCGGAGGCTTCGTTTCGGCGATTGCAGCACCTGACTCAAAACACGCCCGTGATTCGTATTAGTTGTGACTGTCACCGGGCGGCCCACGTTACCTTTACTTTGGCAAAGCACACTTCCCGTACGACGTCACTTGGCTCGGAGCGTGTTTCAAAAAATTAGGCCTAAATTTGTCGGCAACTTCTTTTAAGCTTGGACCGTTTTCGCGCCCTTTTCCGTATGACCGAAAATAATGCTCCACGATAAAAACTTTTTCTGCAACAGTGAGAACCATCCTGAAGCAACTAACACTAAAGAGACATTCATATACGTTGTAACCACGTTCGGAAACCACTCGGTAAGTTTCAGCGCATGATACATACACATTTGACGCATGCGCATTTCAGTACTGTTTATTTTTCCGCATACCGTATTTCGACAACTAGGTTATCATTATCTAAATAACATATTTTTTGAAACTTAGTGGTGTTTCAATCACAACAAATAAAACTTCAAGCCTGCTGTTATGAAAGCATATTTACAGTCATCGACAATGTTATTTTATTTTGCTGTGGTGAACTACATTTAAGAAATACGGTGTAGAGGCAACACAACTTTCTATGATACTGGACAGGATGAATGAAAACACTTTTCAAAAGAAACCATTTTGTGAATTTGTATAGAAGATATTAAATATAATTTTTTTATTTATTTCTTCATCGAAATGGTCTTTGCACGCTAGTTTGCAATTACGATTTTAATTAATACATTTTTCAGATATGTCAATTAGTTTGTATCTACCTTCATACAAAAACGTTTTATCTTCGTCTGCAAAATACACGGAAACTGCGTCCTTCACTTTTCATCGCTCGTAAATTTCTCATCATACAACTATTTTTTCGTTTTGGGAACAAGTAAGAATTGCTAGAAGCCGGGCCTGGACTATTGGGAGGTTGATTCAAAATATCGAAGCCTGTTAATGCAAGGCAGCTAATACAACACGATTCTTGTGATGGGAGCTTTGTCTTACTCCTGTAATGACTTCACTTAATTGCTTCAGCATTGAAGCGTAATATTCTTCAGTTATGGAAACGCCTTATCTTTGTAATTAATTAAAATTCCTTCGAGTCCCAGAAAAGAGCAGCCATGAATTTTCCAGCCGAATGTGACACCTTAAACTTCTTCGGTGGTGGTGTTCCTTTTTATGCTACTGCAAGGAGCATTGCTTGGACCCATACCCCGCCATCGCACGCGTCTTAATTTACATGCAGTTGCAGATACGGGTAATTTAGTTAAAACATTGATGTAATAAGGAAAGCAATATTTTGATAATGGATATATATTTAATAAGATACATCCTTACAAGTAACCTGAATTTATCTTTTATGAAACTCAAATATTTTCTAAGGAAAATGACAAAAAATCAAATTTGTGAAAAGTAAAGATTTTGTGTGCTCCTTGCAAATAAGTCTCTACAATCCAGCTTACTACATTTTATCGGTGTTTTTCGTTTTTTTCGTTTTGAACAATAACCACAATTGTTGGAATCTCTTGTTGCCTCTAGAGCTTCTGGTTTTTCTTGAATCATTTACTTATGGAAGGCAGTTGGTCAAGTCAGCTCTAATTTTGTTTGGATTTCAATAAGAAGATTTGTCTGTTTATCACATAGGTACATGTTTTCCTATAATTATAAATCGAACGAAATATTGTATTGTCTGTTATCAAAAACACAGAAAGCCTTCCCTGATTAACGTCCACCAGAAACTTGCTAACATTACACAATTATATGTGCTTTGGCACCTATTTTCGTTTCCCAAAATATCCTGGTGGAAGCCCTCTACACATCGCTAAAATCATACATCTTTTCCGGACAGAATTTCAAATCAAAATGGGAATGTATACTTAATCATCACAAAACGTGTATTATGACCATAATTTAGTAATTTTCTGCTTTTTGTCTACCAAAACTGACAGACACTTATATTATGGACACCAACCAATCTTTTTCCACACTGCTAATTTGATTTCAAATTTTCTATCACTTACTATATCTTGTATCCGAGGTACAAAAAACTGTCGTATTTTATTTAACTACTGTTTATTCGGTAACATTTCTTGATCCAAAGCCTTGGCAAACTATCTCATGAGGCACAGGTTTATGTGCAAAGTGGTACTTTGATTTTTTCCTTTTCCACTAAAAGCTGACGCGGTACGTTGTTTTTTCTTAGTATAAATTCCTGTCATAGTCCATCATGTAATGGTGTTTCAAGTTAACTGTTTAAAGGTCATATTTGGTGCGACATCATTGCATACGAAAAATATATACCGACCAGATAGCTAAAACAATACAGTTTTGTCGCTCCTTGTGTGAACCACTCATGTTATCTGTGAACAAGTCTCGATCTGCATTGTTTTCGTAACCAAAGCTATAAGCTAATACTAGCATTCTTCGATTGCTTTGTATGTTTTATATGCTGTTTAATTTTGTCAGTTGCAGACTTGAGTATAAACCTTGCGCCCATTCTAATCTCTTTTAGGTTTTTCTCTGTAAAGTTTGCCGTTGTTTTCAACCAGGAGGTAAATGAAAACATTTTAACCAAATTATTATGTGGTCCTCGTTGCATATATGCGAAGTAATGCAAATATTTTGCTGATATGCTATGGTATTTCGGAAAGCACATAGAGTCATCGTTCCTGTCTATTTAGGTAATCGTTTAAGCTATTATAATGACTCGCTTGCGCTGTTTGACAACCTTCACACCTTTTCTTATCCAGAGGGTGTATTATTATTGTTGCAGCATTCCTATGTTGCAAAACATTTATACAATTGTGGGGTATAAGTACCATTGTTATTAACAATATCTCGCTCTTGGTTCATATTCTTCGTATGTTAAACTGCAAACTGGACACAGTAGTTAGTTATTTTACTAGGTCATATATTGGAAATAGCATAAATCCACGAAGAGGACATTAGTTCTTCACATTTTTTGCTTTTAAATTTTGTTAAATAAAGGCAACAAAATATAATACGTTTAGTACCATTCACCTTATAATTTATATTTTAAAGAAGATATTTAAAGAATATAAAATTGCTATATTAGAATTTTATGTTAAAATTTAATAAGAAAAAGCCGTCGCAATCATTGTAGACATTTTATAGTATTTGAAGACCCTTACGAATTTTGTGCTAATTTCTCTTGCAAGGTAGAAAATATGTACAATTATATAATGAATTCAGATATTATAAGCAGTAATTACTTTCTGAGCGTTTCACTATAGCGCGAAGCACATAAAATAGGAAATTACAACCTAATTTTAAATTTCCAAGCAAGTTCCTTTTCTAAAGTATTATTGGGAGAATAAATAAAAAAGGGCCTAATTGAAAATGGGCGAGCGAAAATGAAAGACAGGAACATTTAAACTAAGATAAAGGTCGAGGTGCGGCATTTTCGAGCCATTTCCGCCCGGACTGGAGCCGCTTTTCATTTCCTGCGGTCTGATTTCTTTCGTTCTTTCATTCTAGACGGCGGCGGCGACTATAGAAATAATTCGAAATGAAACAAAAGGTCCAAGAATCTCATGATATAAGAGGATCGGATTTATGTTTGCCTTTTTTTATGTAATTCTAATTGCCATTGCTCGAGTATAGTCCGCTTATATGTATCTCCCCCAGATTTACGATATTAAAAGTTTCTTTAGAGTTATTTTTGTATGTATGTTATACGAATATTTCCAAAAACTTCAACGCCTTTTTGTAATACATTACACAAGGATGTACTATCTAAATATAAGTTCTATTATAATAAAAATGATCATATATTTTATCAAATATATATACTCCATATCATTCATACACTAAAATTAACTATTTAATCTGTTACTGTTTTATCCATATCGCTTTCTTTTCTAAATAGAAAATTTTGGAAATTATATGTATTAGATATATTTTTAATGTATGTGGGGCTACTTCAAAGTTTATTTATTGCAGGCTGATGTTTATTTACACCTTCTGGGTACATATACCCATAGTGATCATACAGGCATTCTATTAACCAATTAAGGGGATATTAAAGCGGTCGAGAAAGCAATATATCGAATTTATCAGTTTTATTTTACTATTGTTCAAAATAAAAATGTGAAATTTTCTGAACAACTCCAATATAAATATGAGTACATGGAAAGGTTGTCAGA
Organism: Amphimallon solstitiale; assembly: GCA_963170755.1. NCBI lineage: Eukaryota > Metazoa > Arthropoda > Insecta > Coleoptera > Scarabaeidae > Amphimallon > Amphimallon solstitiale. The sequence goes on from OY720679.1 coordinate 36,824,646, forward strand.
TTACGTAATTTTTTGTCACAACCATCTACTTTTTTTATTCCAAATTAGAGTAAAATGTACGTGTGTTTCTCGGTCAAAATCTGAAGTAATTAAATGAAATTGATCAAAACGGATGTAATTTCCGTGTAGACCAATGTTTTGTTGTGAGATATAGCTTTTTGAATTGCGGAAAAAAGTTTAATTTGAGTAATTAAATTAAGAAATTCCGGAATGGTGCGGTACTAAATTATTTGTATTTTTGCAGCGCCTTCAGCTGTATTTTTTCTCTGTATTCGGGTGACGGAAAACAACACATTCATTTCAAATATATGAGAATGCGATGGCTTGCATTTGGCGCCTCCTACGGGCCAACACCTCCAAAAGCAATTATAGTCAATCCCCAAATACAAATCGACTTTAATATCCCCTTAACAATGAAATGCCTATATATTTGTAAAAAGCAGATTAAAAAATACTTGCCTCATATGATACCCTTATTACTTATACTGTAACTAGCCCTTGAATGTATTTAAACCCATTTTTCTGAGGAATAGGTATCTCCCGCAAATATATCGGGAAGAAATATTGACGACACCTTCCACCTCAACAGACATTCTGTTGAGACATTATGGATTAAGGGAGATATTGCCAACTTTCTTATTCAATTAGTAAATGGGTTAATTGCCCTTTGCTACTTTCGTATGTTAATCTTCAGTGTGCCCAGAACAAAATCTTCCCAAAAAGGGAGATCCTTACCAATATTCCACACGCAAACGAAATGAAATTAGAGCACCGTACCACAGAGTTACATGCCTATAGGTAACAGGTTATCAGAAGAACTAAAGAAACGGCCTGCAAGCAACATTAAGTTCTTTAAGAAGAAAATCAAAAGTATGCTGATGAATGTTATAGTGTCCACGAATATCTACCTATAACTAGCCGCACATTGTCTGAACTATTTTAGTTGTTTATACTGAATAATTATATTCTTATTGTTTAATGTTTATATACTTTGTCTTTCATGACTAATAATTTTTTGATTTGTTTATGTGTTATATACTATTTTATTTATACAATGTCTCTGAGCAATGCATTCATATGCTGGTTTCTATTTTTATTTATGTTTATTAGTATGTATGACAATTGCTTTGTAATGGTATTATTCCAAAAGGTAAATAAATTATTATTATTATTATTAATAATAATAATATTTTTGCGAAAATTAACACATACATTAATTGTAAATATACATCTACTCCCCACACATGCTTTTCTGCTACCTAGTACCCACACCCAGCAAGTTGAACGGGGCTAGCCACACACTTCGGACTATACTTCCATAATTATTCTTAACATCAATTATATTATTCATAAAATTTCGTACAATATTTAATACAATAAATGACAATAAATAAAAAATGACATTTCAATGTTTTGCTGCAAATAGTATGTGTAAATATAATTGAAATATTCATAAACAAATAATATTGTGCACACTTTTAAATCATGACAAAAATACAAGCCAGCTTTGCAATTATAATAATAAATTAATTATAATAAGAAAGAAAACGTTTAATATTTTATTGGAATTAAAAAAAGCAAAAGGTATACAAATATCATATTAAAAAATAAGGTGCCAAAAATTGGAAATATTTGATTTATGAGAATATATATACTTTTGCACGCTCATATCAAAAACAGTAAATAAACTATTTTAAATTTAAAATTAAATTTAACTACCATCTAACTTTTCCTCAGTTGAAATTATTCTAAATTGATGATTTCGATATTCATCATGAGCTAACAGGGGTGTCCAACCTTTTTATTTCCCTGGGCCACATTGGAAAAGGGCATGGTGTTTTGGGCCACAAGTATGTGACCATAGCTGACGAGCAAAAAAAAACTTAAAATATATAGTTTTCATATTTAAGTCATTTAAAATTTATTAGTTTATAAGCCCGCATGTTTTTTCTCATTTTTAGGAATAGGTACGTTTGGTCAACGTGCTGAAATGCAAAAAGTTGTTTGCATTTAATTGGGCCTGCCATAATTTTAGTTTTACCTGGAAAGCGTTTATTGTTTGAAACATCGTACTGATAAGTTGGTTTTTGCTTTGTCTACTATTAATTTTACAAGCCCCTCTTTCTTACCGATTATAGCTGGGGCGCCATCCGTAACTACCCCAGATATATTCGAAAGAGACATAGAAAACCGCGTTAATGTTTTTTTCACTGCCTCATATAAATCTATTGATTTTGTCGTGTCTTTTAATGGAACTAAAGAAGCCATTTCTTCAGTTACACTATATTCGTCATTAATACCTCTAATAAAAATGGCAAATTGAGCTGTATCAGTAGCATCAGTACTTTCATCCATGGCCAAAGAATAACATTTAAAACCACAGGCTCTAATTTTCAAATCCATTTCTATAGATTTCCCAATATGGTCAATTCTCCTGGCAATAGTTTGATGAGACAAACTGATTTTAGAAATATCACCTTTCTTGTCTGGACAAATTATATCTGCCACGCTTTTCATGCATTCCTTAATAAATTCGCCATCAGAAAATGATTTCGATTTTTTGGCGATTAAATTTGCGACTACATAACTAGCCTTCACAAATGATTCTGTTTGAGTTGTAACGTAGCTAAAAAACTTTTGTTGAGATGTAAGACCTTTAGCTTCAGTATCTTTAAATATTTTCGGGCCGCATTGATACTTGCCTTGGGCCGCATGCGGTCCGCGGGCCGCGGGTTGGACAGCCCTGACTGCTAGAACTATATGGTTTTCGATTCTTCCAAAGTCTCTATCTGAGTCAATCTATAAATTTCCAACATCGGGAAATTTATGGTTAATTGTTCAAAAACACCTCTTTAAAATAGAATACTGATCAATAATTTTAAAATGATTTTTAAACGTGATTCATGTAATATATGAGATGTTACTATTGTCTGTTTGACAGTATTTAAAACTGAGGGAACTTGACTGAAGGCACCTGGCTAATACTTTGGTGCAATATTCTCTGCCCAAGTACAAAATTAGATTTATTTCCAAAGGCTGTTACGGTGTTATGATTATAAAATCATAGTTCGCGACAGTAGAAATATTTTGAAGTGGTCAGCTTTGGCAGACGTATTTTCTATTCTAAAACGATTGTTAAAATAACGTGTTTTCATTTAGTTGAGCAAATTCTTTACCGTGATTCTGTTGCTGAAAGACATGTGCGTAACATTTTTTGTGTCTATAATTATCAAGCGAGCATTACAGATATGCTTTTGGGCTGGCCAAAGGACAAAGTAGAACGATACGAAAAAATATTACTTTTCCTAAAGTATTTCTCTAAAAGATTATTTTCTGTAGATGATTCAAGATAAAGGCCGTACATTACCTGTATATTCCTTAAAGGCAATAAGTATTTGTCGTTGGAAATTGTCTGCTTGTGCGAACTCCTCGGTTATCTAGTATTGGTGTGAATGACCCAGTTCTCAACTTGCGATGAATAATCTCTATTTTATTAAAGGAAATTTGAAGAGGAGATTTTGTTGAATTGCATATTACAGTTTATTAAAAAAAAGGATTTTCCTTTGGAAACAATTTTCCATGGAATGCTGCTTTCATTTAGCCTAGCTAATATCATAGAAAAAATTACCAAAGCAAAATCCTTTTTTTACATACACACACTTGAAAACATGAGATTATTTTTGAACCTTTGCTGTAACTTTCACCTCTTCCCCTAGATTTGTCTGCCGCTTTTCTTTCCCAGCCATTTTCATTTAACTTTTTCGCTCCTAAATAACTTCCCTTATACGTTTTCAACCGAACCATTTGTTTCCTCGCCATGTAGCGGCTGTTCAGTATTTGTTTCTCTTTCGATGCTTGGTATCTCCTAAAAAAATTCTTAAGAACTGAACTATATAAACACATATAAACTACATTAGACCAGCAAAGAAAAAAACGAAATAAACTGAAGATATCAAAAAGTCCTTATAATAATAGTAATGATAATAATTATATCTATATATACCGTTGTTGGTGCGTCTTCAGTAACAATAAGCTTAGCAAAATTGGCCACGAAATTGTAAACAGAAAACAAATTGAATGGAACGTTTCTAACCTCATCTAGTTATTACATTAGGTTACGCAATTGTAGAAAACTCCTGAATAATTCAATTAATATAGGATTCAAGTACATTGTTAGTAGATGAATATAAATGGTATATAAATCCTTTACCCAATTGTGTCGTCAATTAATAATAGCTTTTCCTCACGTAACCCTATCACGTAAAGTCTTATTCTCGCTATATCTTTTATATACATATACATTTTTTTGCTGTAACTCCAATATAAAATTGTTTGAAATTTCAACAAAATCCCAGTGATGGCAGTTATTACATGCATATTCTGCTATACCCTTTTTTTTTGCAAAACGATACCATAAATCATAAAAACCAGAAAAGGGGGAAATGTATATTTTTTCTGTAAATTAAGTAAATAAGAATAATACATCTCTAGATGAGTTATGTGTTCGGAAATGTGCTTTTTTAGAATTTTACGTTAGTCAAACAAAAACCTTCTGTTTAAAATAATTTTTCAATATTTATAAAGCTCGGTTCAGTACACATTATCAAGCTCTGCGTACAGCATAAATAAGGTCTTGACAGTGATGAGGGTAACGTTATATTATGTCTCTTCGCAAACGTGTTCAACGATGTAATTATATTTTGATAACACGTAAGTTATCTTTCTTGTTTGAGCGGTATTTTGAACTATATTCGTACGCTCACGTAAATTTGCGTATGTGCGTAAAAGTGGCGGGCGTATGCATACAACATATATAATTTGTCCATTAAGGATGACATAAAATTAATGTTGGCTTTCCCGAAATTTATATATGTATGTACAGGGAACTTTTAAATGACCATTAAATTTATGTGACAAATAAAGTTTTCATTGCCTTGTCATGTAAGCTACATGGAAACGGTAAGTTTTACGTAGAAATATGTCAAGTGCGAATTAAGTATCATAAAATGCAATTCTGCATGGCAGCTTGTGAATTCTATAAAACACAAATATTTGATTTTCCCTCTCAATTGTGAAGCAATATAATAAAAAAAATCATTTTCCTTGTAGTAAGGGCATTGGGATATTAAATTACTACATAAATTGGTGAACAATGTTATCTGTGTCACTCTAGCATACAAGTTCCTATTCATAAATAAAGTAACCCCAAATAACACACCTTTTCAAGTCTCTTGATGCAAAAGAAAAGTATATTTCCCAAATATTCATCTGTAAAAAATATTTGTCAAATATATTTTACAGTCTTATTAATAGTTCGTTAATATTTTAATGTTTTAATTAACTGATAAAGATAACATCTAGGTATATTATCCCAACGTTTTAATTTCTATTTTTTTAAGTTAAATGACAGCCGCTAACTAGGAAAAAGAATTGTTGTATATTTAAGGCTACCGTTTAATTCCTTCATCAGTAACATCGTATTATTATCCATCCTTCAAGGTTATCCGTTCCAAATAATTTGAATACTTGAAACAATAAGCACTGGAATGTTCGGATTTTTTTTATATAGAAGTTGTTTCAAATTAAATATTAATTTATATTCTTAATAAACCTTGGAGTAAAAAAATGTGTAGTGCTTCAAATTTCCTTATAAGGAAATTGTTTCAAGTTTACCTATAAATACTTTTGTACTCTTGATGAATTTGTAGAATGCATAATTTGGGAGATATTTCCAAGGAAACTATTTTTCGATAAAAGCAAAATCCAACTTCAGATTTCGAAAAACTTTTTTCATAAAAAATGTTTTAAATTTATTTTTGAGTACTTCTGTATTCTTTAGAAGTTCGCTTCAACTTAGTAGTTGACGAGATATTGTTAAAATTATATTTTTTCTGTGAAGTAAAATACTACTTCTGGTGTACCGATTTTACTAAAAATCTAGGAAGTGCCTCCATAGCCGGCGCCGGTTTCTGTTTTGTATGCATATTGGTGCCGGCTACGGCATCAGGAATTGCGGACGGCAGCCGGCTTCACGTATCGTTACCGGCTTATCAACACAACCTCTATTTTCCATATTGCGCGCGTGAACGGTTTAACTTTTAGTGTTAATTTCCTTTAATTTATCTAAATTTGCAGGTATGTTTTTCCCTGTAGCTATGCTTTTTGTTAAAAATGATGTTCTTCTAATTGTAGAATGTTGAAAGTGGGCGATAAGTTTGAAAGTTACGAGAATTTCAACAAGCAGTTACTGAAATACAAAAATGAAGTGTTCAATGATTACTGGATTAGAGATTCTAGAACCATCGAGACGCAGGCTAAAAGATATCAAAACAAGACTTAATTTACCATTATGTAAGAATAGCTTGCATAAAAGGTGGCCGAATGCACACTTTTGGGAATAAAACAAAAAACACATTTACATTTAGGCAGAAGTGCCTAGCCGGTATGTTTTTAAAATTAACTTCTTGTGGGGAAATTTTTAGAGATAAAGGAACTGAATGAAGATCACACTCATCCGGAAGCACAAACTTTATTTAAAAGTTTACCGCAGCAAAGACTGGACATTTCAAAGCAGCTTAAGGTTAATTCAGTAGCAGCATTGCAGGCTAGCGAAAGACTTAACAAATCTAAACAGAAAACGACAGAACAGAATAAAGTTTGATGAATGTCAACCAGTTTTACGAAATACTTACAAATGCGACGTTCATATTGACGTTGATGTGGAAGCAAATTTGAAATGCATCTATTTTCAAGATCCTGAGATGAAACATATGTTTGACTCTTATCCAGAAATAATTTTTATAGATGGCACCTATTGTCTACACAGCAGTAGAGCGGCCACATATTTAATTATGGTAGAGGATGCAGAGGGAAGTGGTGCAATAGTAGCAGTTGGTATATTACTAAACAAAACTCAAGAAAATATCGATTGGTTCATAAAAACATTTAAAAATTTTAATCAGAGAACATCAGATATAAAAGTGGTGATGTCTGATAAGGACAACAAAGAGAAAAGTGCTTTTAAAAGAAAATTTTCTTGATGTCTCCTTGCAGATATGTTTATTTCATACTCTACAGATATTTAACAGAGAAGTAAGTGTGAAGAAAATGGGATTGTCCACCACAGAATGTGAAGTCGCCAAAAAGTACTTGCAGAATTTAGCCTATGCTTTATCTGAGGAGTGTTTTCAAAAATCTATTTGGAAATGAAACAACATGTTCATCAAGTCGTTATCGATTATTTTGTACCCGACATTCGCAAATCCGTCTTTTCTGAACAAAACAAACAACAGAATTGAAAGTATCAATGCCAAATTGAAATCTGTCATTACCAAATTTTCTAATCCAGAGGATTTCATCAAAATTTTTTTTGTTATCCTCAATTCTTCACGAGCAGATAGAAATATCAAAAATTCTAAAGAATATCATAAAGTTACTACCAGGGCATTTACGTCAGGTTCAGTAGAAGATTTGTATTCTAGACTTTTAACGAATTTCACCTTTAAAAAGGTTCAACGGCAACTTGAATGTATGACTAAATGCAAAGATTTTCAATTTATTGAAGAAGAAAAATGTCTCGGTCCTACTAGTGAAGGTCTTCTAGAGCTAACACCTTATAGTTGTCAGTGTATGTTTTGGACCTCCGCGAGCTCCGTCCAATTATCTTGTCGCCACATCCTCAAACTTCGATCTATGTGCAACCAGTCTTTATTTGATGAAAACATTTGCTTGCAACGATGTAAGAGAACCTATTTTGAATCACGTCACCCATTTTGTCCATCCCTCAAAACTAGCCAGTTTGAAGAGACGCCAAGTACTAATTCAAAACTTGAGGTTAACTTAGAAGTCACGAATGATAATCCATATAAACGCAGACCACTAACATATCACCAAATGTTCAAAATAATGAATGATGAATGTTTGAGATTGTCCCAGATATGCAGTGAGATTTCATCCGAGACTTTTTACAACAGCTGAAATTCATTAAGTCTCTTGTTACAGAATGGTCCAATAATAGTTATACATCTACTGGAGATAACACTATAATAACGGTGAAATTGAAATTGATAACCTTAGTAGTTTCCCCAGTAATGATGATAATGAGGCTGAGAAGGAAACTGAAAATCAGAGTAGCCCCAAAATGCATATGTATACGAAAAACTTTGAAAATAACAATAACGATAATTCAACTTCGCAGTTAAACCAAATAGTGTGTTGGGATGTTGACCGAAATAGTGAAATTAATATTATAAATTTAAGCAAAAATCCAAGTACACAAGATAATCAATCTGGTGAAAGTTCTTCGAAATCAAAAGCCATCATAATTTCCGATGTTAAGGTACCTACTTAGTATGTTCAGTGTTTTGGCAATGTTTGTTAAAATTTTATTTTTTAAGATACCTACTGTGAAAATTAGAAGCCGCCCCAACGGATGCGGAAACACAGTCATTGGTTTAAAAAAAAAAGAATATCTACTAAAGAATATATTTAATAATTTTTTTTAAATTAATGTAATTATTGTTAGATTTATATTTAGTTTTGAAAGAAAGAAATTATTCTCCTATATTTATAGTACCTATAATATTTATATCATAATGTGTATTAAATATAGTAAGTATATTATTCAATGAGCGTGTTATGACGGCTATAACCCACGAAGATGACTTGCACACAATGTAAGCATCTGAGTGCGTTATAGCCATAACACCCAAATCGATACTTTATCTACAACTTTCACGGAAAGAAACTGATATTGACATAACGATTGAGTTATGACCATAACTCCATCGCTGTCATTATTATTCAACTGACTGAATAATCACTGCCATAACTTGCCAAAATCACCTTAGTAATTCATAGATAATGCGATAATTGTAGATAAAATTTTAAAATTAGTTGGAAATTTTTAATTATAGGAATTGTAAAAGGGGGTAGAGATTCAATCACATATGCACATAACCGCCGGTAGCGATACGGTATGCCGGTGCCGGCAACCATACTTAAAACCGGCGCCGGCTACGGAGGCACTTCCAAAAATCTAACCGTTTCTCAAGAGGAAGGAGGAGGGAGGGGGAGACTTTCTTAAAACCACTTTTTTGTTACCTTCTAATTGTTCTAACTTGTTTTAAATAAATCCGGAGGTAACAATTCATGAGATGCAGTTATTTTCCGTGGATGTAAATGAAGAATTTTGCAATAAGAAAAGCCTTTCTAGTAATAAATAAGTGAAATAATAAAGTAAGTACATGAAAACCAAAATCAAAATAAAAACAATAGGATAGTAAGACGCTACTGATCATTACCGGTATATATCTTCTAGAAGCACTAACTTTTCGACATATAAAAAAACACTTCTTAGAAAAATAAGCCAAATTTAAACAACTTTTTATATACCAATTATTCAGAATCCTTATAATAGGAGATATTCGAAAGAAAGTGCTACTCGCTAAGAGTAAAAGTGATACTTAACTTTGAAATTTCATTCATACAAAAAATATTCCAAATCCAGCTCTAAATACTTTTTTGCTCTTGATAGATGTATATAGAATGTACAATTTACGACATACTTACAAAAAGTCGGTATTCGATAAGAGTGAAAGTGTTACTTCCGGTCCGAATTTTGAAATTTTTTTTATACAAAAGTTATTGAAAATTAAGTTCTAAATACTTTTATTATTCTAAGTATAAGAAAGTAAAAGTATATTTCGTTTTTATAATTACAGCCTAAGTTGGAAAAAAGTTTTCATACTCACATATATAAAAGTGAAGAACAAAACACAAAGACAACATAATAATATAAAATCTAACATAAAACTTATCGATGTCGCTATAATATTTATAATAGAGCCATATAAAATAATAAGGCCTATATTGATATATATTTGAAAATAACATATAGTTATGTTCTAGAGATGACTGAAATAAATATTTTAGACAAAAAGACATTTCCGAAAAATTGCATACTTTCTTTACTTGAAGGTTATCCAATTTATGTATCTATTACTAATATACATACGCATTTATATCAACAACGGTTTGATCAACGTGATATGTATTTGTGTTACACTATGTCAAGTACGTCATACGTTTAACTTCGGTTCTTCGGTACTCTACTACATTCCTTTGGGAATAGGATTCGATGAAATATTTGATACCAGGAATAATAAGGATCTTCAACTGTAATTTCCAGACCAATTTATCAATAGCAACATTCATGTATTATCGGGAAAGGGCAGCTCGGCAAACACCGACGAGGATAATGTAGTCATATTGAAATTTACATATGTAGATTCGGGCAACCACAAAACTGTTTGTTTTCAATTAAGATCGACAGTTCCACTACGCTTTAGTAATTGTTCGCTAATACAAGGGCATCTCTTTTAATGTTGTTCCAATTGAAAATCGAGTTTAGTTAATTGATAGTTTGACAAATGGTTTCATATGCATTACTATATAAAAGATCAGCATCATTCAAAAAAGAAACAAAAAAGCACATGTTAAATTATCCTTGTAAATATAATTATTATTTTGAATATATATTATTTTCGAAGTACATATTATAGCGCAAAAGTAAAGTTACTTTTAAGTATGGACTAAAAAACAAATATTTTTTTATCCCTATATTTACACAAAATATAAATATACCTAGTGCAAATAATAAATTCCAAGAAACTGCCTTGTTGATATATCATATTTAAAATCAACCTGACAAATCTTTCTAATAATCAACGTTAAATATTTTTGAAGTGTAAACTTTCATGGGCGCGTTGATTGTGGGCACTGAACGAGATTGAGTCGTCACGCTCGGCTATGTAACGCTCGAGTCGCCATGGTTACCAAACGAACCGTAAATTCGACAAAAATCGGCAAAACTGTGCAAAAAACTCCTCTCTGGATACGCGAAATTGAAAGCTGCTCTTGCGCATTGGTATACGGGCGACATTGCATTTCCGGTCGACGGAGAGATTTTCTTCCTAAGTGGAGCGGTTGTAAAGATATGGACTTTTAAAGAAGAGCGTGCACTCGATGTTTTAACAGAAAAATGGCTTACGTCATGACGATTCACGTGACAATCAAAAAATCCCGAGAAACGTCAAACTGACAGGCGAACTGAGTTGCACCACAGATTCACTTTTAAGCGTGAAATACGAAATTTTGAAGGTAGCGAGGGCTCATCAAGACTCGGGATCTTAAGGAACCGGCTTTTTGGGACCTTTTGTATGCTTATTTCGAGTCGGCAGTCGCACGCAATCAAAGGTACCGGCAATTTAAAGGTCGTAGGATTTGGTAAGAAAAATGGCCGTTTAAATGTGCACTGATATCAATGTATTCCGGACGGACGAAAAATAAATATCAGATTCTCATGTGCACTGGCGATCAATGTATTACGGTCCGGCAAATTGCATCTCCACACAATACATAACGGTCTCTCACATGACTTGATATTTTTATCTATACAGGGGTCGATTAATATTTTAATAATGATTTGAATTAAAATACGATAATTCCAGAACGTGTGTATTTCCTTAAAGGGGAAAAGGAGGATTGATTTCGACATTTTTCCCCCTACTACGAAATAATTTTATTTAAACGATTACGCAAACGTGCACAGTGGGCGGAGCCGGCTGAAATCAATTTCTGTCCCTTCTGATTAAAATTAGGCACTTGGGAGTTTTTACGGTCGCCCATCACTAATTGAAATGTCGAAATAGAACAAAATGGCCGAAGGATTTTTTGAAAATGGACATATGAAAGTGAAATTTTAGATACGGGGGTGTCGTAGGTCGGTGATCACCACTCCATAGTCAGAAAAAAACGAAATGGCGAAAGATTTTTTTGAAAATTGACGTGTGAATGTGAAATTTTAGATTCGGGGGTGTCTTAGGTCGCCGATCACAAATCCAAAGTCAAAATGTCGAAAAAAACAAAATGGCGGACGAGTTTTTTGAAAATTGACGTGTGAATGTGAAATTTTAGATACGGGGGTTTTGGGGGTCGCCGATCTCGATTCCAAAGTCAAAATGTCAAAAAAAACAAAATGGCGGAAGATTTTTTTGAAAATTGACGTGTGAATGTGAAATTTTAGATACGGGGGTTTTGGGGGTCGCCGATCACGATTCCTAAGTCAAAATGTCAAAAAAAATAAAATGGCGGACGAGTTTTCTGAAAATTTACGTATGGATGTGAAATTTTAGATATGGGTGTTTTGGGGGGTCGCCGATCACAATTCCATGTCAAAATGTCACAAAAAACAAAATGGCGGAAGACTTTTTTTTGAAAATTGACGTATGAATGTGAAATTTTAGATACGGGGGTGGTTGAGGTCGCCGATCACGAATCCAAAGTTAAAATGACAAACAAAAAAAATAGCGGAAGAGTGTTTTTAAATTTATGAATGTTTGTGAAATTTTGGATACAGGGGTGTTTGTGGTCGCTTATTACGTCTTCAAGTTGGCGATTCTTTCGGCGACCGTTACATGGGAGAGCCTTGATGAAGTTTTCACTTCTGTCGTGTGGTTTTAAGCACACTCATTTTTCTTGTTTCTTTTACAATGTGAATAGTTGAAATTCGGGAACGTTATCGGTCACCAAGCCAAATTGATATTGTGTATAGCAGCTCTTTTGAGTAAATTATTATTGAATAAGATAAAAGATAAGAGCGTGAATTTACAAATACTTAATATCATTCATGGCTATTCTCATATTCCTGCTAAATCAAGGGATGGATATGATTTATTCCGCCAAACTTACCCCACTGAAATTTAGCAAATAGGTAAGATTACAATTTTTAAATATTAGTTTATATGACCGCAAAATTCTTTTACACAACATATGACCTGCTGAAGATGAAGATATTTGGAATTGGTAAAAATGCTAAGGATGCTCCACTTTCACTAAATGTTTCATAAGATAGACTCATGTATAAGAAACATTCATGTAGCTAAGATTATGAAGTGCTGTTTTTGTTATTGAATGACATTGGAAAAAATAAAAAGTTTACAGAATTATATGAGAAATAAGAAATTGTGACCATGATTAATTACCTCTCAAAAACTTGACAGAAACACTAAAAGGAAGATGATTACACTAAGAGCTGAAACAATAAAAACTAAGAATTTAATAAATAGCTTTAATTTTTGTTTTGAATGAGCTAAGAATAACATTACAGATTTTAGATTAGCAATAGCTCCTAGGAAATTGTTGTCACCAATTTCAAAACTGCTTTGTGAGATAAATTATAATTGTATTATGGAGGAGAAAAACAGCGAAAATTGTGCATGAGACAAAATCTGAATATAAAATGCGGAAGACTACGGCAGACAATGGAAGACAAAGTAAAATAGGTGGTAATCGACGATATAAAAAATGCGGTACAATGCACCTAGCCAAAAATCGGAAGCAAAGGAATGAAAAAACGAATAAAAACGATTGCAATAATGTTTTACATATTATCATATTATTTGGAGTACACTTAAACGGTTTAATATATAAAATAAACCTATTCGTGCAGATATTCCTCATCTACTGAGAAATGTCAATTACATAAATCAGACAACCCTGGTTTGGACCATCTCATAGACTATTTATTACTAATATAACTACTTTACTAATTTTGAGGAGCCTTTTTCTTTTCGTCTATACCCTGTCTCAGAATAAGAAGGAGTTATTGTATATTGTATATTGTATATTGTATATTGTATATTTTTTGTAATAACACCATTACAGAAAATGTCATTTTCTTTTTTTTTTGTACATAGCGTACAACTGTCAATAATATATATAGATATATAAAGATATAGAAACACAAATAATAAAATCACAATACAAAGATAAACACCAACAATAAGAACTAACAAGACATAAAACGAAGCACATACAGTCAATATCGATGTCTTAAGTGGCCAGGAATTCTTCCATCGTGTAGCACTCCCTATTAACAAGCATTTCCTTAACCTTTTTTTTGAAACGGGTCAAAGGCAAGTCTTTTAATTCTGCCGGCAATTTATTATATAATTTGCACCCCCAGTAATCAATCGACCTCTGAGTGCAAGTCAGCCGATGATGAGGCACTCTTATCTTTTATTATTTCAATATCCCACCAAAACATGGAACACACAGCTTAAAATGTAATATATAATTTGATATAACATCATGAAAATTGAGGTTAGAAGAAGTGTATTATTTTTAAGTAAGGATTTTGCTGTTTTGTGTTTCATTTACTACTTTAGTTAAAATGGATGGATGTGTCGCTTATCATTCTACCAATCGAAGCGGCAATAAGAATGCAAGGCAACTGGACACAGGAAGTATCGTGAATGTATTATACCATCATGAAGATTGTGAATGAAGTCTATTTATTACTAAATATTTGTACCAGGCAGCAAAAATGAATCTTACCTTTTATCTTGTATCAAGACGTCCTTAAAAACTAGCAGAAGAAGTTTTGTTTATTAGTTTCTATTTTAAATATCAATAAAGAACTTGCTTACATGACCTGCAAAGATGATTACATATGGAGCAAAATTTTAGTCGAATAATGTATAATGAAGTATAACAAATTTTTATTTCTATTATATATTGAAAATTAACCATAATTTAGTGTTCACATCATGTTAAAAAGATTAAAAATACAATTGAGACTATAATTACAAAAAAAAAAATTGCCGCATAAATTAGTCTGATTCACTTGTGCTGGACATTAATAAGTCACATTTAACAATCACTGTTTCAGACATAAATAATAAATGGTTTCACAATCATCCATTAATCCATCTGTCTCACATTCTCATTGCTACTTTAATTAGATGGTCGGCAGATTTTTCCCAATTACTTATGGTAACATTTGTAATTGATTCTGTTAAAAGTTCTCGTACAAGTGATATTTTGAAAGGGGAATTTTTTGAAGCAACTTCACCTTCTAGTTTGGTCCAAATCATTTCAGTCGGATTGCACTCGCAATGATACGGAGGTAACCTATGCGGCTGCCCTTTCCAACTTGGGTAATATTTGTTGTAACATCCTTCAAAAATGTTAACGTTCATTTCATGAGTCAATACAATAGTCCTTCTCCCACATATATCAATTCAGATCCTTGCGTATCTTTACCAGTAGGGCTTTTTAATTCTGTCGTTAGGCTTTCCACAAAAGCTTGTCGTGCACTCATTATACTTGCGGCAAACCAAACTTTTTTCTTTGTCTATTCTTCAAGCATGTTTCATCTAATTAAATATTGGACGACCATCATAATCTGTACTGTTTTATTATTTTCAGATATTCTCCACCCGATATTTTCACCTTTCTCTGTTAGTACAGGTTTCTCATTACGTTTGATATATCCGAAATATAACATGTATATGAACATGTGGTAATATAATTAGTATTTAATTAACGCTTACTTTAAATTAATCACCTTCAAGAATCTGTGTAAAACTGCTCAGTTCATTTTTGGTATGGGCTCATCTATAGTTATTTTACAATGATATTAAGTGTAGGACGTTCGATTTTAAAAAAGAAATTGTGCACTGCCGTACAGTATTTTTGACAGATTCATTAAATTCAACGTTTCAAATGCTATAGGTCTTTAAGCCGTCTGATCACTCATATTCATGTTGTACATAAAAGTACGGATTTTATTTAATAACACAATAAAGTATAATAAACAAAAGTAAAAATGGAAGAGACTAGGTTATAGCTTGGTTATAAACATAAAATGACGCTATTAATTGCTATTTTCCGTTATATAGGATTAAGTGACCGCTCGTTTGAGTTATTAAGCAATTACCTCCGCAAAATATGTAAGAGGGTATAGCTAAATGACATAACTATGGAGTTCCAAAATGAAGTATCTGTGGGGCCTTGCTTTACATAATTTACACATCTTTTTTGTAAAAAGCACTAAAATTTTGTAACTATCATCACTATGCCGATGATACACAAATAAATATTACTCGTTCTATCCTACCGATGTCGGAGTTGCTATGGAATTAGTAAATGGAGAACTTAGGGACCTTACGGCTACTATCAGCCAACATGGACTTTCAATTAACGGAAACAAATCTTCGGTTGTTGCATTCGGTGAGGCGCCCGCTGTTTCAAATTATCTGCTTTTTTCGAATCTCTATAAATGGAGATATTGGTCCAGTGCTGTCTGAATGTATTAATCTTGGCATGATTTTGGATTCTAGACTGCGCTTTAAGCCACATGTTTCTGTACTGGTCTCTAGGGCATTTTGTACCCTTAAATTCTATTTTCCCATAGACTATATACTAACCAGTGACATCAAAAAGCACTTTTGATTTTAACTAAATTTAATTATTGCGACTTTGTCTATGGTAATTGGCTGGATTGCACCGATAGCTCGAGAATACAGAGGGTATAGAATGCCTGTCTGCGGTTCATTTATTGAATTAGAAAATTTCAGCATATTTCGCATACGCTAGTTAGAGCCGGCTGGTTAAATATGAAAAATAGGCGTGAACTTCACGCATGGACCTTGTTCAGGAAATTGTTATTGCTTCATAAAAATTCCTACTTGGCAAGTAAAGTAACTTATAGAACGGATGCGCACAATGTGAATATTCGCCGAAAGGATGCTCTTACTCCTCCTCTTCACCGTCCCGCAATATACGAGAGGGCCTTTAATTTTAATATTTGCAGAACTATGAACTTTTTGCTTCAACCTATCAAAAATTTGTCTTTGTCTTAATTTAGAAGATGGATGCGTAATCATAGTGGTACAGTAGTAACATGTAGTACATGTTACTGAAATCAGCTATTCAGGTTGGCTATTCACCTAATTATTGAATAATATTGTCTTCACTTCATGCAGTTACAATTCTTTTTGTTGATATGCCTATGTGGGATCTTGGAGAAGATCAGTACTTCATACTAACCTAGATCCATTTGATATGCACGATGATGTGGATGGGGGATCTAGATCTAAATCTAAATTGTAATCTTAATATTAATTTACGAGTTCCAAATTACTATAATTAATACTTAATTTTGTATCGCTGTATGGTCAATAAATACGAGGGCGTATTTTTATGTTATCTACCTAGCCATGAAACAAACGAGTGACGATGTCAAACAAATTATTGAAAAATTGCTGTCACTGTTAGAAGTACATGTGCTAAGTTGTGTTTAGTTTATGCTGTGTATAGAGATTTGAGACGGTCCATTTCTCGATAAAATGAGTGAAACTAAAGTTGAACATCGCAGCGTAATGAAGTTCCTGACAAAGGAAGGCAATGGTCCAAAAGCAATTCATGAATGGTTGCTGTATATGGGGAAGATATACCATCTTATTTCCAAGTAAAATATTGGTCTAAACTCTTTCGATGAGGCCGGGAGTCAATCAATGATGACCCAAAGTCCGGACGACCCGTTGAAACTCGAACTGAAAATATTGTGCGAAAAGTCGAAAATTTGGCACTGAAAGACCGCCGTGTAAAGATCTCTGTCATTGCCAATGAAGACTGTATATCCGAAACAAGTGTTCTCAAAATTTTGCATGAGGATTTGGGTATGAAGAAGGTGTCTGCACGGTGGATACCCAGATTGCTTACACCTGAACAAAAACTGCGCAGAAAAGAAGTTCCTCAAGAAAATTTGGTCAAGTTTATCTCGAATTATTACCGGGGATGAAACTTGAGTATATTACTGGGACCTCTTACTAGACAAGAATTCATTCAGTGGGTTCATAAGGACTCTCCACCACCAAAGAAGGCCAAGACACAATTTTCTGGGAAAAAAACTGATGGCAACTGTTTTCTGGGATGCTGAAGGAGTTTTGCTTATTGAATATATGCCGAGATGATCTACCATAAATGGAAAGTCCTACGGAAACACAATTAAAAATTTAAAAACTGCTTTGGAGAATAAACGCCCGCATTCTTATCCTCAAAAAAACTTGTTGCTGCACGACAATTGTCGGGTTCATAAGGCAAACAAAGTTCAGCAGATAATCAATGACTGTGGGTTTATACTCGTAGAGTTAAGGCATCCACCTTATAGCCCCGACCTAGCTACGTCAGACTTCTTCTTATTCAAAAATTTAAAAAAGCATCTCAGTGGAAAGCGTTTTGCTTCTGATGAAGAACTCAAAACAACTCTTTAAGAATATTTTGCGGGGTTACCGAAGCAATTTTTTTCTGAGGGTATAGGGCAACTGGAAAAAAATGGAATAAGTGTATTAGTGTTGAAGGGAGTTATGTAGAAAAATAATTTTTTCTTGTTCTCTTATGTGATTTTTTTCATGGCTAGGTAGATAACATAAAAATACGCCCTCGTATATACATTATATTATTATTATTATATGAATACAGGGTTAAATTCTGGCTAATTTCTGTAACTTCCTGGTCTATAAGCTACGTAACCTAGCAACTCTAAATTGCCAAATATACTAACAACATTTATACATTGACAGTTCGCGATTTTTTACATAGGCCTTGTGCTTATATTATCATATACATTACCATCTTTTAATGTACTAAAAAAAATAATTCTAAAGCTACATACAAGTGATGTATTTCTCAAGTCATGTTGACTAGCTGTTATATCTACGTTCCTAAGTTCCGGAGTATTGTCAAGTTCTGTATAAAGGTTTAATTTTATCTTATAACAATATTTTGTTATTTCCGGTTGTTTGCTTATTTATTTTACTTTTATGATAAATTTTAGGCCTGAGTACGTTTCTCCTTGTGCACTTGGTACTATTAAGCCAAAATAAATTTCATCGGAGAAATGCATGTTGATTTCGGAGCTGATTGAGGTAGTGTGGGTAACATCGCTTTTAACATGTTTAATAATGAAATTCAAATTTTGTATCTCATCTTTTTGGAGTTCCTGTGTGCTTTTTGCTGAAACAGTGAATTTTTTTGCCGGGCTAACTCTAACTAAATGAAGTTCATCTGTTTTACTTCTGGACCATCTGATTAATGGACATTGATCTTGGTCAACTTTCTTTGAGATAGCAGGTATTTACTTTGTTGTTCGTAACTTATTTTAATTTGATTAATTTGAAAAACCTAATTTCTAACACGTGTCCGTGTATTCTTGTTTTTTTTTAGGATTTACTTCAACTGATCTTGTTATCTTTGATTGCTGAATTGAGCCACTGAGTTGAGACTGAATTGGTGTCGTACTAAAGCATTGTATGTTATTATAGCGAGATTTATCAGAAATTATTATTGTTGCCTGTATTCGAAAGTACAGATTAAGAAATTTTCGATAATCGTTATAGCTCTTTGTCGAAGATACATGTTATATTGGGATATTGACGAATAAATTAATTTAATGTCGAGGGCTGCTTGTGTGCTGATTTTCTGCTGTTCGGGGAATTCGGTTTTGAGAAGAGCATGAATCACCGAAAGTTTCAGCTAACTGAAATTATATGTATTTATACATAAATTGTCACTTGTTGGTGGGTTTGTCTTACTAAGTTTTATATGATAATTTAATGTTTAGAATTTATTGTCTCTTAATGTACTAATAATATTATATTCATAAATAGCTCTGTTAATTTCTTGATAAGTTCTTGATTGGAGAACTACTTCTAGAAATTTTCCATTGTAACTTAGTTGTTAAGCGGAGTTTTTCCACTAATTGCGTCTCAGTATTGTTTAATTTTATCGAATAATCATCACTTGCATCTTAATTTGATCATTAATTACTGTTTACTATCTTTAATGTACATTTGTGCTTAAACAAAGCTGCTTAGTCCAAGGCTGCACTGACGAAACCAAACAAGATAGAAACATATATGTCTGTAGCTACAAACACATGTTAACACATACATAGTTGCATCGTGTATTGTTTGTGTATTTTGCTATCAAATGTACATGTCTTAGATAAACCTAAACCTAAACCTTTTGATAGGACTGCATAAGTAATACCGGTTGTCCTATGATTATTTGCTTATACTTTCATTTATACATGACTGATTTTACATTCTATATTGTCATAATATCAACAGCTCTATTCGTAATTCTTTTAATTCCATAGTTGCATCGTTATTATTTATATAATTACATTAATTGAACAGTTTATGGTAGACCTAAACCTTTTAATGGAACTGCATAAGTAATACCGATAGTCCTATGCTTATTGTTTACATTTTCGTTCATACATATTTGATTTACATTCTATATTTGTCAATGTTTTCTAAATGACAACCAGTTGTCATATTGTTATTACTTTTGCTCATCATTATGCCACTACTACCAAGAAGATATTCATTTTTTCAATACATTATATATTTGGCAAAGAATTTTAATATATTTTATATATATCGGGGGAGTGAATGTTGCTTGATACATTATTTTCTTTTTAAACGCATTGGGTTCAAGGTGCGATTGCTACCTCAGCCTTTTCTTGTTTCGTAGACTAGTTGGTATTGTAACAAAACATGGTAGTGCTGCTGTTTTTTTTTCGATACTCCTCACCAACTGGAGTCATTCATCCACGACGACCTTCACTGGGTAACTAGGACGACGACTCATTAATCAGAAATCTTTTGTTCTGTCCTTGATCCAAACGGTAATATTAGTTTTTTTTGATTAGCTAAAGTTGTATTTTGAATTAGGCCTTGCAATAATAACGTATTGTTGTAGATTTGGTTTACATTAGCATTAATATATTCGTATTGATCTTCGTTTTTTACATGTAAAAACTAAATTGTTTCTAATATACATAAGAATATACGAGTAAGTTCATTTCTTTGCATTAAAGATTCTATAAGACACATTTTTTCATGCAGCATTTCCTTGAATAACTCTAATCTAAATTAAAAGCAAACAACCCGGAATATAATAGAATATAAGGAAATTAATGCATTTTCATTAAAAAGAGGGACTAAATTCTTATTTTATTCAAAATTAACTAAGGAGACTGTATAATATATATACACATTATGCATACATATATGTATAGGCAGGCCTCTTTCATAATACCTACATATAACTATCAATACTAATTATAATTTAAAATTTCGCTCTGTCATGGTTCCCTTTAATATTAAATTCCATTATCCAAATTGTGTTACCGCATAAAGCGATGTATAAATTGAATTCTCGCGGAAGCGAATTTGCAACAAAGGAATATATTAATGAAAAAATTGGTACCACGCATTATGTATTTAATTAATGGTGAAAATAATACAATACGGCTCCCTTAATTAAAGAAATATTGCTGAAATAGGAGTCTACGAATATTAATACATATATACAAGCATAATCAATAAAATAAGAACAAACTTTAATTTTACTTGAGTTTCTTTTTCATATAGACTTGTTGGGTACCTTGAAACGACAACATAATCTGCTAGATATCGGTACAGCATGAAACCTGGGATTTAAATTTAAACTACTTCGCGTTATTACCAATGCCCTCCGTATGTTTCTATATCACATACTATCCGTCCATCGGATCTTTTGAGTCACGTGATTAATTTTGATCCATATGAATTAAATCAACACTTCTGGCTCAAATTCATTACTTACAAAATAGAATTAAACATTTAAAGATAAAGAGCTTATAGTGCTTATATCTAATATTTTTTATATTTTATACCATGTTTTATTCATTGCTTAAAATTAGCTATATCTATCATAATGAAATTTAATAAAACAGTGTAAAACAATAATAACCGTTGGGGTTATGAACAAATTTTACCGGTCTGTCATTCATTCGTCTTACAACATATGGGTTATGTACAGTTCCTTGTATGTATTTATTTAAAAAAAACAATAGTGGAATAATATCTCAAAATATTTAGCAACAAATCATGTCAGTCTGAATATAGACCACATAAAATGTTTAAATGCACCTCTACCTATTTTCTAGTGACAATTTTTTAATGGAATTATTTTGTGGAAAATCGCTTCAGTTCAAAATAATTTTTGTTTTATGGTTATTTTTACAATTTGTGAGTAATTATCATTGGAAAACCAGATAATAATTTAACTCAGCAGTAGTACTGTTCTACTTATAAACACGATAGAAATTTTAATAGCAATAACTCCTCAGTGAAGTATATGTTACATTAGTGAAGCTCGGAGTGACATACATCTCAAAAATGAATGGAAGAAGTAATTTTTGCAACAATCTTAACCCAGGATATGTTGTTCTAGGGGAAAGAGCATTTTTAATAAAGGAAGCACTAGGAATTCTCTGCAAGTGAATTTTAGTTATTCTAAAAGAAGAACTCGTTAGCACCTTAAAATATCTCATTTCAGTATCTGTGTTAAAAAAGTGTAAGAATATGCAAAAATTAAACAGTGTAGATAAAATTGTGATTGTATTTAATAATTAACATATGTAAGTTGTAAATAATTTTGTATTTACAATTATTTATGGCACTATACATGTACAACGTGGCCATTATCTTAGAATTTAAATAGGCATTTCATTACAGACAAAACACAAAACTTTAATAATAAGTTAAATTTATTTATTAATATATTTGAAATCTATTTACATTTTTTTAAACTGTTATATATTGTATGCTAAATATCTATAATAAACTTTTATAATCTCATACATAATATTTCTATATGATTAAACTTATTTTCTTATTGCTATTTATTAACTATTGCTTTTATTATAATTAAGTGAAACTATTTTAATAAATAAATCTTATTAAACAATCCTCTGATTATTTTGTTAGGTATTGTAAATTTAAAGACAAGTTTAAATAATTAATCCTTAATCAGTGGCTTTCTTTTTCTTCGTATACTAGAAATAATAATGCACCAACATAACTACAATGTTCGGCTGTTACCAGCCATGCATGTAGAGTGAGCCAAAAGTATTGATTCACATTTCATAATAATGCACTACACATACATTGGTTTAAAATTAACTTCTTATAAATGTTTCACCGAAACAAAAACACGTATATTTCCACATAAAATAAAGAAGTTGTTAATAAATGGATTTTCAGATAAGAACTTCTTCAGGTAATCACTCTGCATTATCATGTTTATAAACTCAACACACACATTGTTTTATATTACAAAAACATCACTCAGATTCTAAATCTGAATCTGAACTGGATGTTTCATTAGGATTAAATAAAGTTTCTCAAGTTTGTTTCTCCTAACTAAATCCAACAATTCATATTTTGTGAATTCACCAGAAAAACTTATTATTGCTGGACAGCCAGTCTATTATTTCCTGTTTTCTCGATGCAGAATTTGGGATTTTATTTAATACTACACTATGATATGGTGTATTGTCCATTATCACAAGTGAATTGTTTGGTAAATGTGGCATGAATTGTATTTTAATCCATTCCTAAAACTTATTACTGTTCATTTCAGCATGATAGTCTTTTGCTTTGGTTTTCGATGCAAATATCAAACTTGCACCTTCAATAAACCCTGATTCACCTCCGGCATATAAAACAATAAACCTTTTGCCATCATAACCTTCTGGCTTTCGAACACTTTTTGTAGATGTATCATGCCAGGATCTTCCTCAATTATCTTTTGAATATATCCATGTTTCATCAAGGAATATCACCGGTCTTGGAGAATTTGACTTTAAATTATCTGTATACTTCCTCAAAAAAGTGCTTCGGTAAAGGGCTATATTATGCTTTTCCACAAATGCTCGTCTGTTGTCTTCCTTTTTGAATTTAAATCCAATATCTTTTAATAAATGGGACAAAGAAGATTTTCCAATATCGATTACTGCTTTGGTGTGTAATTCGTTTTTCAATGTAAGCTCAGTAACATGTTTCTCTGAAATAATTTCAAATATATTAAAATTGTGAAACATAAATGAAATACCTAATAACATACTCTCATTATACATGTTATAAATAGTGTTTTGTACTTCCATCTTTGTAGATTCTCGCAAATCTTCTGTTTTGGCTTTGACACGAGGTCTTTTCTTACCGGGTGAAGAAAGTATTTGGTTTTGTCCTTTACGTTGTTTTATATTTCTGAGAGTTTGTGTGGAGATTTTAAGGGCAACGGTTGCTCTCTGCAATATTTAAACCTTTATTATGATTTCAGATCGCAGTAAGATGTCATGGCGGTATATCTTCTCTGTCTTTCTTATTACTCTTATGGCGAAGACAACCCCACCTTCAAGTTTAAAATTTCTATCCTTATTTAGTCATTGAGATTGGAAAGAAATGAGTATATATACATTCTAGGTGCGGATGTCCTTGATAACGCACGCAATTAATCACGTGACTCAAAAGATCCGATGGACGAATAGTAGATTCTTCCATTTCAATATTTAATAAACCGAGCGAAAATTTATTGTCGTTAGTGTTTTATGTAGTACATTTACCGAAGGTAAGGTAATGTTTCCTAAAATTTCTTGTTCATGTATAAAGGCACAACTATATTTACACCATTAGATTGATGTAACTATAGTTGTGCCTGTTACTTGTTTGTTCGTGGGTTGAAACTGTAGTTCTTTTTCTACTGCCAACATTTTCTCTACTTCCATAAGGAACATCTTCAGGTCTGAAACAATAAACAGAAAGCAAAAAAGTAATCATCAGCAACTATGGAACCCTACGGCCTAGATTTATATTTGCGTTTTTTAATTAGTTTCTTACTCAGCGAAGCGCTGAATAAACGCACATTAGAAATCTATAAATAAAATCAGTTTTTCTGTATATTTGAAGGAACCTTTCTTTTATAGGTTTATAGTTATGTAATATTTTTTCAAATGAAATTAAGATTTATGTTTTAAATTGCTTTTAAACTAAGGATAATATTAATTTGGTTCTCTGTGTAACTGTATATTAACAAAATTTATTTAAAAAAATGAGGTGTGGCCACCACACGACTTTCTTCTACGTATTAGCGTTTCAAATCATACAATTTTAAAAATTATTTTATACAAAAATTATTCAAAATCCTACAGGATACATACTTCATGAGATATTTCAAAAATGCTACTCGCTAAGAGTAAAAGTATTACTTCCGGTCCGAATTTTGAAATTTCATTTATACAAAAAATATTTCAAATCCAACTCTAAATGCTTTTGTACTCTTGATAAATATATATAGAATGCATAATTTGCGAAATATTTGCAAAAATCGCTATTCCATAAGAGTAAAAGTGTCACTTCCGGTCCGAATTTTGAAATTTTTTTTATGCAAAAGGTATTAAAAATTAAGTTCTAAATACCTTTATACTCGTAACGTACCTGTCTAAAAAGCATGACTTGCAAAATATTCGCAAAAAACTGATTTTCGATAATAGTAAAAGACCTACTTCCGGTAGGAATTTCGAAAAACTTTTTTAATAAAATTCTTCTCAAATTTAATTTTGAGTATATATGAATTCTGTACAAATTTGTTTAAACTTAATAGTTGACAAATAATTGGCAAAATTCGATTTTTTCACCGAAGTAAACTACTACTTCCGGTCGGCCGATTTTACTGAAAATCTAATCAGATCTCAAGAGGGAGATTATATTCGAAAATATAAAATTTGGAACTGATACCTATAGCAGTTTGGCCGCTATCGTGGTCACACACACACAGGCAGACAGATACACAGACAGAGAGAGAGACATTTTTTTAAAACCAGTTTTTCGGTATCAGGGGACTTCAAAACGTGGACATCTGCAAAAGTCTCGAGGTCGAAAATTTTCATCATCACAATACCTCCTTATACTACGTATAAGAAAGTAAAAATGAAAACGAAGGTATAACAATGCGTTTCAGCTTCTTTATAATCATACAATACAAATACTTTTAATGTGTGTTTCTTACCAATTCTTGAGAAATGAAATAAATTTGTTTCCTATTTTATGAAAATCAAAATAACGTCATATAATCTAGCAATACCCATACTTGTCGTGTAAAAAATAGAGCCAGAACCTTTTCTGCTGGACTTTTGTATGTGTTGTTTACCTTCTTACTAATTAATATGAAAGACAGCTTGTCATATTTTTTACGTAAGTTGGAAAAGTTTAATGCAGACTAAATTTGTATGTCACTTTCATAAACAAACAACTAAAGAAATTGTTGCAGAGGGACACAAGCCACAAAATGATAAGTTGCTTAAAATTACGAAACAGAAAATTAAAGCCTCAGAAATAAAATATTGGAAACTGCTTCAGCGAAAGCGAAAAGGGATAAAAAATAACCATGTAGAAAAACAAATACAGAAAAATGTGACATTCATATCAAGATGAATTTTATAAAATGCAAAAGAAAACAATTTTTAGTAGAAAATTCAAAGTCTAGAGAAAGAATAAAAACTGAAGCCTTAATGAAAATTAAAAGTGACACAGAACTACAAACTCATATAACAGTAATAATGATAGGAAATCCAATACCAACGAGGAATAAATGTTGAAGATGGATTTCTCTCCATTACTTGGTCTGGGAAGAACCATCGTTGAAACAAAGATAAGTGACGGTGGAGGATGAAAGAATTTTGGTAATATTCTTCTTATTGTATGCGACATACGCACCTTACTACCTAAGAAAGAAAAAGTAGACTGAATATTATATACTACTGGAAATAATAGGCAAATATAGTGTTACTGCAAATCGGTAGCCATTACCGACTAACTTATAATTGGTCAAATCTCTTTAAAAAAGATGGGTAACTTGAAGGACTTATCCTCTTTTTCAATTAGTATTAGAAAATTATTTTTAAAAAGTAAATATACTTACTTTAGGTCTATTTTGACAGTTATAATTTGTTATTATCTAAATATTTTTATTTCGTGAATGTGTTAAACCAATCAGTATAAAAATCTCAAAACGGTTTATTACATAAAAATTATTGGGTGATGAACCAGATGATGAAATGTTACCCATGAGTTTCTCAAATGGTGAACACTTATGATAATATCACCATATTTTTTGATTTTGTGAAGTGTACTAAAAGCCGTGTTCTTCATGTATAGAACATAGAAGGTATCTATAATCGTGATAAATCAAATGGGCAAGCATGTGTGAACTTATGTTCTAATGAATTCTTTCATTATGGATCAACACTTTCATTTAGTTACAAAGATCGGTCTATATTATATTGCAAACCAAACATCAACTTTTGAACTCACCACAAATTCCTGGTAATTTCTTGTGGACCATACTATATTATTTTATTCGTTTAAATATCAAGAGAGACGAAACCAGGCCTCATCAGATAATAACACAAACCCCTCGGGATTATTCACGTTACGAAAACCACCAGCATTATTATTATATATGTATTATTTTACCATCATCAGCTGGACTGAGTTCGTGGATATCCTAAATTCAATTGCATATTAAATTAGATTATTCCTAAGATTACAAATATTTCTCTAACTTCTATAAAGCTATTGCTAATTATCATTACTGTTATTATCTATTGTTATTAGATATAGTCAATTAAAATTTAGATAGAATAGATATCTATCCATAAATATATTTATAAAGAGGAAAGTAATTATCTACTTTAATTAATTTGCATATACTAAATTGACCTTGAACACATAATATCATATGATGAGTCAATTGAAGACTACGAAGAGGTAAAAATAGAATTAGTTTTGAATCAATTTTTCATAATTAGAGCAATTTTCACTTGCCGAGTTTTAGAATGTCAGCACAAATAGGAAACTGTGTGCGTATTGTACTACCGAGTAAGGTGACAAGAAGCACATGCAACCCGAACTTTCTAACTTTTACAGTTTCCGAAATAAACTCGCAAAATTTAACAAAATTTCAGAATATTTTTCGAATTTATATCGGAAAGTATGCATGCAAATGGGAAACTGTGTACATATTGTACTACCAAGTAAGGTGGCAAGAAGCACAATTCAACAAGGGTTGCTTATTAAGGCGGCAGATACTAGCTTAATATATCCAAAACTTCGTCTGATCTAAATTATTAGGAATATCAGATAACTTTAGACAACTTAAGAATATATGTCTAAAATTATTCTTCTTTTGACATCATAATGAAAATATAGAGAAACAGAAACTCAGAACTGCGCTCGACACTAATTCGTAGTATGAGCCGAAAAAAGACAAATTTTCGCAATTTTGCTAAGTCTTCCGACTAATCGTCAAGAGTACTGGTAGAAATAGTTTTGTAAAATGTCAGGCGACAGAAGTTTAGTGAAAAGATATTTGATGCCCAAATTTACTACAAAATTCAGTCGATTTCACCACACCATAAATGAAATGTTTTCTTTTAAAATTTTCGACAAAACAACTGTAATAGAAGTAAAGAAGACAGTGAGACAGTCCAGGAAGTCCAACAATATGATATGTGCAATGGCCGCAGAAGAAGAAGAAATTTTGTAAATGTTATAATTTTGGGTCAAATATTAAAATTAAGTCCATAAATTAAACACACCCGTTAACATATATAGTTTCTTCTACATTATGAAAATAATATATTTCTTTCTTTCACATAACTACCGATTGCATCAGATGAGGTTAGCTTCTTCTTGGAGCATTTGCTAATAGTGTACTTATTATGACATTGAATAGATTATCTGATAATCAACAGTGATTGCTCACTTAAGTCCGCATGTCACTGTAATTAATTTACATTACAGGATGTTAATTGCAAAAGATGATTAACATTTTTAACGAGAATTTGCAGTTTTGCTTGTTAATATAATCTATGACATGGATCATTTATATTTATACTGCAAGTTTTGTATACCGCATGTGTCAATTTTCATTAGGTAAAGGGATTCAATGTTTACGTGCGATTTATACGTATACAAGTAACACGTGTCAACGTGGCACCCCTACTGTCCGTCACCAATCCCGGCAACAATCGACGTCACAACGATTTTCTCCGATCTTCCCACTTCTCCCCACCAGATTTTTCATTCAATGTTTAGCCGCGAACACGTTGCGATCTAGTCTGCAATAAAAGCCGTCTTATTACTGGAACGGGAAACATCAAATGGCCGCGGCGATCTCCTCATCTAGTAGTTTATTATTATTTTCAGAATCCTTTTTTATTTACCTTATTAGGGTTATTTTTTAATTTTATTAGAATTACGCTTTTGTTTGTGTCATGCAGTGTGAACGCAGTTAATAATTCTCTGCATTTACTGAAAGGAAAAAGAAAAACAAATCCTTGCAACTCGTAAATATTATTTCTGAACGCATTACAAACACCCGAGTCAGTGGTCCAATAGTTACTGCTCGTGCTGCTAAGCTAACTTGTATTTTCGAGCATGTATCGGTCGCGCTGGCATTGGAGAGGAAAGTAGGGGTGCCACGTTGTCACGTATTGTATGAATTGATCGTCTATGGCTAATGAAAATTGGCACATGCTGTATATTATTAATGTTAGATACATAATAAAATACAGTTCAATTCATCTCCGACCTATATCTTTCTAGTTTCTGGATCTGCTGCCGATGTTTCATCCACTACCCTAAGAGATATCTTCAGAGCTTCTTCGGACACGATGACGTGATTTCAACCCAAAAACCAAGAAGCTATCAACGCAAACCGTGGACGTCTAAGATTTGGATCAAATATTTTATCTTTTACATCATTTACGAAATCCCGATAGTACAAATTATCAGCACCAGATTATATAAGAAAAACAATCATGCATTTACATTATTAGCGCACAGAACAAAAGTAATAGAAAATTATTTGCCCCATGACTACTTTGACTTGTGATTTGTATCATACTTTTGCGAAGTACCTGGACGGTGGTATCCACCGTCTGGGTGAACATTCATCCGAGTTTCAAGCTATTCGAGTGAGTGAATGTTTCTCGCTGGTCGTCAGATCTCAGTATCATCCTGGAGTTTCGGTAACACCACTCGATGTTCGGGTCGTTGTCGTAGTTGACAGATGCTTCGATTAGAGGGTTGTTGTGGTCCAACATTTTACCGAAGGTTTTCCTCGCCAATCTTGTCTGCCTTGTGGAGTTTTGGTATATTGTGTTATTGCAAAGCTATGGCAATCATCATCAGTAGGACGTCCAGTACCTATCACTCCTATATACTTGTTCTGCGAACGGTAGAATATCACACCTCCTTGAATTCGCAGTTCTTCGGGTTGATCGTGGTTTCGCGTACGTTATTCACTTTGCTAGTGACTACGAACTACGATTCGTTTACAGTGTATAATCTTGAGCTTCTACGGTGTTAATCCCGAAAATCCAACTCATTGGGCCATCTTTTTCAGTTTTTATCCATTTGATTCCTTTCCTTAATATTTTGGCTTTGAATCACAATTTCTAATATCAATAGACTTATAAAACCCCAAATTTCATAAATCGATATATTTTAAGCAAAAAAAGTCACAGACATAAATTAGTACTTGTTCTAAACGAGAATTAAGACACTTAGCTATCTTTAAGGTTTTGATATGAATGATAAACAGTCAAAGTGTAAATACTTAAATAAATAAGTCATTGGAACAGGGTAGATACATTTCGGACAAAATACATTTGCCGCCTCATATACAAACTCATTTAGGAAAAAAGGATGGTCATTTAAAAAGTTTCCTGGTTACGCTTTGTTTTCCCATCCGCTCTGTTTGAAAAGTTAAAAAGTTCCCGGCACTTATTCTCTCTCACGTTACTGTTATTTATTTCGTTATTATCTTCAGATGCTGAATATTTAGGAGTAATTATTAGCACTTAATCTGCATCTGTTTGTAATTATACTCTTACTAATAACTTTTAATTAGAAAGAAAGGATGTTAAAAAAGAATCAAAATACATATTGGAAAATAAATAGACATACAAAGACATTAATGATTAGGTGAAGCTGGCATCTTTAGCAACAGAAAGTATGTCAGTGAATAAAGAGAAGAGATTTTCCAAAATAAAGTTTGCAGTTTGTTAAGGGTTTTAAGAAACAAATAATGTAATAAGATATAATTCGTGTACCTGTAATCTTTTATTCTATTATACATGTCTTACTATTTTAATTTTTTATATATTTCTGTATTAACTGTTGTTTGGATGGAAGAAACACGCCATCCAAAACAGAATTTAATACAGAAAATGCCTATTACATCAATCGAATTGAAAAACTATAGAAACAAAAATGAGATATGATAACCTCAGTATATCTATGAGGTTATTAAATCTCATTTTCGTTTCCATAATTTGAAAAACAAATATTGTTTGGTGATAAGTGAAAGTAGTGAAATAACTCAAATCTGATATGAAATTTCAACCAAACAATCTTTCCTATTTTTATAGGATAAGTTTCTTGCTGTGTTTCCTAATATTATATTATTACTTCATTATAACGTAAAGATTCTCCTTTTTTAATTAAAAAGAAAAGTTTCGGGAAAATAATTTTAAAATTTTATAGTTTGACACATATTTTTGTATCGTAATATATACATTTTTAGTATTTTAATGTTTTTAATATATTTGTATCATATTGTAATGCGAAATCGACATAAAAATAATTTTAACTAATTTGTTATCAATATGCTTTTTGTAATAATATATTAATGTAACTACACTATTTAAAAAAAAAATACATTACTACAGAGTTTATTAAATTTCCGAAGAAGACCAAAAAAATTTCGGTCGAAACGTCAAATAAGAAAAAGAAAAGTTTGGTGAAAATATTTTAAAATTTCATAGTTTGACACATATTTTTGTATCGTATTATATACATTTTTAGTATTTTTAATGTTTTTAATATATTTGTATCATATTGTAATGCGAAATCGACATAAAAATAATTTTAACTAATTTGTTATCAATATGCTTTTTGCAATAATATTTTAATGTAACTACACTATTTTTAAAAAAAAATTACATTACTACAGAGTTTATTAAATTTCCGAAAACGACCAAAAAAATTTCAGTCGAAACGTCAAATAAACATTTCTTCTTTATTCTACAAGAATAGTTTTAATTCACATGCCGAAACTACCCTAAAAAAAAACATATTTAATATTCTTTACGGCAACGAAAAAAACACAATAAATATATATATATAGATATGTGTGTGTGTGTGTGTGTGTGTATATATATATACCGGGTGTCTGTTTAACTCGGCCACCGGCCATACTCGGCAACCGTTTATCGTAAACCTGCCGGAAAAAATTTTGGTGGTAAAACGGACCACGGGAATTTCAACAAAAATATATTTAAGTTTTCAAAATGATCGCAAGGGGGTGCAATTCTCAATATTAATAATTTTTCATGAAATTCGAGACTAAGATAAATTAAAATTTTTACTAGCAACATTTTCAGACGTTCTTATACAATTTTCATTTGAAACTTTTTGATCTAACTCCCATACGAAGGGAGGGTGAGGGGGGTACGTCTGTGTACAAAAGTAGGTATAATTTCGGTTTGCCTCAACGCATTTTAGCGAATTTTACAAAGAATTAAAGGGTATGTAGTACGAAATTGCGTGGTTGTCAAAAAAAATCATGTCAATTTATGTATATTAATTGTTTTCTTTTTTAAATTTTAAATGGAACGATAAATTTTTAATATCGTACATAAAAAACTGAAGATAATGATGAAAACTGAAAGTTGCTACCTTTTTTCTCATACGTAGACAATCCAGAAAAATAAAATTTTTAAATATAAATTTATTTATTTATTGCAAGTAATAATTTTATTTTAATTTTAAGAATGTACCTAGACAGTGTATAGTTTGCTGTCACTTGCATTTCTATTATACTCTTTCATAAATGTATTCATTTCAATCTTCTCACCGATTTTTTAATTCATTGCATATATTACGTGGAATTCCCCTTTTAAATATTTTCAAATTCTCTAGCTATTATTCTTTCTTGTTTTCCCAACATTGAAATAAAATAATAATCATACTGAACAGTGTATAGTTTGCTATTTTTTATAAATTTCCATAATACAATATCGCATGCACCTTGATACTGAATTACATTATTATATTTCCAAGGTGGGCCATGAAAAGTGAAATTTAAAACTATTAGTGTCACTTGTAGTTAAACTTGTACGTATTTAGCAAATTGAGTTTTTATTCGCCATGCGAGATGTTCTTGATTTTTATTTATGTGGCAGAATAAAAGACAAAGCTTATCACAAAAAGCCGATTACAACAATTGCTGCTTCCGAAATTGAAGTAACTGTGCTCTCTACTAATCGACGAGTAAACATGTGAATTGAAAATAATGGTGGACATTTTGAACATTTGTGAAGTTGAAGTTTTTTAGTTTTATTTTTTGTACTTTCTGATTTGAATATATTTCTTTGTTTCGTTTATATTACTTGATCAATATATTTTCTTATTTATGTTTAGGTATAATAAATAATAGGTTCTTTTACTTACTTTCATGTTATAGGTGGGGATGAATTAGTATCAATTTTTATACCCTTTCATTATGAGTACATGGTTTGGTTATAACTAAGGCATTATATTTTTTTTTCTCGTTATTGTATACTTAGTTCATGAGTTATGAAATTTTCTTTTGCTCTTTTCCTATAATTAGATATATTAGGTAATAAAGATATATTATTATATTTTATTTCGATGTCGGAAAAGACAAGAAATGATTTAAAAAATAATAGCTAGAGAATTTTTAAAACATTTAAAAGGGGAATTTAACGTAATATATGCAATGAATTAAAAAATCGGTAAGAAGATTGAAATGAATACATTTATGGAAGAGTATGATAGAAATTTAATTAAAGCAAACAATACACTGTCTAGTTACCCTCTTAAAATTAAAATAAAATTATTACTCGCAATAAATAAATAAATTTATATTTAAAAACTTTTTTTTTCTTGATTTTCTTCGTATAACTATATTTTCGTCAAGAAAAAAGGTAGCAACTTCCGATTTTAATAATCTCTTCAGTTTTGTATGTGCTTTAATATTACGATATTAAAAATATATCGTTCCATTTAAAATTTTAAAGAAAAAACATGTAATAAACATAAATTGAGAACAGGGACCCTGTTATTTTTTTTGACAATCACGTAATTTTTTACTGCACATCCTTCAATTCTTTGTAAAGTTCTGTATCTAATGTGCCCAGAAACATTAAAATCGATTTGCGCAAACCGAAATTATACCTTCTTTTGTACGCAGACATGTTCCCTTCCACCCGCCCCTTTGTATGAGCGTTAAATCAAAAAGTTTCAATTGAAAATTGTATAAAAACGTCTTAAAATGTTGCTGGTAAAAATTTTAATCTAGAATTTAGTGAAAAATTATTGAATTTTTATTTGATCTTGTGAATTGCGCCCCCTTGCAATTATTTTGGAAAATTCAATAGTATATTATACACCTAGGGAGTGAAATGATGTTTTTTTCCGAGGTGCAGTTTGTAGCCCGAGGGCGAAGCCCGAGGGCTCTACAAAGCACCGAGGAGAAATTCATTCACTCCCGAGGTGTATATACTATTTTTTGCACGACCCAAACGATTTTAATTGAAGAAATCTAACTTTTTTTAAAAATTGTCAACATGACGTTTCCAGTTGTCGAACGCAAAAATCATGCTGGTTCTGATGGAAACCCTTGACGACCGATAAATAAGGGTAGCCATATTGGTTTTTTGTGAATATCGAGAAACTGCCCGTATTTTCTTCGCTTCGTTAAATAAGCATTGGAAAAATGTGTGACGAAACTATTGAAGAAACGGCTTCAAAAATAGTTGTGAATTTATTGCCAGAAAAATCTAGGAAGATCTACGAAAAGTGCTTCAAGGAATTTTGTGATTGGTGTCTGGTAAAAGAAGTAGATGAAATTCATAGCGAGAGTGTGCTCCTGGTATATTTTGCCGAAAAGGCGAAGCATTTTAAGGCTTCAACACTGTGGTCACATTATTCAATGATAAAAGCTACTCTTAGCGTGAAAAATAATGTCGACATCAGCAAGTACTCACGATTAGTAGTATTCCTTAAAAGACAAAATACTGGATACCAGGCAAAAAAATCAAAAATTCTTACTAAGGAGCAAGTTCATCAATTTCTAATAGACGCTCCAGAAGAAAAGTACTTGATGGTTAAGGTAAACTAAAAAAGTTAATGTTTCTAATTTAAGATAATTATACACTATGATTTCAGGTAGCAATGATTATGGGAATTGCTGGGGCTTTAAGATCGGATGAACTGGTAAAATTGACAGTAGATGATGTCCAAGACTTGGGATCAACTATTTTGGTATCTGTAAACAATACCAAAAATCATGTAAATAGAGCATTTACGATAGTCTCCAAAGAAAACTGTGCAATTGATTTTGTTGTTATTTGTAAAAAATATATGGTTCTGCGGAAAGAAAACACAGATCATAGACGGTTTTTTGTATGTTACAGAAATAACAAATGTTCCACACAACCCGTAGGTAAGAATACTTTTGGAGGATTGCCTAAGCAAATAGCTTCATACCTCAATTTACCCAATCCATCTTCCTACACCGGCCACTGCTTTCGGCGCTCATCAACATCTTTTCTGGCCGATTCAGGTGTTGAAATTGGAGTTATAAAACGTCATGGCGGATGGAAATCTGATACTGTCGCAGAGGGATATATTGAAAATTCATTAGTTAATAAGAATTTGATTTCCGAAAAAATTCTAATCGGAAAAGACTCGGAAAAGGAAAATCGACCGTCAACTTCCAGTGGGTCAAATCAAGTGGATATTAATGTAAAAGAAAATCGACTGTCCAATTCTAGCGGCTTTAAGCAACGTGTGATTAGTCCATTAACATCTTTGTTCACTATTAATGGTGGTACTAACATTAATGTCAATATTAATATTAAATAAACGATTAAATTCATAAATTGAGTTGGCTATGTTTTTTATACCAAGGGAGCAAAAGAGTCACTTCACTCCCTCATTTAAGGGAGTGAACGTGCCTATTATGCAAGGGTCGTGCAAAAAATATTTTTTTGAAGTTCCTGTGGTCTATTTTACTGTCAAGATTTTTTTAGGCCAAGTTGTACGATAAACGGTTGCCGAAATATGGCCGGTGGCCATACTTAAACAAACACCCGGTATATATATATAATAAAAAGATAAGGTCAGTGTTGTTTCTATCATATTGAAACGCACAGCACAATAATATATGATAGAAACAACACTGAGCACTTTCAATTCATTTAACACACATTTGCAATTTACTATAGAAACTGAAACAAACAAATCAATTCCCTTTTTGGACACACTAGTTATAGGTAGTGAAAGCAATCAATTAATTTTAAATTGGTACTAAAGGCTACAGCTACCCCTATGCTGTGGGCTTTTAACTTCCATTCCTATCACCCAGTCACACAAAAATGGAACACAGTAATTGCAATGAACAGAATTATACATATATGTCATAGTTCTTTTGTAGACACAAATTTAAACAAATTATTCAACATTTTTAGAAACAACATCCAAAGCATCTGCTAAACAAATTAATTTACAACTCCAATTTCTTTGATAGGCCAACGGATGATTCGAGTAGCAGATAATTGGTGACGTACAAAAAAACTTCCATACATTACTAATTTGACTGAACATATTGTCAAGCAATTCAAGCCATACCTAAATATCACCATAGCCAAATATAATTCTCTCACTATAAGTAGTATATTTACAAGAATTAACGACAAGACACCCTTACTATGTCAGTACAATGTCGTTTACAAGATTCATTGCATTGATTACAAAGGCTTTTATGTTACTCAGACTTCCCAACAGTTAAAACAGACGAGACGGTCTGTCAGCATAGAAGTGATTGCAGGGTGAAAAAGGTTTCATGTGCATTATAGGTGCATGCTCGTGAATTGAATCATATCTTTAAATATGACAGTGTCATTAATGTCGAAAAAAATCACAAAACCAGGCTGACTTGTAAATGATCAGTATTAAAACAAGTAAAAATGCTATTAATTTTGAAGCAGATGTTAATCAATTGAGTGTCATTTATTCTATTTTGCAAGATATTTGATTTACTTACTTACTTCTTTAATCACTTGACTGTTATTTTACTTACTTTTTATTGTTTTGAAATAAAAATAACATAAACAATCGCTGCACTTTTTAGTATATTTTTGTCGTAACAGACAAGCGCTTTATCAATGAACATCTGCAGTCTGTATTAAATACAAATAAGACTTCTTTGTTGTGTTTTGTCTTCGCTGTGTTTTTCGCCTTCTGTTGTCATGTTCTTTAAATTTTTACTATACATGTGCAACTTGCCTATCAATAACTCTTGTTGTAAGTATTTGCAAGATTGTATTTCTTTTTTATTTCTTGTAATGTGGTTTATGTTAACTTCATCAAATGCTCGTAAAGCAGTTGGGAATGTGAGGCAACGAAATATATAGTGATATTATGAACAAATGGTGTTATCTTTTTATTATAAAGTACGGTCGATATTTAAATTTTTTTAACTATATATACAGGTTGTTCGGGAAAATGTAGGAAATCTCTCGGATACAGATAGAACATGAACAAATAAGATGATAAGTTCCTATAAAAAAAATTCCTACAGGCCCCTCCTATGGAGATATGTCCCTGAAGAAGGCCGCTGGAAATCGGTTTTTATTGAATTCCAAAGTCTGACACCGTATATTTTAAACAAATATAAACAGAAAATGCAAAAAGAAAACACGAAAAAAGAAAACACAGTTTAAAATCATTCGACAGACACGCGTATGATACTCACACTGACTTTAAAGTGGGTGAATATATCAAATTAAATCACAAAATAACAAAAACACGATTAAAGGGAAAGTACAAATCAAATTTCACACGTGTCATGTGATTTTTTAAGTTTTATTTCTGTGTATTTTGTTTTTTTTTGTTTTTTCCTTTTTTGTTTTTATCATATTTGTTTCACGTATTATTTACTTCCTGTTACATTTTATTAGCTAATCTAGCCCTAATCTGAAACAGACGACAAGAAAATTTCCGTTCTTTACAATCAGTTGATGATTTTGTGGCATCTTTTGTTACTGTTAATGGTGTCATCGACGAATACTCGTTCTTCAGTATGGCTTTAATTTTGTACATTTGTCTAATGTACAATTGGCCGTAGTTCCGTTAGAAATTTCATAAACTCCTTAGCTTTCTAGAGGCATCCAATTCTCAGTTCTTCTGTCGACAGACTTTAGAAGAAGAACTATTACGTCCAAACACAGAACATTATATTAACTAGGCAGTTTAACGAAATGCATTAAAAGGTATATAAATTTTAAGTAACTACATAAAAGTAACATAAAAACACCTTATACAATAAGGTAAATTGAAATACTAAACTAATTATTAAACACTATACTCAGTTCAATTCAATATTATTTATTTTAGCAATGCCCATCCACTATAACATATAATCATATAGAAAAGTAAAATAATTCACGAACCCCTGTATATGTAACTACTAAAGCATTTCAGCGAAATTTATTCAACAAAACGCAACCCTTATTCTATATTCCGTTCACTCATTTCACTTTTCCTTCAAAATGATCAAACAATTCCTGGACGAAAATATACGAATCCCATGTTATTGATAAAAACATTGGGAGAACGTAGAAAATTTTCTTTTATGTTCTCTCGATTTTTTTCTGTATCCGTTTGCTTTTCCAGCAAATCAAAATTCAACGTTGTCTGTATTAGGTGGGTCGCTTCAATTTACGACTCCTCAACATCGTTGCGGATGAAAATAAAAGCCCTCTTTCCTTCTCTTTTATTTATTTGAACCTGCGGGAATGTTAAATTCTAACTGAAAACATTGAGAAATTAATAATATGTCTTGTTATTACAAGATGCTGCAACCGATTAGCTGTTTTTTTTTAATATAAAAAATCATAAATAATTAATTTATCTTTTGTTACAGATCACCTTTTCCAACAACAAGGTAAGTTGCAGAATAAAATCTTTCTCATAAATTATTAAGTATAATTGTCGCACGTTAATAAGTAGCTAATAAATACTGTGTAGTAGCTTTCAAAATAAAATTAGGTGATTCGTTTCAGGAACTCATAGTAGGTTTTCGGTGTATTAATAATAACACTATTACTTCAAAAGCTCGATATTTGCTCATATATTTATGATTTCATCAAAAGCAATTACAAAAAATAAATCAAATGAAAAACAAATGTTATAAAAAATATTATAAAGATTTCAAACATTTAAATTAAACAAAATATGTATTTCTAAACATATTGACTTTGATAACAAAAAACCAAGCCCCGAATAAAAAACTCGGTTAACTAAGCATTGATTATCTCTAACCTGTATTATCAATACGAAGAAATACGTCGGTTATTCAAAGAGTATTTAAGGAAGCGGGCAACAGTTTTTTTAAACTCTATAGACATGTAGCTATATATAATGGTTACATAACGTTTACGACTCACAATAATCGCATCTCATTGGATTTTCTTTTTCAGTATTAGCACTATTAGCCCAAGGTTCCATTCGTTGGGCATTCTTTCTTCTTCTCATATTTGCTCATTTTATCAGGAGATTAAAATTGATGTTCCTTTTTTCTAAATCATATTTTTTTCTAGCATTTCTCGTTCATATTCCTTTTTTCTTGCCTAAATTTTTAACTCTCCCAGATTCTATGTTTGGTCTTTGGGTTTCTTTTTTTATTAATATTTCTTAGTACCATCTCTGTTATTACTAAGTAGTGGTCGGAATCTGCTTTTGCGTATTCCTATTACCGTATGTCGTGTATCATTTTTCACTTTTGTTTGTTCTTAACACGTGGTCAATCTGATGTCCATAATTCCTTCCTGGTATAACCCCATATCTCTTTATGTTGTCTTCTATGTTGTGCTACCCTCTTGTATTTAAATTATAAATAGCCAAGGCCCTAAACAAATTCGGTACCCAAATTCCAAGAAGGTAGTAAGTCAGACACCACCACGGTAATTAACCTTCTATTAAACTTTAGGAAGACGCTTGTCTATTAAATAATCACCAACTTATAACACTCAGTCTTACCTCTTACTTCCCCAAGGGTCGATGTTAAATATGGGAGTCAGCACTGCCTCCAGCTACAGTCAGAGAAGGGCGAGTTCGAACACCGTACTAAGTCGAAGGTTAAGTTGTCAGGGCGCCTATCCGTAAAAATATGCTAAGCCCAACAGATATTCAGACCCCGGACCAGATCCAATGTAAAACTCCCCAGGTGATAAGAAAATAAGACCAACACACGCTCATTCAAACTTAACAAACAGTTTATTGAAACTATAAATTCAGGCCTCAACAGTTCATTTCAATACCGTACATAACCGGCTATACTATCTAATCTTTGATTTTTCACGAGATATTCATAAACAAGAAAAAAAACAATGAAATGTAAATCACAAGCGCAACTCAGTTGCCAATATTAAATTCCTGAAGGGTTAATTAAAACTAAATGGCCACCCAAGGTCATCCACAACTTAAAATTATCAATGACGTACACTTACAAAATTTAAGAAATTCAAAATGGTGAACACATGAAACAACCTTAAGTTAAAAAAAAAATTAACCAACAATATTCTTACAAGCACACGGTTATAAGGCAACTTGCCGAAAGTCCCTCCAAAGTCGAACAGTTTGATCGTGAATTGCAACACGTCAACACTGAAATAAAACACTCTGTATACCAGAGGCAACCGACAATCTATTCGACATTAGAGTGCAGACTCTAAGTTGTAAAGTATCTAATTCTATAAAAAATTAGCGCTAGTTAACTATGCTTTACATAAGGAAATGTGATTAAGTTTAATTCAATAATTTCTTACGAGATTGTACAAAAATAAATTACAATGGTTGACTAAATGCACTAAATAACAACTAAGAAGTTACACAAGACAGATGTGAGGCTACACTGCCCATACACATCCAAAATTTAGTTCAATTTCTGAATCCAAAAACAAAAAGGCTACGTAACGTCTCCAAAAATGACAAAGTAACCTCCAATTTGGGGTCACTATTATTAATAAAACTACGTTAATTTAATTAATTCAAATCATAAAGGCTCACATGCCACAAGAAGTAAAAATAGGAAATTACGATGACTTATTTAATTAGCTAGGCCGGAAAATTGAAATTTACTGTTCAAAGTACACGATATTGACATAAATTTTACCAAAACTGTTTAGTCAATAAACTCTACACTCTGGGTAATATCAGAGAAATTTACACAGTCACAGTACCTTAAAGAAAGTCACATCCACAGCTACCAAACATGATACCTTCTACGGATCCACACGTTACAAGAAATCTGCTCTCCTATCTTCGGCTAACGACATCTCAAGAAATTAGCGTATGAAGGCTACAGTATTCCAATAATCTGTACCTTAATTATGTCTTCACCGCAAGATCCAGCAATCAATTTCCTTGGAACCGTACGATAACCCCAACAAAGGTGCTCAAATGAGGTCTAGGCCAGCACTAACACTAGCAGCTATATTTAAATGTAGAAACAACACAAATTAGGACCGGTCAAACACGTGAAAATTATACTTACAGCAACTACACAATTCCTAGCCAGAGAAGAAAATATCCTCGCAAGATTCAACCATAACGCCAAAATTCAAAAATTAACACTTGAGAAGTACTATAACATCCGCTTTTGTAAGCGATTACAGACGATAAAACTTCAAAATTCTACAACATTCTCAAGTAATGGCCAAGGAATATGCTTCTGCTCTTGTGGTGTTTAAACCTTCCTCGATGACCGTTAAAGCTCAAGAGAAAGACTCTAACAAGGCAAAACCCCTCAAACGGAACACGAACAATTGCTCTAAAAGACCGAACGACCCAATCTGATATTTTAAACGTACGACATAAATGCAGGTTCAAATGACAGTGGAAAAAGGGAAAATAATTATAAATAATTTGTTACATAACTCTAGGCCCACAAGAAGCTCTAAAACTAAATTAGCAACAATTAAAAAAAAGACCAAATCTATTAAATAAAACATTGTACGCCATCTACCCGTCAACGCATGTATACGTTACACCCACCTGCGATAAGGCAGATCTCGTGGCAATAGGGATCTTACGAAAGTCCACACCAGATGACAGTGGTAGTAGGAAGATGACATAAATTTAATCCAAAATAAATTACGTATTCAACGATAAACTAAAATAATCCATTAAGGGATAAAATACAACAAAATAATTGTAACAGTTGAAATATTCTACTCATGTTTAATATTCCTACAAAATTGCTCAGTATTTCTTTGTTGTTGTTTGTTTCCTTATGGATTTTATATTTCCCTGCTACATTACTCAAATTGTTTCCTTTTCCAATCTTCGCGTTTAGGTCTCCCATATTTATTAGTATATCACGCCTTGGTATTTCCTACAACAATGTCATTGCCTCGTAGAAGTTATTATTTTCATTGGCATTTGCCTACTCTGCTTCTAGTATACTATCTGTTTATGAAACACATTATATTCTAACTAATTTGATTTTCAGAACTTTTAGTCAACAAAGGTTGATTGAGAAGACTGCTTGCAAATAGGTTTATTTATCGAAATTCCATAAATGAAGCTAAAATTACTATCACTATTGAAAATAATGCTTAATTAACTCAAAAAAATAATACTTTTATATTACAAAGCAAGCAATGTATATAAGAACATAAGCGAATGTCGATATTTCTCTATATCCTTGACTATCCAATATTAGCAAAACACAAACATAATGATGGATCCTCTTTATTCTTTACAATAGTTTCTAATATACTCTAAGGGACTAGTTTCGACATTATGCCATCATCAACCTAGAATCTAAGCAAAAATAACGGTTACAAAACTTTCCACTAATAAGTATGTATAAAAATATCAAAATGCAAAAATACATATGTATGATACTCCCAGTCAAATGATTTTTCAAAGTATCTCGTGTCATAAGTAGATGTATGCAGATACAAATACTGGTTTTATAGTATCTTTCAAAAATATTCGTTGGGTAGTTTTCATGTTCAAATAAGATGATGATAGATAAAATTTAGATAAAATTCAAACGTAAAATATCAACAAACACAAGCCACGTGACATGGTGGACAAATACAGTGCACAATATAACATGAAGCAAATAAAATACCATACAAGGTCATGCAAGTTATTGATAAAACATAATAATAAATAAGTCACTATCAAATAACAACAAACTAGAAATCGCATAAGTCAGCTTAAAAATGAAAAAGACGGCAGTTAGGCAACCAAAGATGCAGGATGAAATTTGGTGTAGTTATATAGTTTCTAAAAATGAAAAAA
The DNA here is from genome assembly GCA_963170755.1 of Amphimallon solstitiale. Taxonomy (NCBI): domain Eukaryota; kingdom Metazoa; phylum Arthropoda; class Insecta; order Coleoptera; family Scarabaeidae; genus Amphimallon; species Amphimallon solstitiale. Next base: position 36,867,794 of record OY720679.1, read on the forward strand.
GTGGTTTGTCATGTGTATATACTTGATCATTTAATAAATTGTAATGATGTTTGTGTCTTTCAATCTCTAAAGTTTCTGATAAGTTAAGTTTTAAGCTTTTAGATTGTCTATGTAAAATTGAAATATTTTGAAAATCAATATTATGTCCAGTTTCAAGTCGATGTGGATAGTGGAAAGTTTTGTAACGGTTATTTTTGCTTAGATTCCAGGTTGATGATGACATAATGTCGAAACTAGTCCCTTAGAGTATATTAGAAACTATTGTAAAGAATAAAGAGGATCCATCATTATTTTTGTGTTTTGCTTAATTTACAACTTTACAAATGGACATTTATTATTTATCCAATATTAGACGACAGTAACCTATAAGCACGCGCAGGAAAGACTAGTGTTTTAATCAATGATTACGATAACCCACATTTTAATCGGAATTGGAAAAATCCACTCTTTGTCTGAAAATTAGCAAATTGTAGCAATACAAAATTTTAAAAGAAACTCCATAATACACAAAAAATCATGATTACAGTACTGGAAAAATATTAATATGTATATATGTAAAGTAAATCACTAAATAGTTAATTATTTAAATTATAAAAATATTACATCAAATATTAATTAACTGATTTTAATTTGAAATTACTTGTATTTATGTATTTATTAAAGTGTATCATTTGATTGTGTTTCAAAAGCCAGAGCAGTTGTATTTCATTATTAGATGCTATCATAATTTTGACTCGCACCAAACAAATACCAAGGCATTTAAAACACATCAAACTTGCCAATGGGTCAATGGGAGAGTGTGAACAAGTATTTGCAAACATGTGACATTATTATGCAAAGTACGATGTCTGGTAAATATTTATTATACGAATATGCCCTTCCTTAACTAAATATATATGCCAATTTAAAATCTTTTCTCAAGTAAATTGAAATGTTAGTGCAAACTTTTTGGTTTAGTAATTTATTAACTGCAGTAAATTAGATCAAGATTAATTACTTTCTTATACGTAGTATAAGGAAGTATTGTGATGATGAAAATTTTCGACCTCGAGATTTTTGCAGATTTCCACGTTTTGAAGTCCCCTGATACCGAAAAAGTGGTTTTTAAAAAAATGCCTCTGTGTGTGTGTGTCTGTGTGTGACCACGATAGCGGTCAAACCGCTGTAGATATCAATTCCAAATTTTGTATTTACGTGTATAATCTCCCTCTTGAGATCTGATTAGTTTTTCAGTAAAATCGGTAGACCGGAAGTAGCAGTTTACTTCAGTGAAAAATTCGAATTTTGCTAATATTTCGTCAATTACTAAGTTTAAACAAATTTATAAAGAATTGAAATGTACTCAAAATTAAATTTGAGACAAATTATCTTAAAGAGGTTTTTCGAAATTCCAACCGGAAGTAGGTCTTTTACTCTTATCGAAAATCAGTTTTTTGCGAATATCTCGCAAGTCATGCTTTCTAGGCAGGTACATTACCAGTATAAAAGAATTTAAATTATAATTTTAAATATCTTTTGCATAAAAAAAATTTCAAAATTCGGGCCGGAAGTACCACTTTTACTCTTACCGAATAGCGATTTTTTGCAGATATGTCATAAATTATGCATTTTATATATATTTATTAAGAGTACAAAAGTATTTAGAGTTGAATTTGCAATATTTTTTGTATACATGAAATTTCAAAATTCAGACCGGAAGTGGCACTTTTACTCTTAGCGAGTAGCACTTTTTTTCGAATATCTTGCAAAGTATGCATTCTATAGCGATTTATTAAGAGAATGAAAGTACTTAGAATAGGATTTTGAATAAGTTTTGTATAAAAAAAATTCTTAAAATTGTATAATTTGAAACGCTCATACTTACAAGAAAGTCGTGTGGTGGCCACACCTCATTTTTTTTATTTTGAGATTACACATGGAAGCCAATATTAAACTTTTTAGTAAATATTAAAAAATTAATATATTTGGCAAAGAGTTTTAATATGTTATATATATTGGGGTGTCTACAAGGTGCGAAAAAAACGCTACCACACATTTCTGAGGGCAAAATATGACGATCTAACCCAACTTACCTCAGTCCAAAAGTGGATGCTTTCGGAGATACAGAGTGTCAAAAGTTCAATTTGGTTTTAGTTTTTTATAAATAATTTCTGTAATAATTGGTATATTGTCACAATATTTGGGTAGGGGGGTTTCGTGGGGCAAAAAATTTAAATCTGCTCTAATTTACATTGCAAAATGTAGAGGGCGCTACCTGCGGCATATTGTATCCATTTAAAACGTAATAACTTTTTTGAGACACACTGTATTTAACTTTTAAATAAAAATTCTTATTCTCCAATGTTTTTTATCTAGAAAAGGTATACCTGGTAGGAGTTGATTGGAGCAGCCGTTTATGAGTAATCTGGATATAAAAAATTCATTCCGTATATGGACACATATGCTTCTGTAATTTGGGTGTTATTCTTGTGGCAATTCAATGCAATGGTGCATCCACTTTTGGACTGAGGTAAGTTGGGTTAGATCGCCCTCAGAAATGTGTGGTAGCGTTTTTTCCGCACCTCTTAGAGACACCCTGTATATATAAGACCAAGCAGTGGAAACGCGGAAGAAACTCCGGAATCCAGTGACAACAATATATATATATATATATATATATATATGTATATATATATATATATATGATATTAAATTTTTTTATTGACCTCATATAAGTAAATATATATTAATTTTTATTGGACGATTTTTAGGTCGTTATACTAGTTTTAAATAATTTTTAAAACTCGCTAATTTGCAGTGTTTGAAAATTATAATTTTATAATTTTACCACTGACTATTAAATTAATTAGGTAATTTTTTTAAAAATTACCGACACGGCTGGGATTCGAACCCAGGCATACCGATTACTAGCCGGTTGCTCTACCAACTGAGCTACCGTCGGTGTCTGAATTCGAATTTCTAAATCGTACTGATATATGTATATCAAGTAACAGATGGAAATGAGAATGTATATATTAAGCACTAAACGTCCATGTGCTGTATATATGTGATATTAAATTTTTTTATTGACCTCATATAAGTAAATATATATTAATTTTTATTGGACGATTTTTAGGTCGTTATACTAGTTTTAAATAATTTTTAAAACTCGCTAATTTGCAGTGTTTGAAAATTATAATTTTATAATTTTACCACTGACTATTAAATTAATTAGGTAATTTTTTTAAAAATTACCGACACGGCTGGGATTCGAACCCAGGCATACCGATTACTAGCCGGTTGCTCTACCAACTGAGCTACCGTCGGTGTCTGAATTCGAATTTCTAAATCGTACTGATATATGTATATCAAGTAACAGATGGAAATGAGAATGTATATATTAAGCACTAAACGTCCATGTGCTGTATATATGTGATATTAAATTTTTTTATTGACCTCATATAAGTAAATATATATTATTTTTTTAAAAAAATTACCTAATTAATTTAATAGTCAGTGGTAAAATTATAAAATTATAATTTTCAAACACTGCAAATTAGCGAGTTTTAAAAATTATTTAAAACTAGTATAACGACCTAAAAATCGGTCAATAAAAAAATTTAATATCACATATATACAGCACATGGACGTTTAGTGCTTAATATATACATTCTCATTTCCATCTGTTACTTGATATACATATATCAGTACGATTTAGAAATTCGAATTCAGTCACCGACGGTAGCTCAGTTGGTAGAGCAACCGGCTAGTAATCGGTATGCCTGGGTTCGAATCCCAGCCGTGTCGGTAATTTTTAAAAAAATTACCTAATTAATTTAATAGTCAGTGGTAAAATTATAAAATTATAATTTTCAAACACTGCAAATTAGCGAGTTTTAAAAATTATTTAAAACTAGTATAACGACCTAAAAATCGTCCAATAAAAATTAATATATATTTACTTATATGAGGTCAATAAAAAAATTTAATATCACATATATACAGCACATGGACGTTTAGTGCTTAATATATACATTCTCATTTCCATCTGTTACTTGATATACATATATCAGTACGATTTAGAAATTCGAATTCAGACACCGACGGCAGCTCAGTTGGTAGAGCAACCGGCTAGTAATCGGTATGCCTGGGTTCGAATCCCAGCCGTGTCGGTAATTTTTAAAAAAATTACCTAATTAATTTAATAGTCAGTGGTAAAATTATAATTTTCAAACACTGCAAATTAGCGAGTTTTAAAAATTATTTAAAACTAGTATAACGACCTAAAAATCGTCCAATAAAAATTAATATATATTTACTTATATGAGGTCAATAAAAAAATTTAATATCACATATATACAGCACATGGACGTTTAGTGCTTAATATATACATTCTCATTTCCATCTGTTACTTGATATACATATATCAGTACGATTTAGAAATTCGAATTCAGACACCGACGGCAGCTCAGTTGGTAGAGCAACCGGCTAGTAATCGGTATGCCTGGGTTCGAATCCCAGCCGTGTCGGTAATTTTTAAAAAAATTACCTAATTAATTTAATAGTCAGTGGTAAAATTATAATTTTCAAACACTGCAAATTAGCGAGTTTTAAAAATTATTTAAAACTAGTATAACGACCTAAAAATCGTCCAATAAAAATTAATATATATATATATATATATATATATATAATTAATAGTCAGTGGTAAAATTAGAAAAATTGTAATTTTCAAACACTGCAAATTAGAGAGTTTTAAAATTATTTAAAACTAGTATAACGACCTACAAATCGTCCAATAAAATTAATATATATTTACATATATGAATTAAAGGTCAATAAAAATTTAATATCACACATATATATATATATAAATGTGTTGTCACTGGATTCCGGGTTTTCTTCCGCGTTTCCACTGCTTGGTCTTTGGAAAGACCGATGCTGGTTTCTTGACGACGTTTCGGCAAAATCACACTTGCCATCTTCAGGTCTGCGATAACTGTCTGCTTCTGCTTCTTGTTATTCGTAAACTGATGTTTTCGGGATTCGGATGGTGGTTATATACTTCGTTAGCGTGTCGGTTGGTTGCCCTTGGACGAGTGTGTGCATGGTTCCGTGTCGTTGGGCTCGTGTTTCGAGTGTGACGGCTGGTTTGCGATGTAGAAGTATTAGTTTGGTGTTCTTTGCTGGTATCTGTTCTTGTTAGTGCTGGTTTCCATGCTGTTGGTAACCTCTGGGTATCATCTCGTGAATTCAGATTGTTCGGATGTTTTTCAATTTCGATGGCTTCCCTGATGATTCTGGTTTTAGTATGTTTGATGTTCGCTAATAGCTTGGTGTTACTGAAGTCTATCGTGTGGGATGTCTCTTTTACATGTTGAGCCAGAGATGAAGTTTTCTCGTCTTTTCTTACGGAATTTTTGTGTTCGTCTCTTCTTGCGTTTACCCTTCTGTTCGTTTGTCCAATGTAAGTTTTTTCACAGTTGAGGCACGGAATTTCATAAACTCCTTGGTTTTCTAAAGGTATTTTTGTTTTAGGGTTTCGAAGGACTGTACTGATTTTTCTGTGTGCTTTGAATGTTGTTTCAATGTTGTGTCTTCGTAGGATTTTGGATATTCTATCGGTGGTGCCTTTCACATAGGGTAAGTAGGTTTTGGCAGTTGGTGTTTCTTTTTCCTTTTGTGGTGTTGTTGGTTTCGGCTTGGATGCTCTTTTGATAGCAGATTCACTGAAACCATTCTGCTGGAGTGCCTTGTGGAGTTTGTCCATTTCTTGGGTGATGTTATCTTTGTCTGCTAATCTCTGCGATCTTGTCACTAGGGTTTTCACTACTGATTGTAACTGAGCTGGGTGGTGGTGAGACTGAGCGTTCAGATATCTGTCTGTATGGGTGGATTTTCGGTATACCGTGTGACTTAAGTTCCCATTTTCTTTCTTCTTGACCAAAACGTGGAGGAATGGTAATTCGTTTTTCGATTCTATTTCCATCGTAAATTTTATTTTTGGATGGGTTTTGTTTAAATGTTCCAGGAAGATGTCGAGGTGGTCCTTTCCATGTGTCCAGATCACGAAAGTGTCATCGACGTAGCGTAGCCAGAGTTTGGGTTTGTGGGTGGCCGTCCTTAGTGCTGTTTTTTCTATGTTTTCCATAAAAAGGTTTGCTATTACTGGTGATAGTGGAGAACCCATAGGGGCGCCTTCTATTTGTCTATAGCGCTGATCTTCGTAGATAAAGTATGTGTTTGTCAGACAGTGTTTCACCAAGTTCATTATGTGCACTGGGGGTTGGTATATTCGTTCGATGGTCTCTAGAGCTTCGGCAACGAACAACGAATTACCATTCCTCGACGTTTTGGTCAAGAAGAAAGAAAATGGGAACTTAAGTCACACGGTATACCGAAAATCCACCCATACAGACAGATATCTGAACGCTCAGTCTCACCACCACCCAGCTCAGTTACAATCAGTAGTGAAAACCCTAGTGACAAGATCGCAGAGATTATCAGACAAAGATAACATCACCCAAGAAATGGACAAACTCCACAAGGCACTCCAGCAGAATGGTTTCAGTGAATCTGCTATCAAAAGAGCATCCAAGCCGAAACCAACAACACCACAAGAGGAAAAAGAAACACCAACTGCCAAAACCTACTTACCCTATGTGAAAGGCACCACCGATAGAATATCCAAAATCCTACGAAGACACAACATTGAAACAACATTCAAAGCACACAGAAAAATCAGTACAGTCCTTCGAAACCCTAAAACAAAAATACCTTTAGAAAACCAAGGAGTTTATGAAATTCCGTGCCTCAACTGTGATATAACTTACATTGGACAAACGAACAGAAGGGTAAACGCAAGAAGAGACGAACACAAAAATTCCGTAAGAAAAGACGAGAAAACTTCATCTCTGGCTCAACATGTAAAAGAGACATCCCACACGATAGACTTCAGTAACACCAAGCTATTAGCGAACATCGAACATACTAAAACCAGAATCATCAGGGAAGCCATCGAAATTGAAAAACATCCGAACAATCTGAATTCACGAGATGATACCCAGAGGTTACCAACAGCATGGAAAAGTGCATTGTTGTCACTGGATTCCGGGGTTTCTTCCGCGTTTCCACTGCTTGGTCTTATATATATATATATAACATATTAAAACTCTTTGCCAAATATATTAATTTTTTAATATTTACTAAAAAGTTTAATATTGGCTTCCAGTGACAACAATATATATATATATATATATATATATATATATATATTGTTGTCACTGGATTCCGGGGTTTTTTCCGCGTTTCCACTACTTGGTCTTTTGAAAGACCGATGCTGGTTTTTTGACGACGTTTTGGCAAAATCACACTTGCCATCTTCAGGTCTGCGATAACTGTCTGCTTCTGATTCTTGTTATTCGTAAACTTACGTAAGTTTACGAATAACAAGAATCAGAAGTTTACAAAAGTTTCTTAAAAGGATATCACATTCACGATGATGAGCTAAATTTCCAGTTCATGGGGGAACTAAGACAGATGCTATTTATTATCAATCATTTAGGGCACTGAAAGAAGTGAATGCGGAAAAGCAGACCATAATATGACAAACAAAAATGTCTGCTTAGCAGAAGTTTCAACAAAAACCATTGTTTAATTTACATGCTATAATAATAACAATGTAGTTACTGCTAAATCTCCGTATTATCGAGCAAAAGAAAAAAACTGAAAATATATAATACATGATTTATTCATAAATTAAATACACAAAAACGTCATTTACATAGTATGTATTATCATTATACATACATATGTATGTATATACGAGATATAACAAAGTATGACTTGAACGTGTATCTCGACAGCTAAGAATTTTCTTTTACACAATTTACATTTTTTTTTGTTGGTCTTTCTATTTCCGGCGTCGCTCCAAGATAAATTACCGTCACCCTCTACCTTTTTCCGTGAAGGTGCTTTGAAAAGGATCCCAGCTGTGAACACATAAACATTTTATAACGTGACACATCGTAAAGACTCAAGACCTAATTCACGTTAGCACCAAAAATAGGAGCTTATAATAAATAAAATAAGGAGAGTCGATTTGCTTGATATTTTCTTACTAGCAAAAGTCAGTAATTAGTAGTTATAAAATAATATACCTACCCTAAAGAAGGTATGTTAAGCTGTAAAAACTAGTTTACTTTAATAATAAATCAAATAAGACGAACTGAAATACATTGATTAAAGTATGACTTCTGAATACACTTTGTTTTAAAATACCATTCGTCTTCCGTATTATTATTATACAAGAACGCCATTCTATAATTAACTTACACCTAATCTGAATCCTATTTTAAAGTGTAATTATAAAATTCAAAGCTTTAACTGATAAAAACAAAAACATTACTATTGTGTCTATATTAAACTCTTCTAAAATATAATCAGCGTAGTACCTGGCATCAAAAATGAAAACTGAGATCGGTGATATTAATGAACTTACTCTTCTGTGTAAGATGGCGATACTACCAAAAATACAAAATCTTAAAATGTTTATAAAAACTGCAATATTAATAATGGTTTGTATAAAGATGTTCAAATTTAAATGGAAATTATTTTTCACTAATTTATTGCAGAAAACAAAAAAGGAACGCTAACGTTCTAAAAGCTAGTTGCGCATAATTGCTAGATCCCAGAGTAATTGCTGAATTTTTACCTCCAAACGCCTCTTTGAAAGTGCAAACATGTGATAATCATATGGAGAGAGGTCTGGACTAAAGAGAAGGTGTGTGTTTTTCTTCAATTTTGCACAATTTGAAGCAACTGTATTTATTTTTGAACTTTATTTAGTCGTGGAACAACAGCACGTCGCACTTTAGTTATTGGTGCCTTTTGTTGCGATAAACAAAAGTTGTTTATCGCCTTGTCGACAAAGCATAGAAGCTTACCGATATTGCCGGAGTTGACGCTTTTCCGTGTGTGATGAGTTGCATATGGAATGACTACTTAAAAAAATGTATGCCGCCCAAATATATTAGGTTTCGATAAATTGTACTCAAGTCTACGCAAATTTTTGCTAAGTTTTACTCCTCTACAAATGAATGGATAAACGTTTTGTTTGGATATGGTGTGCCTTACGACTGGAAGCATTTTGAAAACCGCTGGCAGGAAGTTATAACCAGCAGACAAACGCTCTTGCTGTTTTATTCCAGTAAAGATGAAAAAATTCCCGTTTGAATTTGAAAGCCTCTCGTTCCTAGCTCCTAAGAAAGGTTTTAAGCTAATTGATTTTATTAAAACTGCAACGTTTACAAACTTGTGTGGTATAGATGACGTCATTTGCTTCACGAATTCTAGTCAAATGCTATAGTTACTTTAGTTCTCGTTATTAATGAAGGCCTAAATAAAATCGCAAACGTATCGCTATACCACCAGCTTTACCAAAAATTATTTAAAAATATGGGCTGGTTACTTATCTGGCAGACTAGTCTTATCTCATGAAGTCATTTTGCTTGATAGGCCTAATTTTGATACTATATTTACTTTCCTAAATAGGTATTGACAACTATTTTCGCTTTATTCAAGGCATTCGGTGTTATCCATAGCTCGCCTTTATTAGCAAAGCTTTAGAAATTTTTGTGAGTGTGAGGAGCCTCATATCTCGGTCATAGAAATACACTTGTGAAAAAGTGTATGTTGTAGAGAAACGTATTCCATGAATTATGAATCATGAATTTTGAGCAATCCTTGACAATACAGTTTATGCTATCTACCCCTGTGCTTTAAATTTACAGGTTGTCAGTGTTCTTCTTTCTTAATAGTGAATATTTCAAGAATGCTATGAAACAACAATTCTTTTAATTTATAGGATTACTGTAACAAGAAGAATAGAAGTTACGCTTGTATTAAAATATGTACCTAATAATTTCCCAAATGATGTAAAAGTTTTGAACAGTTTCGCAGATATATTCAAATAACTGTAAAAAGTTTCTTTTAAAACTGCAGCCCCAAAATTTAAGTGAATATTTATCAAGGCAGGGTGAAAATTTTATTTTTATTTATATTCTTCACATACGTGAAAATGTAATCTTGCCATTATGATGTTGTATAAATAAAAGCAAAAATTATGAAAAAAAGTTTATTGTTATTTATGATATCACGTTCTTCCTTTAAATGCGGCTTTAATTATTGTATAGAATTATATTAGTAAAATAGAGCAGATAAACATTGCTCACAGACACTAAATTGTATGATATTCAGCAAGCGGGTTAAAGTTTCCATAATCAAGAATAAGTTCGGTTTCAATTTTCAAACATAATTATAATGGTTCTTATTGCCAAAAAAAAAATTAGGTGTGGCCACCACACGACTTTATTATACGTATGAGCGTTTCAAACTATACAATTTTATGAATTTTTTTATACAAAACTTATTCAAAATCCTATTCTAGGTACTTTCATTCGCTTAATAAATCGCTATAGAATGCATACTTTGCAAGATATTATCAAAAAAGTGCTATTCGCTAAGAGTAAAAGTACTGCTTCCGGTCCGAATTTTGAAATTTCACATATACAAAAAATGTTGCATATCCAGTTCTAAATACTTTTGTACTCTTGACAAATATATATAGAATGCATAACTTACGACATATTTGCAAAAAATCGCTATTCGATAAGAGTAAAAGTGGTACTTCCGGTCTGAATTTTGAAATTTTTTTTATACAAAAGATATTGAAAATTATGTTTTAAATACTTTTATACCCGTAACGTACTTGTCTAAAGAGCATGACTTGCGAAATATTCGCAAAAAACTGATTTTCGATAAGAGTAAAAGACCTACTTCCGGTAGAAATTTCGAAAAACTTTTTAAATAAAATTATTCTCAATTTTAATTTTAAGTATATATGAATTCTTTATAAATTTGTTTAAACTTAGTAGTTGACGAAATATTCGCAAAATTCGATTTTTTCGCTGAAGTAAACTGCTACTTCCGGTCTACCAATTTTACTGAAAACTAATCAGATCTCAAGAGGGCGATTATACACTTAAATACAAAATTTGGAATTGATATCTACGGCGGTTTGGCCGCTATCGTGGTCACACACACAGAGAGACAGACAGACAGACACACAGACATACAGACACACAGACATTTTTTAAAAACCACTTTTTCGGTATCAGGGGACTTCAAAACGTGGACATCTGCAAAAATCTCGAGGTCGAAAATTTTCATCATCACAATACCTCCTTATACTACGTATAAAAAAGTAAAACTAGTATGATTATATATATAAAATTCATGAAAAATAGGCTAGGAGTAAATAGGTTCCCCTTATTTACCTATCTACGAAATGAGATATTATTAATTCTGTTCATCATATAGTATGTGAATGCATACGAAGCACAGAGTAAAATATAAATGGAACATGGATAAACATGGAAATAACAACTCACAATACAGGCACGATAATGCCAAACTGTAGTAGTTATTGAAATTATGTCAGTTATTGACCTGTAACTTCAATTTTAATCAGCATTTGAAAATTTATATCCGTTCCTGGTACAGGTCAATCAGAAAAATCAAATGCATGTCGTGTTAACTTTTCAATATAATTTATAGTGCCTGAATGAAATATTCATAAATAGATCGCCTGCGTAATTTCTATATATAAATATGAATTTGATAATAATTGAATTATTATTCATAGAATTAATACAAATATTTGAGGAAAGTTGCTAATTTAGCAGACTCATCATATTAGAACGTCAGTTGGCAGCGGAATATAATTTTATTCTGTGTATAATTTGTTCAAATACAATCTATTTGATATAAATTTACCAATAACACAAATTGTTTCACGTCATTATTACTTAACATTGTAAACCATCGGCCGCAACAAATTCAGAAAAATAAAATTAAAATAATTAAATAATATCTAACGGTATATAGCTTTCTGTAGTAAAATACTATTACATGAAAGCTCTTTATAAATTGAATATAATAAATAAAGTATATTCAATTTGTTATTAAATATTAATTGCCTGTACCTATATTTTATTTAAGCAAGCATCATTTTTGACAAATTTATATTGTTTGGACAACAATAATAACAAACGTCTAAAGGTAATTAAGACAAATGTCAAAAGGTGTAAGAATATTATTATTTATGACTGTTCTGAAATGGCGTTTGTTGATTATATTACTGACAAATAACTTTTGCAACATCTTAAATTTGAATCCATTCTAAATTATTAGCGCCACTCAACCATATAGTTAAGTTTCAATTGGTTAGTTACAGTTTAAGTTTTAATGATACGCTTGAACTAGGGATCATTTCCATCATCTCAAAATAGCTATCGAAGTTTGTAGTACAAACAAGTTACACTAAAAATATCGAAAATATATCGGACTAAATCGGGGAAGTACATAATTTACAGAGTAACAGTTATATAACCCCATACTAGCATTAACTGCTAGACATATAGTGACTTTATAAGAAGGGTGGCTCAATAATGAACATATTAACCTATAACTTTTTTAATAATAGGTACATGTTTTCTATACTAGCTTACTTGCATATCCATATCTGCATGTGTAAAAGAAAAATATATGGTGGGATTTTAGAAAAATCAAAGCTTATTTGTTATTCTATCCTGATGATTATAAGCAAACCAGATATTGAATTAAATACATATAAAATATTCATAAATTATAAAGGTATAAAACTATAAATGAAATGATAATTTATATAATTATAAAATACTAATCGCAAGAGGCAAAGAAACTAAATTAGGTGTATTATAAAGATCCTTTAAGCAAGTTCTTTGAAGAACATTTTACATTAACTACTGTTGTTATTGGAAAAACCACAGCTTTCAGAAATGGCGATGAATTCTCTCGATTCATAGCAATATAATCATTTGATACAATTAATCACCATCTTATGGTATCTAAATTGAAATATTATTGCTTTGATGCGGTTACCTTAAATTTTTGCTTTTCATTTGTAGACAGAGAGTTGTAATTAAGCTCTCAGAATTTGAAGATCTTGCTGTACGTAGAGGCGTCCGTCAGGGCAGTGTTTTGGGGTCATTATTGTAAATATTGGATAAGACTGGTTTTGCAAAACAGATTCATAACTGTCAGTTTATGTTCTATGCACATAATATTCAAATTTACAAAACTTTTGCATGAGCTACTGCTATGGAGATATCTCGTTTAACTAATGAGGATCTGGAAAGAACATAATTTGCATAGTAATTTTTCCAAATCTTGATTGATAGTTTTTGGTAATAAAAAGTCCCTTGCATTTTCAAAAACTTTTAATGTCAGTGTTGATGACTTGTTGCTGAAACCTATGAGCTCAGCAAGAAATATGGGACGGTATATTAATACTTCTTTGTATTTGAACCCCATATTAATCAGCTTTTAGGAAAGGCATATTTCTCTTTAAAAATACTTTACTCCATCAAGCTCTGTATGGATTTTAATTTAAGAAAACTTCAGTTTAGTATTATCTCACTTTAACTACTGTGATACTGTGTAATATCACTGTCAGGATTTCCTCGACAGATATCGCATTCAGAATGTTCAGAACAATTGTCTGAGGTTGATATTTGATTTGAAGTTCCGGGACCACGTATCTGATAAGCTACAGCTGATGGGGTGGCTAAATATGGAGAATCGTCGTAGACCGCATTATGCCATACTTATGCACGCAGTTGTAACAACATGCTTTCCAGCTTACTTGCCTTTGATATTATTGTAGCATTGTGAATCGCATAAAATTAATACTAGGTAACGGTACAATTTTGTTGTTTCGAGCCATCACACAACAATGTTCAAAAGTTCATTCTCTTACAATGCTTCAAGTACCTTCAATAAATTTAGTGATTATTTCAGACAGTTGCCTACTCTCTGCTTTGCACTAGCTTATAAGAGTTATAAGCGATCTCACTTAAGGGAATATTAAAGCGGTCGAGAAAGCAAGATATCGAATTTATCAGTTTTTTTACTATTGTTCAAGATAGAAATGTGAAATTTTCTGTACAACTCCAATATAGATATGATTACACGGAAAGGTTGTCAGATTATGTAATTTTTTGTCACAACCATCTATTTTTTTATTCCAAATTAGAGTAAAATGTACGTGTGCTTCTCGGTCAAAATCTGAAATAATTAATAAAAGAAATTGATCAAAACGGATGTAATTCCCGTGTAGACCAATGTTTTCTTGTGAGATATAGCTTTTTGAATTTCGGAAAAGAGTTTAATTTAAGTAATTAAATTAAGAAATTCTGGAATGGTGCGGTACTGAATTATTTGTATTTTAGCAGCGCCTTCAGCTGTATTTTTTCTCTGTATTCGGGTAACGGAGAACAACACATTCATTTCAAATATATGAGAATGAGATGGCTTGCATTTGGCTCCTCCTACGGTCCAACACCTCCAAAAGCAATTATAGTCAATTCCCAAATACAAATCGACTTTAATATCCCCTTGATAACTAATGCTGCGGAATTCTGTGTTTTTTTCAGCTAAAACACACTTTCTTTTTAATTAATTAATATTATATTATTCTATATTTAATTAAGTATTATTATATACATAATATATTCAAAAATGTTTTTGTTTCATTTGTACATTCTAAAAAGCTTCTGCTAAACTTCGCCTTTATTAATAAAGACCTAATATTATTATTTGGCAAAGTAAGAAAAAATTTTTTTAGAATTCCGAAAAATGTCAGATAAAACTTGTCACTATGTAACTTAAGACACAGCAAACAAATAATGTTACATTTCTGGCATACGCTTCAAAACGGTAGAGTTACAACATCCAAAATATGTATGATGCAGATTTGATAATAATATACTGACGATGTAGGTATATGTTCTATATAAATATATAAAGAAAATTTTACTAATTGATTTTTTCTTTTTCTTTCTTATAGATAAATAATGCAGCCGACTTTATTTTGGGATATTTTTCATTAATAAATAGATATTAGTAGAAAACAATGTAACTTTGACATATTAAATCTATAGTAGGGTTAGATCTTGTTGTAACAAAAATATAATATTTGATTGTATTAATCATACTTTTAAAAAAAATCCAAGCGGAGAACACTCTCTTAAGAAAATACAATTCAATGTAATCCAATATATTTCAGTCACGTTAACTATTCACTTGTTATAAATTTACCATAACTCTTGACATTAGTTAATACGAATTAGCTTAAAAGAATTCATATTTGGTTTCAGGAAGCGGTACTCTATTTTAGAAAACATAGCTTGTAAATCCACTGCAGCTTACTTTAAAAAAAATGAGGTGTGGCCACTACACGAGTTTTTTATACGTATGAGCGTTTCAAATTAGAGAATTTTAAGAATTTTTTTATACAAAATTTATTCAAAATCCTATTCTAAGTACTTATATTCTCTTAATAAATCTCTATAGAATGTATACTTTGCAAGATATTATCAAAAAAGTGCTATTCGCTAAGAGTAAAAGTGCTGCTTCCGGTCCGAATTTTGAAATTTCACATATACAAAAAATATTGCATATCCAGTTCTAAATACTTTTTTACTCTTGATAAATATATATAGAATGCATAACTTACGACAAATTTGCAAAAAATCGTTATTCGATAAGAGTAAAAGTGGTACTTCCGGTCTGAATTTTGAAATTTTTTTTATACAAAAGGTATTGAAAATTATGTTTGAAATGCTTTTGTACCCGAAATGTACTTGTCTAAAAAGCATGACTTTGCGAAATATTCGCAAAAAACTGGTTTTCGATAAGAGTAAAAGACCTACTTCCTTCTAAGTATATATGAATTCTTTATATGTTTGTTTAAACTAAGTAGTTGACAAAATATTGGCAAAACTCGATTTTATCGCTGAAGTAAACTGCTACTTCCGGTCTACTGATTTTACTGAAAAACTAATTAGATCTCAAGAGGGAGATTATACACGTAAATACAAAATTTGGAATTGCTATACCTATAGCGGTTTGACCGCTATCGTGGTCAGAGAGAGAGAGAGAGAGAGAGAGAGAGAGATTTTTAAAAACCACTTTTTCGGTATCAGGGGACTTCAAAACGTGGACATCTGCAAAAATCTCGAGGTCGAAAATTTTCATCATCACAATACTTCCTTATACAACCTACGTATCGGAAAGTAAAATTAACTATGTTAACTCAATAACAAAATTTTCTTATTTTAAGAAAACTCATACAATACAATAAGTTCTTTCTTGCTACGAATACAGAGATATTGTCTTCTTTTAATGTAAATATTTTCTCTGCATCTACATTATTCTACATAGATCATCTCTACATTATTATCTACCAATTCTATGAAAGGCAAACAAAACAACATCCACCAGACTATATATCTTAAATTATTTAATTTATTTACATTTAAAAATTGCACTTGGTTTAGAAAGCACATTTAATTGATTGTACAAGTTTTCAAAAATGCGTTCATTATATGTGCCAGAACTGTAAACAGACAAATTGGCGTTCTGAAATTAGAATAAATTTTAGAATGATATGTCTCTCATCCATCTGCAGTTTGTCATATGGTTTCAGTAATTCTAGCACTAATTTTTATGTATATATAGTTTCTTATACGACATAATTATTTACTATATCGTAAATATACTCCACATTTGATATTCTCACATATGTCCGATATGTGTTCGTTAAATCGAACGCACAGCTATCGAAACAAGGCAAGCTAGAGGTGAATTTCAGTTTCCCTTTTACCATTTCTCCGTATTGAACCAAAAACAGGGTGAGGTGGAAACGGCATCGTATTTATCAAGAATCTTACTAGACTGGTTTAAGGACTACGTTTTCAAAATCTGCTATAATTAATTACCTGAAGCTTATCCGGAAGGAAGGGTAATGCTAATAGTATGTAGTGTTCATTGTCACCGGTATGGATGGTAAATGTGCCGTCTTCAGTTGGCCTGTAGCGATAAAATATATTGCATAAACAATCTGGAAAATTAAGAAATATGTATCGGGAGGATAACAATAATCTTTTATATTGCAAGTTAACTGACATGATAGCAAGGTTGTGTCTAAAAACTGCGCTATGTAAATACATAAAACAAAACAACATATCCAACTGTGTCAGCCTTGCTAATTTAGGTTAGTGTGAGCAGGGTTTAAAAATAAATGTAAGCATCAAGTAGGATTATTAAGTAGAAAAAACTATCAATGTAGTATCTAAAGTATATTAATCAGTATTATGATAAGTAAACCAATACGAATAAAGACACGTCATACTCAATATAACTGTTTTATTCAACGTACTGACATTATCCGGAACAGACAGAAATGTCAATTTTGTTATTACTCCACAGAGTCTTCCTATTACCTGTTTTCTATTTATATTTACCTAATTGTTATTACTTATTGTTTTTAAATTTTCGTATTCTTAGCACAATTTTGTTGAAAATTATATCAAGAAATGCTGTTTCCTACATTCATTATAAAACTTCTTGATTTACAATAGCTTAATAGCACCTTTCTATTATATAAATTTCAGTAATTTTCAAACCACACTAACACACACTAACTAACTTTTACCAATTATTTTGCTGTAATTTTTACAAGGTGTAACACAAAATTGTTATAGGTTAATACTACGAACATTTCAATAATCTCGGAGATTTTTCAATTAATTGCAGAAATTTATTTAGGGAATTAAACATACCTACCTGACATATTGATATGTGCTGAATCTTTTGAATAAAGTTCTAAATTTGTACCGGTAAATAAGTTGTTTAGCTTGTAACATATACATACATTACATCGTATTTTTTATTGGATACAAGATATAATGAAGGCGTGCCAAGCCTGGATAGTTATGTTTATTTCATTAGTACTTGAAACAGACAAATTTCCGCATTATGTCCCTACAAGAATCTGAAATACCAACTCTTTTGATTCCTATGTAGTGCGTCCTCTTTTGCACCAATCAGAATCCAAGGTTTATATTGTTACGAAATCGATATCAAAAGTGACTACATATTTTACTATTTTTCAATAACTGTTGCGGGTTTAATGTTTTCCTAATATATTTTCCTTGATATTTTTTTAATGATTATATGTTATATTTTAATATACACTCGAATAAAAGAACTGATGATACACTAAACAGAGATGCTCAATCCGTAGGTCGCGAGCCACGTGTTGCTCGCGGCAACTTTTGATGTGGCTCATTTTATCAACACGGGCATGAAATGTTTAAAAAATTATTTGTTCTATAAAATACAATACCGCTGCGCTGTTAATGGCCATAGTTGTTCAGATATTTCTTTAATTTAATAGTTGTATATATAGAAAGAAAATACATTAATTGTAGGTATTAATTTGGTTCAAATCATTGGTGATTTGGTGAAGACCATATCTTCTCAGATTACACCTTAGCCAAAAACACTACGTTTAACACTTTTTTCTGTTTTTCTACAGGTTTCTACTGAAGATGGCAACTTAGTTGCCAAAATACGTATATAGACTTTTTTATATCTTTTTATTTTTGTCGTAAGGGATTTTTCCTGTTGCATTTTGTTTCAGATTTTAGCCACAGTCTCAAGCCATTATTGGATTAATTTGGTTGATTATTTGTATAGTTTTTGGTTTTATTAAATTGTTACGCCACTGACCAGGAATATTTCCACTTCTAAACGGCATCACCTTAAGCGCTCTTCGTGATGTGCCAATGCCGGTTTGTTAATTTGTGACGTTGATCAGGCTACGGGGAGGGCAGTGAGATAGGTTCGTTGAGTTTGGAATATGTTTATACGTATGTATACAGAACTTTTATTTATCGGAAGTTGGGCATAAACTAACAAGTGTTTTCATCCAAGTATAAAAATATTGTTTTATTTATGTTAGTTATTATTATATATTAGGCACAGGAACCAAACAGAAAAACGTATACACAACTATAATCTTCATGGAGTATGCGAAGAGAAATGTTTTTTATACATTTAGGAATTAATGTATTTGTCTGATTTGTAGTTCAACAGTTACTGTCGGGAAAAAATTCAACGTAGAACTACATTTCAAAACAGTTCATAAAAAATATGCTACGGAATATCCTCCTAACAGCAATTTAAGAAAATGTCAATTGAAAGAAATGAAAACCACATTAATTGCCCAACAATCTTTACTTACCAGGCCCGTGAATAAATCAAAAGCATCGTTTAAGATTGCACATATACTTGCAATGCACAAAAATCCTTTTGACGATGGTAACATAAATAAAGAATCGATGCTTACCGCATCAGAGATATTATTTCAAGAATTTAAAAATAAGAATGAAATTATGTTAGCTATCCAGGAAGTTCAATTATCTAGAAATTCCATAACTCATAGAATAGAAGCAATGCTCGTGTTCTGTATGAATCTTATAGCAAATAAACGATATTAATATTAATATTAATGTCTGTGAATATCAGAGAACAATTAAAAGAGAATTTACAAAAATGTGTTTTTTTTAAGTTTACAGTGTGATGAATCAACAGATATATGTAATGTACCACAAATAATATTTTCATAAGGATAGTTTTCAACGATTGCTATAAAAGGGAATACGCTTCAAAAACTTGTATCCATAACAACAGATGGCGCACCTGCCAAGATTGGTTGCGCTATTAGCTTCATCATGTTTTGTAAAAACGACGCTGAGTTTCCAAATTTTTTTTACTACTACTGTATCATAAATCAGCAGGTATTATGTGCAAAAGTCCTGCATTATGAACATTTAATGAGAGTTGTTCTAAAAATCGTCAATTCTATTCGTGCCAGACCACTTCAGTGCAGAATATTCAAAAAACTGACGCATGAACTTTATGCTGAGTATGGAACTTTAATGTTAGGTGGCTTAGTAAGGGAAAATTCCCGCAACGATTTTTAGAACTTCTTCCAGAGATGAAACAGTTTGTACAGTCTAGAAACGAAAATTATGTAGAACTTAGTGATCATAGCTGGTTATGTGATTTAGCTTTTCTCACAGGCATAACAACTAAAATGAATATACCCTATCTTGAACTTCAGGGAAACGGAAAAACTATTATTGAATTGATAGAAAATATCAACGCATTTATATCAAAATTAAATTTGTGGATGGCCCAAATAAAGGGATGTAATTTTGGTCATTTTACAAATTTGGAGTACTACGTCAAGAAATATTAGAAAATTTAAACAAATAAATATTTTAAATCTCTACTGATCTCAGTAAATGATATTGAAATTAGATTTTCTGATTTTCGTAAAATTGAGGTATTTGCTTCATTTTAAATTCATTCGTTACTAATACTAATATTTCTGAAATATCACAACAATTACTAATTTACAGATGGAAATAATAGATTTTCTATCTGATCTACAACTGAAAACAAGAATATCATAAACAGATTTCTGGATACTCGTAGATGAGAAAAAATATCCACTCGTAAAAGAAACTTTTCAAAGACTACACTCCTGCTTTGGATCAACTTACCTGTGCGAAAGTAGTTTGTCAACAATGAACTTGTTAAAATCAAAGTGGAGATCCAGGATAACTGATGAACATCTGAATGACTGCATGAATTTAGGTATCATATAATATACCAGAGTACAAGAAACTGGCAGAAGAAATACAGTGTCAGGTTTCACATTATGTTTTTCTTATATTTAATTTGTAATTGAATTCTTAATAAAGTACGCATTTTCTTTGATGTACTTCAATTATTTGTGCTTTACCTATTTACCTATATGTTTAAATTGAAATATTAAAAGCAATTTAATATTTCAATTTAATTGTCTCAAGCCAGGCACCACTGCACTATGATATAGTTTAAGCAACAAATTTTTCTAAAATAATCGGTTTTCTCCATCTATTATTTAATGATATGATTTTTATACGCTCTCCAATTTCTTTCTACATGTAATATTGATCATCACATTGCACTGACTTTTCTTAAATTAGCTAATGAAATCCAATTTCATTGTGTTTAATATCTCTCATAATAAATTAAAATACTATTGTATTTAAGTATTTGATAGAAAAATTCAACATAATATATTAATATACTACTACTAACCCATCACTAAATGATATCAAAACTTATTTTGTTTCCAAAACTACATTGTCTATAACAGTAATACAATAATCTTTTACTATATCATATTAAATGCAGAAGATATAATCTGGTGAGACGACACATTTGGCGAACTTTATATTATGTTACTGAGATTGAATTCAATCACCTGTCTCTCTCTGGCTTCTACTAAAGTTAATATGGGTCTTTGAAACCGCAACGGGATTACCATACACAATGCGACAGTAAATTATGTAGCGACTGTAACTGGCGAAAATATCTAAATGATACGGAATAACACAGATTAATCTTCAGAATTGTTGCACTTAATTAAAGTGTAATTGAAATAAATGTCAAATATAAACGTTATTGTTCAGTCGTGGGTCAGTTCGAATTAACGCGGGACAACGATTCGACTGGTTTATAATGCGCAATTAATCTTAATAATAACATTGTAAAGGCATTTAATACCTTGATCGTTGATTTCAGTTACACCGTTGCACTTCGCTTAATTGTAATTTGTTAATGGTCGTTACATTTTTCATGCGATAAATTTGCTTGTGTCGGCAATTTAGCTTGATTAACTTACTTAACAAATTGATACAAAAGAAGCTGGACTAATTTAAAAGATAATTTGCTAAAAATGAAAAAATATGGTGTACCGGCGCAGCAGTAATCAATTCAATTTTCTTTACTCATTTGAAATTCTGTATATAATAATAATGCACTCTTGTTCACCTTGATACCTTATTGAATTTTATAATTTTACGTAGGATAAATTATTTTTCACTCATGTCCAAATCAACAAGAACTCTCCAATGTTTATTGCACTTAACATTTTGAATATAAAATACTCTTCGCTCGGCAGTTTTATTGTTCAAAATACTAAAACTAATATTAGTATTCTGCATAAAAATGACTGTTGGGTATGTTTTATGTCAGCAGTGATTGAAACTAGGTCATTTATAAATCTATACTGGGAACAAAAGAGAATATTTAATTTAACAGTTTTTATTTACATATGCTTTATGATAGGAACTGCTACATGTTTTAATGCTTAACTTTTATCACAAATTATTTGCAATTCAATAATCCACTTAATAATAGACATATTCGCTCTCATACATCTTAGCCCAATTATATTTTATATGTATATACTTTTTACATTTTACTTTAATAATCAATTTAACTATATTCACTCGGGTTTTTTTTTAAATATTTAAAAATGAACATGAATAAATAACTTTTAGACCATTCTCAGATTTTTGAATTACTAGTTTATAAAAGTTACACTAATTTTTCTTTAATGTACATTTTGTACATGTGAAACGTTCTTTTACATGATATATTTATTAGGCAATGCGAATCGTAGGTACTTAAGGAAATATGTGATATGTCATCAAGATTCTGTCAAATTAAAATAAATACCTACAAGTTATACCGTAGTCGACATATTTTAATTTTTGATACGAAAGTCGAGAGGAAAAGAGCGCGACGAAATAAACTAAAGATAAACATAAGCGAGACTGCCGAGACAGTACACTTGCGTGAGAGTCCCCCGACATCGACACTGCGTTGCGCTCCCACCACTGTTAGCAAGCAGGCATCGCTGCATATTATAAGGTCATCATCTGCATGCGATACAAGTGTAAACCGAAATTAAAATTTGACGACTACGGTATATAGGTTATATATGTATTTAATTGAATCGTCAATAATAACAATTACAGATTATTTTGGAAAATAGATAGGTAAGTGATTATATTAAATTGTTATATCATATAATCTTTAAATTACACATAAAATGTCCCGTGATATTCGTCCATCAAGGTTGGTAATATCCGCAAACACATTTGGAATTTATTTTTTATGGATAAAATATTTTCTTAAATGGTTTCCAACTTATGAAAAATCAAATTCTTTTTTAATTCCAAGCAACTCAAGTAAAATTCCAGTCCAAAACTAACTCGTACTAGTTCCAAAATATGTATTCCTTTTTAATTTTATATGTAAATACTTGGAAACATGATGAGAAATAACCCTGTAAGTATTTATAACGTTAATATACAGATTTAACTTTAAAATTCTTCTTTTAAAACAAATCTTCTCCTTATTCTCAAAAACTTGTTATTATTTTTCAAAATCAAAATCAATAATTCTCTTTTTTCTCGGTATCTAAGGATCATGTAGTAAGATAAGTTGCCTATCTTTATGATATTTTAATTTTTGATTACTATGACTTTAAGATTAAGATGTATACTATTGTGTTAATAATCTACTCTTTCATTAAATTTGAGTTACAATATGAATTATTTTAGTAGTTAACAAACTTTCCGTTTTATATGAGATAAATAATATTTCTACCGCAATACTATACAATCAAATTTGAGAACTGTTAACTTATACCTTGAATTGAAGTATTTTTTTAAAACGTTACAGTATATTTACTTTAATGTATTCATAAAGTCAGTTATAAAAAAAACATTTCCGAGAATTTATAACTTCGTATATATACGATAAGATAAGAAATTGCCATTGCAAAAAGCGTACGGCGGCGTGCTGATGAGATTCAAGGAAATCGAAACGCGTCCACGTCTCGATAATTAGCAATGACAATTAAATTTTTTCAAATTAGTTTAACGGCCGTAGTCGTAAGTCGAAAAATCACTTTATCTGCAGATAAATTAGAACTTTGTGATTTCTACATGTCTGTAGAAGAAATGTGAAAATAAAATTGACATGTATATAATTAAGGATTTATCGAATTTACAGAATATCTCATGCACACAAACATACCACCACTTCGTATATATACGATAAGATATGAAATCGTCATTGCACAAAGCGTATGACTTGCTGATGTTGTTCAATGAAATCGAAACGCGTCCACGTCTCGTTAATTAGCAATGGAAATTAATTTTTCAAAGAATTTATATTTTCTTCTTCAACCATAAGAGCTAAAAACGTACATTTTAATTAATAAACTTCAAACTATTGTAAGGCATAAATATCAGTTGAGCTCATAGTATCTAACCTCAGAATCAAAAACAACTGCAATCATCTACATATATTTGTAAAAGAACAACTAATTTCAAAATTATATACAAAATGTTCCTACACAATGCGTGAGTATTGCTATAATGCTGTTAATTTTCGCAAGAATGTATTAAGTAGGTACATCAAAAATAAGTAAAACGGCAATATTGGACGATATTAAACCCTGCAAATATTGAAGATAGTTAAAAATGTAATGATCTTCTCGAGATCTGAATGGATTTTTTGTCAAATCGGTAGACACCAGAAGTACTAGGCTTCAGTAAAAAAATCAAATTTAACCAATATCTCATCAACTACTCTGAGGAACTAAAGAATACAAAACTACTCAAAAGTTAATTTGTGAACAATTTTATAAAAAAAGGCTTCTCAAAA
This sequence comes from Amphimallon solstitiale, assembly GCA_963170755.1. Lineage (NCBI taxonomy): Eukaryota > Metazoa > Arthropoda > Insecta > Coleoptera > Scarabaeidae > Amphimallon > Amphimallon solstitiale. The sequence continues at coordinate 36,892,298 of OY720679.1, forward strand.
TCCTTACACTGAAACGTAGTTTTTGGTCCAAATCTCACAAATTATACATTTAATACAGATTTACTAAGAGTATGAAAATATTTAGAACCTAAGTTGGAACTGCTCTAGAAAAAAATCAAAACTTAGACGGTAAGTAACTTTAGCTTTATCAAATAGCAATTTTGTGCAAATAGCTGGCAAATTATACATACTATACAGATTTATTAAAATGTACTTACTACATATTTTTTTTACAACACATTCAGAATTCGGACCGCATAAGAGTGTTTAGAATTTAACTTCGAATAAATTTTGTTTACAAAAAATAAAGTTGTGTGCTGTCAGTATCTATTTTTTTAATACGTTTCATATGATTGCTATGTGTGAATAATTACAATATAATATTATAAAATATATTATATTTTAATTAATTACTTTAAAATATTACCATGCAATATACTTTGCCGCGTGTTTGATAGAAGTCCATCAATATATGTTGCTCCTAATTTAGTGCTTAAAATGAATAAGAGAAAAATTTCTCCATTACTCTTCCATAAATTTCTCTACTTATTACAATATAATACACTTCGTATTAATGATCCATCGAAATATTTGCACGTCACATGTCAATTTTCATACATTTTATCTTCCGCGTCTCTAATTGATGTAGAGTGACTTGAACGGGTAGATTGTCATAAATCGATTAATCCCGAAACTTCGGCGGCTCGTTCGACAAGGAAGCAGAAACTAAGAATCAATTTTCCTCCATAAATCTCGTAATAAGTGAGAGAATAATGACATTGGACGTCCCCCGCATGTCTGCAACGTTAGATCATGTAACAGGATACAAGAGGGGTTCTTTGTAAGACCGCAAAACCGGGACTGAGTCGACGTGAGGAACAAGGAAGATCTGAAGAAATATTTCTGAAAAATGATATCGCTTGTCACCGAATATGTTGTCGGGACATGCTATTCTCACCTAATATACTTGTTCCTGAAAAGCAGCCACTTTAAAACACATACGTGCAAGTGCAAAAAATGACTGTTTCAAAATATGTAGGTATGTGACAAAACGACATGTAATAATAAATGATAAGAATATATAGCAAAAATCTAATAATAATAATATGGTATTTTGTGTATTACAAGACAATATTTTTATGTAAAACTTTTCGTCTTTCAAATTTATATTCATAATAATGATAAATGTGTTAAGAAAACATTAAAAAAAATATTCTGAATTTTATTCCTACAATTAAGGGATTCTAATGTTTAAATTGTATATTAACGCCTGTATCCAGACTGTTTACCAGTATTCTGACGTGAGATATTTACGTCTACTTCAAATGGACGAACGCGGTATGCATATATTGAAAATTTAATAAATACGGTTCCCTGGTGAATGGGTCGGGAACTGAAACTCCATTCGCACGGTATTCCATTTTTTAACACATTTCATGCAAAACGAATTTAAAAACAAACTATTATAAATATTCATAGAAAATCCGCAACAATTTTTTGACTCGAAGATTAATTGCGATCAAAGAGAGGCACGCATGCCCAAGATATATTTACAATTTGAACGGCTGTGCTTTTGTGAAGCCAAAGTCATCTTACCAAATTATAAATAATGCCAAGATTATCTAATTGTGTGTAAGTAATGATGGATATTTTATGATCGTCATTTTCTGGAAGATTTATTTCTTGATTGAAATAAATATCCCACAACATAACGTCTGTAAAAACTAAATTAGACGTTGCGTTGACGCGTATTTATTTGCAACGTATTAAAGCGTAATAAAATTGATACTACTTACTAACTAAATCTTAAAATGAATGCTCCACACTAATAGGAACATAACCTAACCTAACATTTTGGAATCTGCAAATATTCTTAAAAATGCACAAATTTACAACTTTTTGACAAAATGCACTAATTACAATTACACAAAAATACCCTACCAACACACTTTTCCAAAATTAAACTTAAATAACATGTACTATATGTGGATCATGCCGACTCGCTATGCCATGAGTATTAGCACAGTATAGAGCTGTATAGACACAGTAGTTTCAGTCGCCGTCGGCACCTTTGATGTTTGTATCCCAAAATGGTACTGCGCATCCACGCACGCGCAACCAGAGGCGTAGTCAATTTTTCTATTCAGGACTAAACCAGTGGCGTCAGAACCAAATCGTTTATGAGAAAATTATGTTAAGACGGGCGTTTACCAAAAAATAGAAACTTATGCAAGTTATATTACTCGCGGGACGGGTAGACGCAAGGGAGTGTGAGTAGGTGGAGGTAGACGATCTACGGTTCTGTCACAGGGCTTCGGTTTTATTCACAGATTCTGTTATAGATAAAGGAATACTATAGATGGGAAACATAATGTATAAAGAATGAGTACTTACGGAACTGTTCATGTTTTATAATAAGTCAATTTTCACTTGCCCATAACTTATATTATTAAACACTCGAATATTATAGGTATATATGACATTTAAATGCGAGTGACAATTTGTAATTAAACTGTCACTCGCATTTAAGTCTGCAATTGCCGACTGATTCCGATAGATTTTCGTCTTCGCTAGCACCGTAAAGTGGGGATAGACGACGCGATTAGCTTGGAAAAACTTCGTGTAAAATGTGTGTGACAATGTTTACTGTTTAATGTTTTTTATCTTTAAAAATAATTACATAAATTTGATTTTTTCTTTATATCGTACATCAAATGTGCAGCGGGTGCGTAGAGGTCGTTTTTTTCTTTTGTGTACCAGCCTTAGTTAGTAGACATTAATCAAATTCATGCATTTTTGTGGTTATTTCTAAAACACATAACTTTGTTAAGAAAATAAATTAGTACAAAAACTGACCTTGACATTATAAATTTAAGCCTTTTGCATCACTAACCCAAATTTGAAATTCTATAATTACAAAATAAGTTTAAAAAACGCGAAACGGCGATGCCTTAATTTTCGATAGGTAAACGCGCTTCTTAATCAAACTTATATATTTAGTACATGTAGGTATATATTATCTGCTAGTAATTAACTATTTAGATATTTATTATTAGAACTCATATTTATTGCTCTTCGGGTTCGTTCGTCCAAATATATATTTTTGAATATGCTAGGATTAGTAACTTGAATGACTTAAATGAAGATTGAATTTATATTTGAATTGTTGGTATTTATTTTTTTATGTCGGAGCTGCTTTGTCTCCAAAGCTGGTAGATAAATATTGGATTGATTTTCAAAATAATAAAATTGTTTTTAACAATATAATCAACTTGACTAATAATAAGATTATCATACTTTAATATGATGTGTTGCGTTTATAATATGACAGTGTCAAACCTGATTACAATAAATCTTCAATTTTGTTTCAAACAAACAATAGTTTGTGAAGAAATAGATAACATAGTCAGATTTGACTAGAGTCCTACAAGTGATCATTTTTGTAGGTTTAGGTTCGCCAGGAGCTCGTCCGTAAGCCCATCCGGCCCTGTTCTACGAATGCAGACAGCAAACCAGCCCGTTAGGCCTGTATCCCAGGTATAAAGCCTGACCGACCCCGCTCGCGAATGGGCCAGGCCGGGCCTGATTGACTAATCGGTCCGTGCAATACTTTAATTTTGACAATGAAAATACAGGGTGTCCCAGAAATAAAAAAACGGTGTAGCAGAAAGCGGAAGCTAGATTGTGTAAAAACGTACCCTCAATATATCAAGTCTTTATTCGTGCGCAGACGGCAGAAAAAATAATAATAAAGAATTCAATTGGCCTTACGCCGACCCTGGACTAAATATCTACCTGCTTCACTTTCACAATCGGTCCTTTTCAGGACCACCATATTACTTGTGTTCAAAAAAGGAGGAGGAATAGATACTTCATAATAAATATCAAACCATTAATTACTTTAATTTTACACCTGCTAGAAAAAAATAATTACATTCTTGATATTTACTACGATTTATTGAATATTCTAAAATAATAATAATCAGCTGTTCCCGACTACAAACACATTAAAGAGCAACAACCTTCCCATTTTAAAAATAAAAACAATCTTTTATTGTCTGCAATAAAGTGTGTCGCCCATCTGGGTCAACAGCCGGCTACATAGTTGCGTTTCTAGACGCATCGGACAAAAAATGTTTTATACGAATGACTACGATTTAACTAACGTTTTTTTCCCGTTTTATACAAATAAAAGCGTATTTTTCTATGAATCCCTGTTCGTTTCTATTTACAAATAAGTATTCTTACGTGTGACAGGTCCGTAATGTATTTTTTTTATTTAAAAAAACAACATAGAAAATTAAATTTTTAATTTCTTCGTTATTGCGGTATATTTTGGCCTGTTTCTGTTCGGACTTTACATACCTGCTGCTCCATCTTTTTATTTCTGGGACAGCATGTATATTTTTTATTATATCTGGATGAAATCCGACATATTCTTAAAAATATATTCTAAGGTGTCAGAGTCTTAAAAGTGGTTCATAACTTCTCTGCCCTTATTGCTCTATGGATGGATTTCTTTATCTCTTTTACTAAAATTTAATACCTTAGGATTTATATGTTTCTGTAGATACAGAAAAAAAAGATTCGGCAATTATTTTAACAGATCTCATTCTAGTTTTTTTTTTTACATTTTTATGGCATGCTCAATATTTTATAGATATTCTAATTTTAGTTCCAAATGCCGTTGTTGATCAAAACGCACCAGTATTTAGAGCTGTGTTTGGAATATTTTTTGTATAAAAAAAAGGGAAAGGCAGTGAACGCACATACGTATAAGAAACTAGCGTAGAATCCATACCTAATTTTTTGAACTTGTAGTTAAATCTTTATGAATTATCACCTTAGAAGTTGTTACAATTTTCTATTTTACTTACATGTTTATACCACAATAGCAAATTAATTAATGTGAATATGTTTAATTAAGATTAATTCAGAACTATGCTTAGTTTTATACTATAGCATTGTTAAGCTTAGAACTGAATTACCCGGTGTTCTTCTACCTAGTGTTCTTCAATTTTCATTGCGTACCAAAACCATTTCATTTCTTATCATTTATTGCCTGTAACTGTACTGATAATGGAAGTTCATTGGAATTTATTCTTTATTTAAGACATAATTTGTTTTTTACCATTAACTACAGTTTAATGTGTTCGCATTTTTATTTTATGTAACATTAAGAGATTATATAATCTTTAAATATTCTAGATACTTTTGAGTACTTACCTAACCAAATAAAACGGAGAAAATTCAAAGCGACAAAATAAAATGTATACCTATATGAATATAAACAAGGGTAATAAACGTTCACTTATTCTGCTTTACTGAGCATATCATATTTTCAAGAAAAAAATCTCTCTCATTTTGGTGTATATAAAAAGGCAAATCGGGACCTTGTAAATTCATCCCATTTTAATTTCACTCCTGGAACAATATCATCATTACTAAAACGTAAAATATACGTAATAATATTTAACTTAAGCGCAATTTTATTAGCTCCAGTTAATAAAAAGGGAAGAAATAAAATCAGGAACGCGCTATAAATAAGAAAGTACGTTTTTAAAAAATACGACTCGTTTAAATACGACAACCGGCTATGCATAAAACATTGGAAAAGTCCCTTTGAAGTTTTAGAAATGTAAACATCGTAATGTGTATCTTAAGAGATGTCGCACGTAGGTTAAACAAAGTTTAGGATTGTATGCTCTCTGTTACTGACTGGGTAATAAGGACAATTAACAATTCTCTATATTCAAAACGAGGATCGTAAAATAATACTGGGACTTGGTACATGTATATTTGACTGTAGATGTAAATACTGAAAATAAACACGAGCTCGTCCACAAATACCAGTAATAGTTTGATGTGTTATTTTTTCAAAAACGTTATTTAAAAATAATATACACAAGTGGAATGATGTAACATTTAGAAATATGATAATTTTGTGAAAGCATGGTTAGAAAAATATGATCTATGCTCCATATTTTGCACTTTATAAACTAACATATCTGAAAGATTAGGATTGCTAGGAAATAATATATTTATTGCAAAGACTTCTTGTACAAAGATCATGAAAAGATTAAAAAACTTGAATAGAAGTTCCACTAAAATGAATATCGTCGAAAAATTAAAATCGTGTGACAAAATTCAAATCAGGGTTGTATAAGACTCCTTACCATGATGCTGCACTTTTGTAACTGCATTTGTTTCTAGAGAAGGCGAATTCGACCAATGGACGATTAATTCGAACATATCGCCATATGCCCATAGCAAAAATGTCAGATGCCGAAATAATAACACAACAATTTGGCATATAACTATACCAATTGGAGCGCATCTCGATATGCACATAGAACTTTGGTCACGTGACCAAAACGATTATTTTATAAGGACTAACGTAACGTTCATGTTATTACTTATTTCTACATGAAGTACTCGAATGACATTGTATAATACATCTTTCCTTGTTCAGCACATATTTGCATTTTTACCATATTATTTACGACAGCCTCATCTCACAAAGCCCTCTGGAGAAATTAATTTTTCCGAAAAAAGTTTTCGCAAACTTATTTTTACGAATAGTGATATCTGAAGATGCCTATGTATTAATTTGATAAGGCTAGAAAGAAATTGTAATATTAAATTTTAAACATGTAGAATATTAATTAAGTACCCAGGTGACCAATTGATGTACCAAGTTGCTTTAATTACCTCAATAATTCAATATTATTATCATTAACATTTGCAACAGCATTGCTTTAAAATTCTGAATTCGACTTAGAAGATCCTATGTCTTCTAAGTAACACTGGTTTGGAGTCTATAAAAATAGGCCTCTTCTTGTAAAATCTCTACAAGCTGAAGTGGAAGATTTAAATCATGCAAGCCATTTATAAATATAGTGCCAAACATAGCTTCTTATGGAGGTTGCTGCATACCTCTATTAATTCTTTTCTAATTACACAAATTTTAACCCTTCCGACCATTTGGATATATTATTTTCTCGCATGAAAGTAACTTAAAGACTCCATAGATCTTGTTTTTCTCTCTCAGTCGATCCCAGCTTTGTAAATAACAACTCTTACCATTAATTATGAGTATGAGTGTCAAATTATATAAAATTGTTCTAAATTGTTTTAAATAATTTTATCTTCTTAGAAAAATAAGCCAAATTTAAAGAATTTTTTTATAAAAAATTGTTTAAAATCCTATAATAATTACTTCTATTCTCTTAATAAATCTATATATAGTGCATACTTTGCGAGATATTCGAAAGAAAGTGCTACTCGGTAAGAAATCAGAGGGATCAGATCTCAAGAGAGAGATTATATTGGTAAATACAAAATTTGGTAATGATAACTGTAGCGGTTTGACCGCTATCTGTGTGACCACGGTAGCGGTCAAACCACACACACACACACACACAGAGAGAGAGAGAGAGAGAGAGAGAGAGAGAGAGAGAGAGAGAGAGAGAGAGAGAGAGAGAGAGATTTTAAAAACCACTTTTTCGGTGTCAGGAGACTTCAAAACGTGCATCTGCAAAAATCTCGAGACATTTTTATCATCACAATACTTCCTTATACTACGTATAAGAAAGTAAAATGAGGTATGGTCACCACACGACTTTCTTAGACGTACGAGCGTTTCAAATTATAAAATTTTAAGAATTTTTTTATTAAAAAAATATTCAAAATCTTATTCTAAGTACCTCAATTTTCTTAATAAATCTCTATAGAATGCATACTTTTCAAGGTATTCGAAAAGAAATGCTACTCCCTAAGAGTAAAAATGTTACACTTCCGGTCCGAATTTTGAAATTTCATGTATACAAAAAATAATGCAAATCTAGCTCCCAATGCTTTTCTACTTTTGATAAATATATATAGAATGCATAATTTACGAGATATTTGCAAATGAGATGTAGCCACCACTCGACGTGTGGGTGTTTCAAATGATAGAATTATTAGAATTTTTTCATACAAAAATTTTTCAAAAACCCATTCTAAGTACTTCTATACCCTTAATAAATCTTTATAGAATGCATACTTTGCATGATATTTAAAAAAAAAAGTGCTACTCGCTAAGTGTAAACGTGTTACTTCCGGTGCGAATTTTGAAATTTCATGTATACAAAAAACAATGCAAATCAAGCTCTAAATACTTTTATGCTCTTAATAAATATATATAGAATGCATAATTTACGACATATATGCAATAAATCGCTATTAGATAGAAGTAAAGCTGATACTTCTGGTCCGAATTTTGAATTTTTTTTCATACAGAAGGTACTGAAAATTACGTTTTAAATACTTTTATACTCGTAATGTACATGTCTTTAACCCTTTGTGTCCTGACGGGACTGTGAAGTCCCTCCAACTTTTAGTGACATTATATTTTCAAGTATTAAAGATACAGAGTTTAGGTTCTGACGGGACGTTCCAGTACAGTTTTGTTCATGGTTGACAGCGCCCTCACACTGATTATACCGAAAGAAACTAAAAATTGTGTTAAATGATTATGAAGTGTTATGGTGGGTGCAACGCAAATTTGTTACCTATTTTTATGCAGTGCTAATTTATTATTATTAACATTAAAATTACTTGTGTTTATGTAAAATAGTGGAATAAAGTGCCCTTTTCATCAAAGTAAAAACAATTCCCGGCTAGTTTTCCAGGCATTTCATTCAAGTGAATTTATTTATCTTGGACTTTTACGTCCCGTCAAACCCGAAAGATCAGGCCCGAAAATATTTTAGTAAGGTAATTTTGTGAGACACTACCCCACATCAAAACGATTTATTTTTACCTTTTAGGTTATTCCATATTCCCAAACACATCAATGTCGTGGCGACAAACACATTTTCTTTCTGACGCAGAGCTTTTGGCAGCTGCTGAAGCTGCAGTTGCGGAATTAGAAGAGTTACCAACAGACAATAACGTCATCACTGACGAAGAAAATAGCGAAGATGAAAATAGAGATGCAGATCAAGTTTCTGTTGCTGTGGACGATGAAGTAGAAACCGAAAATATCTTTGAGCCGGAATCGGTTGCTGGGCCTTCCAATAAGAAAAAAGAAAAAACCCCTAAAAATGTGAAAACAAGGGAAAGAAAAAAGCTCAAACCAATAGGATAGACCGAAAGTGGCAAAAAAAAAGAAGTGGCAACAGTTATAGAGCCCTATAGTTTGGATGAGAATCCAGTTGAGGACCTATTTGAGGACTGTAAAAACTGCACCGATTTTTTTTTAAATTTCTTGGCCAGACTGTAATACAAGACATTGTCTATCAGTCTAATTTATATGCCACACAAAGAGGAAAAATATTGAATCTCAAGGAAAATGAATTTCTGGCCTTTATCGGAATCAATTTCTTTATGGGTTATCACAAACTACCCAGTTATAAACACTACTGGTCCTCTCAGGAAGACTTGGGAGTACCAATAGTAAAGCGCACAATGACAAGAAACCGTTTTCAGCAAATGTTGTCTTTCCTGCATATCAATGATAACACTACAATTCCTGAAGGAAACAAAGATAAAATATATAAAATAAGACCTTTTGTAACAGCACTGAACGAAAGATTTGACATGCTAAACAATGGAACTAGAGAACTTTCAGTAGATGAAAGTATGATTATATTCAAAGGACGATCAAGTCTCAAACAATACAATCCCAAAAAACCTATCAAGAGAGGTTATAAATTGTGGTGCATTGCAGATCAAAACGGCTATATTAAGAAGTTTCAAGTATATCAAGGAAAAGACGACGTGGCAGATGAAAAATTCAAGGACTTTGGATTAGGGGGAAAAGTGGTATTATCTCTATCAGAAAATTATTGGGATAAAAATAGAAAATTATATTTTGACAATTATTTCACGTCTATAGAAGTACTTGAGAGGCTGAAAAATGAAAGAACCCTAGCTTGTGGAACTGTGCAAAGAGATAGAGCAGGATTGCCAAAGGATATGGTTCCTGATAAAAGGATGCAGAGAGGAGAAACAGATTACAGAGTATCTAGTTTGGATTTGACGTTTTTCAAATGGTGTGACAACAGAATTGTCCATTTATTGTCTAATTTCCATGCGACAGAACATAGCGAAGTGTCACGATTGCAAAAAGATGGAACTCGAAAATCAATCAACTGTCCTGCAATAGTTCCAGATTACAACAAATTTATGGGAGGGGTTGACCATGCAGATCGTTTGAGAGAAGCGTATTGTGTAGACAGCCGCTCGAAAAGATGGTGGCATAGGCTATTTTTTGGCATCCTAGACATTGCTTTTGTAAACAGTTACATTGTATACAAAAAACTCCGCACCGATGAAAATGAAAAAATTACATTATTGGAATTTAGACGCAGTGTCAGCTTAGGTCTGATGACCCGTAACTCAGTCATTCTCTGTAACAAACGAAAATCAACCTCTGCTACAAGTCCACGAGCCAGCCCTTTTGGAGGCTCTCAAACAGGAGTGAATGCTTCCAAACGGAGAAAGTACAATTATAGTGTTTCCAACGATGTTAGGTTGGGAAATAGAGGAGTCCATTTTCCAACGTTCACCAAAAAAAGGGGAAGATGTGAGCAATGCTCATCCTTAGCAATTGAATCAAGACCATATTCAAAATGTAGTCATTGTGGCATATATCTATGTATAAACGAAAAAAAAAATTGTTTTGTTAGTTACCATGAGATGGACCAATAAAGGGTTGAAATCCATATGTTTGTGTTTTTTCTGTTCTGAAGAGACTTCTAAGTCCCACACCCCCCAACTATCATTAGGGGTGCGCAAAAATTTTGAATTAAATAATTTATGCTAAATAGATGTATTACATATTATGTATGCAAATGGTTAGTCAAATCGTTAAAAAATTTGGGGTCTGGGACACAAAGGGTTAAAGCATCATTTGCGAAATATTCGCAAATAACTGATTTTCGATAAGAGTAAAAGACTTACTTGCGGTAGGAATTTCGAAAAACTTTTTTACAACAATTTTTCTCAAATTTAATTTTGAGTACACATCTATCGCGGGATACTGTTGAAGGTGAATGAGATATTGCCCGCACTAGAAATCCACGGTATTCAACTACGATAAAAAAATTTGTAAGGTATAGCTGTCGTGGCAAGTAAAAATCTGCGTAGTAAAACATGTGTCATCGGATACACATAAAGCACAAATTGCTGGCTCGGCAAATGCTTATGAATAGCAGAAAGCGTTTAATTCGGATCTAATTGAAGTGATAGTATCGTTTAACATTCCATGGAATACAGTGAATCATTCTGAGTTTACTCATTTTTTACAAAATTGTGTTAAATATAGTGGCGTGTGTGTGCAAGGAACCCACCTTGAGAAAGTATTACTTGTCCTCGATGTACGCTGAAGTTGAGACTTTAGATGTCACTGACATAAACGATAAATATATTTAGGCGTCAGTAGATGAAATTGCTGATGTTAAATGACGTAATATGCCAAATGTTTTGGTTGGAGTGACCCAAAAGAACTAATGCACTATTCATTATATTTATATTTACTTGGGTCGGATCTTAAAACAAATATACAGTACCAGCACACACATTACATGTTTCGCACGTTGTCTTCGTCAATTCCTTTCCCAATTACATGGTGCTGCTGCTGATAATGTCAGAACCAGCTCTAAATAAGAATCTAGGAATTCCTACAATACGTCGAATTGTTTACTTACTTACTGGTAAAGGAGGAGATTTTTCCGAACCGGGGATAAATGTGTTGCACGAAAAAAGGTTATGTACTCTATATATGCTCCTATTCCAATGGTGTTTAACGGTCGTTTTCAATGTGTAAATATATTTACGGTAACTTAAAATTATTAACATCTAAGCATATAATGCTAATAACGAGAAGATTATCTTTGATCATGTACATGTATCGTGGTCAAGGTTTTTTAACTACTAAAATGAACAAACTATCGTATTTACTTTAAAATACTCGAATATCATTATCAACATTTTTATTTGAAGTAAAGACATACACTGCACAGAGCTAATGCATTGCAAATCTTTTGTATTTATTAGCAATGTAATCTTGTATTTATTAGTCCGTCCCTGGTTGGGAAGCTGCAATATCATTTTAACCAAACGTACCGACACAACATCCGACTACTGTCGCTACTGTTAATTATAATGTCCTCGAATTAGACGCTTTGAAATATGATGTCCTTCAAACCAATTAAGGGAATACCAGAATGTTAATTGACTTCCATGGATGCCGGTAATCATTTAACGAGTTTTTAAGAGGGTGTAAAGTTGACGCACAGATCTCAAGAAGCGTAAGGAGAAGAAGAAGGAAAAGAACATGAAGACGGGGGATTTTAAAAATTTCTACCGAACTCGTTTAAGTTACGGCACACAAGCAGATCTCGAAAAATTCTTATTTGAAGTCTGTCGATTTATTGGAAAAGAGTTTTCTTTTTTTTAGGGAGGATTTATTATGGAGTACGTATAAACAATATTAAATGTAGGCAATTTAAGAGATGCGTTCATTGACTCGAACGAGAAAAAGGGGTAGAATTAAATTTTACGATTTTACTTTACGATATGTTTTCGTTGAACACATTAATACGCTATTTGTAAAATGTGCTTTCTCATTACCGTTTTCTTAGAAGCTAATTATTTTGAATATTTATTACAAGGACTAGTATTTGGAGTAGGATATTAAACAGATACTACGAAAAAAATAACCCATAACTGTTATTTGAAATATATACTATTAATAACTTGTACTTTATTAGTACTATATTATTTATAAAAGAATTTTTAATTTGCATTCATATTTTAAACTAATTAAAATTTCTTTGTCAAATTTATTCTGATCTAGATATGATTATGAATTTCCCAACGTATTAAATTAATATTACTGTATACTTATACAAACAGTCAATTTGAACAAAATTATTCTAAAAAATATATTCATCATTTCTTCATGAAGCGTATTAAGGCTGAACGCCCGCTTCAAGCTGAGTTCGATTTGAAAGAGGTGTAGCACTGTTTTATCGTGCAAATGTAATAAAAGACAAATGTTTAAGGGTCCGCGTGCTCTGTCTTATGCTGAGGAAAAAGATAGAGAAAAGAACTTGTCACCTAATCTAATCTGCCTGTAATTTATGGCTGCGTTATGGTCTCAGATAATCGCCGGTTGGCCGACATGTTTGGCAGTCGGGAAGCAACCTCCCCTAAATTAGACAATCTATATTTTCTCAAACACACAAAAAAGGTGAAGCTGAATATGTAAAATCACCTGCCGGATTCAAATTTTGAGTTGGAAAATAAAATCGAAATCGCAAGAAGGTCGAAAAATCGTTTTTTTGTGTAAATTTTAAAATTTTCATTTTCTTCAATTTTTAATACTTATCTCGTGATATCTTAGCAATGCAGCGAGCTAGGGATCTATTTTTTTTAAGGTTATACCCTAAAGTATTTGGATGATACTAGTGTTTTCGATTTTTCTTTATGGTGTGTAAATTTTATAAAAAAAAAAAGTTTTAGTAGACGACCAATTTGTGTAAGGTATTTTTCAGCTATCGAGTAACTAATCTTATTTTTCAGAATTTACCCATATATATGTGAAACAAAATAAAGCCAACATTCCAAAATTATTTTTTGTGCAAGAAATAAATTTCTAGATCGTTTCAGAAGCAAATTATTGCGAGTCAAATATAATACATAATTATACTCCCTGCCCGCAAGCCGTGTGAGTCCTAGCATGCGCTTCTAGCAGGTATAGCGTTAGGGACGGGAAGAGATATTGCTTTTACTTTCTGATACGTAGTATAAGGAAGTATTGTGACGCTGACATTGTACATGTACACTATATTGTAAAGAAAATATCAACGGTTTCGATAAAATAATGTCCGAGTAACGATTACTTTCTTAACATACACCGATCTCAGAAGTATTTTACAAACTGCGTAGAAACTGCCCGAAATGGTAGGCGGAGCTACCTCTCGACACAATGTGTGAGCGTACCACATACTCTATTTGATTTCAGTGAATTTCGCCCAAATTTCAAAATTTTGTTTTCCGTTTCGCGACCTTATTTTTAAAAATTAAGAAAAAATAAGATTTATGTATTGCTGTTGAGTGTTACATAATTTTAAATAAAGGCTTGTTTTTTGAAATTTCTTACATTTTTATTTTTATTTAGGGCCCTTTGGACAATTTCGAAGAAATTACGATTTATCCATTGAAAGGCATTGTTTTCTTAAATTAGCGTGTAAATTCGGTAAGGTTTTCATGAAAAATACGATTAGGAAATGGGAAAAACGATTTCGAGGCCGGGCGTATAGCCTTAACGTAAAGCGTATGCCGCCGGCTCGAAGTTCATTAATGTACATACTGAAAAATGTTTAGTTCAAATACTATAGATAATTACCAGCTGTACAATTTAAGAATATTTTCATTTCAACAGAGTATTCAAGAAAGCCGAATTAACACAAACTTATATTTTTTTCAATAGAACGTTACCTTTGTTGTTATCTTTTGTGATAGATTCTTAACACTTGATTTAATACTAGATTCACATTTTCATGAATGTATAATAGACAATTTTCAAATGTCTCTGAGATGCGGTGATTTTTCTTCAAAAATTATGGATTAGAAAAATCCAGTGGAGTAGTGATTAAGGATAAAATAGCTGCTATGGATTCAATTAGTAACTACAACATTCCATTACATTTCAATGCATATTCTTTAGAATTACATACTATTGAACGCCTTATTATTTTACAAACAAAAAACAGTATTATGTTTATAGTCCAAGCCATAGAAATACATTATTTGCATGTTGCTAATAATTTAATTTGAGAAACTTAATTACAAGAATTAGCATTGAGTATGATTTGAACTCATAAGCTGTCAATCGCTATTCTTGCGCCCTATTCACCAAGCCACCACGAACGGTGTATGAAGGCAAATTTTAAATCGCCCAGAATTGCATCAAGTAACAGTTGCTATCTCGCTTATTTAGGCGTATTCAAAACTCATAATAACTTTTTTTGACATTTATGAATGCCAAACTTGTACTGTAAATAGTCTAGTACTTTAAAATTTGATTTACTTATGTAGTATCTAAAATTTATACATAATTTATCAGCTTAGCATTTGCTAGATAACAAATTGAATATAACGTTAATTTTGCACCAGGAATCTTAAAGAAATTATCTCTGTTTCGGTTTGTCTTTTCTTTGTAGTAACATTATGATCTAGTGTCTTGGAAATTTGCCTGATTATCCGAGTTTTCGGGTTCGAGCTCATGTAGCTCTTTTGCAGTTATGGCTTTCTGGAGTTTTTCATACTTGCCGATGACGGCAGAGAGATGTCCACTGTAGTCTCTTTACATGCACTGGCGTAGTAATGACCCATTGTTACCGAAGCTCGCCTGTAATAAACTTAAAGTTTTTTGAGGATGGTAGAAACAATTTTTATCTATAAATATACAAGTAGTGAAACAGTTATAATGAAGTTAATATAGTATATGTATATTATTAAAATACATCGTAGTAGTATATTACATACCGAGGTGGCAAGTGTTTCATTACTGTCGAGAGATTAATTAGTTAACCTCTACGCTTCGCGTCTCGGTTAACTTTATCTCGAGACAGGAATGAAACTTTTCACCGAGGTTTGTATACTATTTTATTTACAATCATAATTATTATATTTATTTGTAATAAAAATTCCGGTGAAAATTTTGACAGTGAATTGTCAGATTTGTGATGTTCTAGCGTGAAGGTCAAATAAATATACGTCAGCTTTTTTCGGCGAATAGATTATAAAAGAAATGTTGAGTAGTAAAGCCTTCAAGGACTGCACTCCACTTGAACTGAGGCTAACTGTCCTACCGTAGCAAACCAGATATCTTGGCTCAAATGGAGAAGGACAAGAAATCACTATTTCATATCAGCAGGGCGGCCGGCCTACATGGATCATGCTTCCAATAATTCTAGTGTAACAATTAATTTTATTTACAACCATACAATTAATAATTATTTGTGATAAAAATTCCGATAAGGTTTTGACATATCGAGTTGACAGTTTTGTGATTTACATTGAGGTTGAGAAATGAGGGCAGTAATAGAAGGCGGGGAGTAAATGACGGCAGTAATAGAGGGCGGGAAGTAAACGTGAACAAAGTCACACTTCCAAACTTCTGAAAAGTCAGAAATGCCAACATTACGATTATGGGAGTAAATAAACTGTTTTATCTACTAATGTCAAATACTACATGAAAAAATTATACCGATATTAGACCTCATTATTAAACACTGTGTTTGTAAAGTGTTTTTGATTGGATAAGAAACTATTGAATAATATTATTCAACACTTCCAGGGACCAATGAAAAAAGAGGCGGGCAAATATAACGAATTACATTCAAATAAACACTGGAAAAAAAGCGATTTCATCTTAGTTGCCTAGGCACTGAACGACATCGAACGTCAAACGTTAAATGTCAAGTAGCATGCTTATTATTATTCTAATCAAATTATAATCTTAACACGTCTACAGCTTTTTCTCTCTGCTGGAAAATGTATAATATTTCGTGTACCGCCAATACATTAGTAGATAAAGCATTATATTCAACTCATTGCGTGGATATTTTATTGCACTCGGACGATTACAGCACTCGCTGCGCTCGTGCTGCAAACTTCATCCTCGTGTAATAAAATTATCCACGCAAACTCGTTGAATAATATACTATTACGTGTCGCGATAATACCTCTGTGTTGCGTAAGAATCCATATTGCACTGTGATTGTAAAACTATCGTACGTGCAAAAAATATTTATATATTATTTGGAGATACGTGGTTGTTTAATTTACATAATATGGTCCTTTCACTTAGCAAGACTATCTCAGCTACCAACCTCATCTTTTTTTCAACAATGTTGAATATCTCTGTTATGTTGTACAACACTATCCTATTTGGAATTATGAGGTTATAGCTCCTGAAAACTACCGTATCCGTATAGGTGCAGAAGTGTTGCTTTACGCTCGGTTTTGAGATTAGCGGCTGTTTGTACTATGGAAATTTAAATAAAACATACAGCATGTGTCAATTTTCATTAGCCATGTAATACGTGACAACGTGGCACCCCTACTTTCCTCTCCAATACCAGCGCGACCGATACATGCTCAAAAACACAAGTTAGCAGTAACTATTGGACCACTGACTTGGGTGTTTGTAATGCGTTCAGAAATAATATTTACGAGTTGCAAGGATTTGTTTTTCTTTTTCCTCTCAGTAAATGCAGAGAATTATTAAGCTGCGTTCACGCTGCATGACACAAACAAAAGCGTATTCCTAATAAAATTAAAAAATAACCCTAATAAGGTAAATAAAAAAGGATTCTGAAAATAATAATAAACTACTAGATCAGGAGATCGCGGCGGCCATTTGATGTTTCCCGTTCCAGTAATAAGACAGCCTTTATTGCAGACTAGATCGCAACGTGTTCGCAGCTAAACATTGAATGTAAAATCTGGTGGGGAGAAGTGGGAAGATCGGAGAAAATCGTTGTGATGTCGATTGTTGCCGGGATTGGTGACAGATAGTAGGGGTACTACGTTGCCATGTATTACTTGTATACGTATAAATCGCACGTAAACATTGAATCCCTATACCTAATGATATTTGACACATGCGGTATATTACAGGCATAATTAGTAGCCGAGTAAACATATATTTACCATATTAAAGCAACAAGATGATTTAAGGAGTGACGCATTATTACAAAATAACAACAGTGGTAAAATTCTGATATTACACCGCTTTTTGATGAGACTGCGAGCATGGTCAACAAAATCATGAAGAAATATTAGCGGACAAGGTGTACAATGGTGACAATAGTGAGGAAAATAACGAAAATGAAGAGCTATTAAAACAAAAATATAATGATTTTGTTAATGTGCATGCAGACGGTAAGAGCAAAGCAAACAGAAAAATTATATCCAGCGAATTATGATAGGAATATAAAAAAAAAACATCAATCAAAAGTTAGAGCAAACTCATACCACACGAAAATATTTTGAGGGGTATTTAAACAGAATGTATAGATTTTATGTAGAAAAATGCACAACCATAGGTATAACACCGGCTCAGTACTTTCATTACGCTCACCTTTTTAACTGCGATTGCAATATAGAATTCTTAATCCGAAAAAAACCCAGTACTATTTTCATAAGACATTAAAAACAGGAAGACAGAAGACGCAAGAAATATTTCATAACTACAATCAAAATAAACAATTACGACTTTCTGAAAAACAAACGATTTAATTGATGCCGTTGCAAATAAGGATTCTAAGCTGGTTGTCGTTTATGTCTTACAGGCGGTGTTACTTAGTTCTTTATCGTTAGAGTCTACGTCTGCTATAACAGTAAATTATCAAGACTAAATTTCACGAAATAAAATATTCCACAGAAACAAAGTTACGACGGCTACGTGTTTCGTGAAGCTATGTCAAAAAGGGGTGTGTTGAGAAAGTTACAGATATTTAGAAGGTTATAAAATAAACTTCTCTTTTCAGTGGATACCCACATTAGCTATAGCAAAAAGGAAAACTGGAAAGCCCTACCTCGTACACGAAGACCAACAAAACGTGTTCGATTTTTAATTAATTTAATTATTGACTTCACAGATAGGACAAAAATCTTCCGTAAACCATAAAACGAAAAGTATTTTGGAGAAATATAAAAATTATATACATCGATTGCTTGTACCCTACCTTATATGCTCATGAAATTTATAAAAGAAATTCTAATTAACCAGAAAGAAAGACGCCAAACAGACTTTGAAGATATAAAGTTGAAAAACGCGTATTCTGGGCCATTAGTAGTCGTTAAGAAGAATTTGAAGGATGTATAGGCCTATGCAATAAAAATCTTGTTAAGGAAAAGAACCAACAGGTTTATAGAGATTTACCAGTGTGAACAAAAGGAGACGATAGTGACGACTATAATATAGCCAAAATTCGTGGACCTCTATAAAATGTTCAATATAATAACGTTTATAGGCGCTAGATATTGTTTTATACAAATTATTTTGTAATCATTTTATATTTCTTTTTAAAATTATTAGAGTTATGTTTTAGTTTCTTACTTTGTTGGTTGGTGTAAGGTTGTTTAACTAGGCCAGAATAGCATTGACTGTAACATCGCCACACTACCCCTATATTTGATATTTTGTTGCGACTTACTTTATAAAAAAAATTGGTGCTTAAAATGTCATTAAAGTAAAAAAAAAGTTCTACAGTAAACGTTGGAAAAGAAAAATGTCACAAAGCAGTCAAAATATATATCATATTCATAATTATGTAACACCTAAAATTGACACTATTAATTAAAAATAGTCAAATAAAATAATCAAAAACGTTCACTTGGATACAACAAAATATTAAATGAATGACAACTTGTGCAAAACCGGCAAATTAAAGTCAAAACAACTCTTCAATTAATTAAACAACAAATAAAGTTGATTAAGTATAGGAAGCTACTTTAGTAATCTTTATTTATGACAGAGAAATACTACATGGAGACATTTAGCGAGGTTTACCAATTAAATTACGCCTTTCTGGTTATTGATCGCTTAAGAAAAAGTTATCCATCTAACAGTGTGAAGAAGTGAGCTATTGCACATTTTACATACAATATATTATAAGATAATTTTATAAGACTTACTTTACTTTAAAAAAGCACTGTATTTTGAAAAGTTACAAGGTATTTTGATTAATAAAACTACTACCTACATTATTATTTAAGCAATTTGTAACTTTAATTGTTCACCGTACGAAAGTCATTAATGTACTAAAAAGTCTCAATAAAAAGTAAGCAAATCAAAAACTTCCCAAATCTTGAATATTCCAACTTCCACCAATCTTCGACTATTTCTCGACTTTCATTATTGCAATCACTACTGTTGATATGCTTTACAAAACGTCATGTATTCTACTAGTTTACGACTTACAATATAATAACTATAATTGCCGTTATAGAAATTCTGCTACTATGAAATATGAAAATGTTAATGTATTTTTTAATTCTCATCTTAAATATCTGATATTTTTTATATACATACTATATAATTGTTTCTTATAATAATAGTAACAGAATATTAACCATTTCGTTGAGATATTCTGCTTAATTGAAATATATATAATTCTGTCTCCAAAGTTTGGTTAATTTGTTATTTATAAATTAAAACACCATGGAAGTTATATAAAATACTTGTTAAGTTTACAAAATTAATGTAAATATTCCACGACTCTGGCTGAAAGATTTATTTACATGTTTTCGCTGGTTTACCGGTATGAATTTGAAAGTTATTAATGAAAACCAGAACCATTTGGAGTATAATTTTCTTTGCCAAATTCGTCAGAAAAACATCATCTGATTTACGTAAAAATTAGGCCGCAGGCAGGTTAGTGTATGAGCCTTTTTCCATGTAAATCCTTTTAAGCTGTTTTATGAAATTAATGGATTCGAACTACGTAATAAATCACTTAGGGTGTGTAAAATCGTGCGCTTTCGTAAGGCTCTTGAAATTCCAAACATTTCTCAACCAAAAATATATTCCTATCAACAATTTCATCTGTGTGCATAAATTAAATTGTTAAACAACAACCAGGTAAATTAAAAAAAAAGAAATTGATGAAAAATAGATCCTCTAATTTTTTCGATATTATATTCTACATATAAATTTAGAATAATTTAAAAATGGTATAATAGTGCTACTAAATATTAATCGTGTTATACAGCATGTTTCAAGCAGTATAATAAGATACTTTGGATCTAGTATGTAATTGGTAACGCTTTGAGAATTCACCAAATAAGGGAAAATATCTGACATTAATGGCTAGTTTCATAATACATGTGCCAAAGATTGCTTAATGAAAGTACATTTTTAATTAAAGCTGATATTAAGATAGAACAAAAGTAAATGGTTTTTATATGGAAATTGCAATGCTACTTTATTTGAAGTTAATTTTAATTTAATGTTTCTGTGTTACGTTGTATTACAGCTTCTCTTTCTATTTTGTTGTTTATGTTGGTCCTCCCAGTAGTTTTACGCGCGTTGTAAGTATGAATTCTTTTTATTGGTAAATATATTGCGTAGCTAATTTTAGCAAGGAAGAAGAAGTGTTACTCAAACAAAACTGCAATTAGTATACTATAACTATTGTAATATCAACAGTAAATGCGTTGCATGGATCTTTTATCAAACAATATCATTTATTAGTAGAGATAAAATAGCTACGTAGTAACATTGTAGAACGCAAAATTATATGTTTGATTCTTTCTATTAAGGAGATAAGAGTATATTTTGTTAGCCTGAAACTACCAAAAAATTCAATATCATTTAACTTGTTCAAACAGTTCTCCGTATTTCTACAAACTTGCGCGGTCTTACAACAAGATCCACCTAATCCTGTGATAAGAAACTAAAGTTCGTTTGCAATATGTACTGCTTCATTTTAATATTTACAATTCTAAATAAATAAAATGATATAATTTGAGAGTGAAAATATGAAAGGGGACAAGTGCCAATACCTTACGTAAGATATACTAAAGAAAAACTTAATAAAACGGAGAAAACTATCTTTACAAAAAAAAAACACTTAAATCTGTAAAAAGGACAACAAGTAACACCAGATCTAGGTAACACATTTGCGATTGACGTAGTAGCACTGACAAGATTTGAAATCTATTTGTACTAAAACGGATTTACTAATTCTAAATTTTGAGATATTCAAAAATCTGTCTGCTATGGTTTCTATATTCTAGAATCTTATAGCTAGTCACTATCTTCAAAGCTATAGTATAATTTGCAGATGAAAAAATTTCATACAGATTTGATGGAATTAACTACTAATTACCCAAACAGTGTAACTACACCGAGAGAAAAAATTCGTTGAATTAACGCAAAATGCATACGACCAACTCCTTTTTTTAGTCACCTATTAGCAATGCATTTGAAGTGTTCACTATATAACTATCAGAATGTTAAATTTGATAGCTTCACCCAAGCAACATTTTTAGTCGTAGGAACGTAACGGCGACCATCACAAGAACTTTAAAGTTTTCGCCACCAGTCGCCGGAACGTGGTGACAACGGTCCTATTACGTGCCTGGGACCAAAATGGGGAATAATTATTCGGTAGTAGCTACGTTCCAGCGACGTCCCTGGAACTGCTTCCGCGACGTTTCCCGGACGTTACGGCTACGTAACGGCGACGTAGCAGGGTGGTGGCAGCAACTGTAATGGAACTTCTTAGTTTTCTGACACTCTCAGTCGCTCTCTGTCGCACACCTTCAGCAAAGCTTCAACTATATTCTCATCTCATTCCGTTGTCGAAGCTGGCTTGTAAACTGATGGTAGAATGTAATACTACACGTTGATGGTGTGAGTAGTAACACACAATAATTAGAAATATTAAACACGCGTTGATCATTTTAAAGGATTTCATGGGTATTAAAGTTATATGCGAATACAAGTTTTCTGACAAATATGATGATGGTACTTAGAAAAATGACAACGCGCCCTTAAAATATACGTTTTCTTAAAAAAACTTTTTTAAAAAATATACTGTACAATTTCGAAATTGTCCATCTAGGCATGTGTATCTGTTTTTAAATTATTCCTGAACATTCTAAACCAATAAATATTCATTGATTTGGTACTTTTAGTACAGCTCTCAAGAAAAATTAATTTTTAATCAGTATTATGACGTCATTCAACGTTCATGAACAGCAATGGCGTCGCAATTCTGCTCGATAAATATGGCGAATTTTGCGCAAGAGAACTTACAAGTAGTAATTACTGAAATATGCGACTTTAAAGTACATAGTACTTGATAAAAGTAATCGTGTAGTAGCAGCCACTACAAATATTTCCTTTAAAGTTATAGTTGCTACAAAGTAGTACATGGGACCAATCGGTCCACGTCCCTGTAACTTTAAAGTTGTGCAGGTTCGTTAAGACTACCATGAAGTAGCACACTACTGTAAGGTTCCCGGTGCCACTTCAAAGTTCCACGTGGAACTTAACCTAAAATTAACACATATGATTGCGGTTAGTGGTAGTGAATTATTGTAAAAATAGCTTTTTTCAAAGTTCTGGCTACGAAAGAGAAGAATGGAGAAATGGGAGAACGACAAAGTATTGTACTGGCCGCACAACTCAAATCATTCACGTAGCGAGACTTTAAGATGCAATCCCGCCAATGCTCCAGAGGAGAGTTGGGTACATTATTCGTACATCATAAAATTATCGAATATTAACAACTTTAAAGATGCCTTACAGACCGAAAAACAATTAATCGGCTTTAGCATATGCAGTAGATCATTGATTGAACTGTCGATTACTCTATGCAATAAAGACCATTCTCTAAGCTGTTGCGAGAATGAAATTTTTGACGAATATACTATTATTTCGTCTTTATAATCAACGTCATATTTAGGAACAAATAACTCATCATAGCCCTAATAATTGTAGATTTTATCTTTAAAATTTTCAACAAATTTCACATCATCTTCGTTATAGTTATTATTTCCGACTTCACATCCTCTTACTTCTGGTTCTGCTTGACAGGCTTGTCCACTGTTAGTCGTTTGAACTGATGACACTGATGCTTTTGCAATAGTTATATTTTTCCTGTGGCTATAATGTACGGAAATGTCGCCATTACAATGAAGAGCGTTCAGCTGAAGCCTCAGTGTTCGATAAAATATCGACGAATGTCTATAGGCTTTCTGTTGCCACGAATTTTGTTTTCAGACGCCATGATTTCGAACGCAGTTTCATTTCACAGACACGAGCGATACTTATTGGTGAGTGCCTTTGTTATTAAAGTCGATGAAGTGAAACTTACCTTGTAGTAATATTTTAAAAGTAACTGCAACTATGTAGTCGCTCTGAATTTATACGGAAGTGAAAATTACCTGTAAGTAACATCTCGGAGTAGTAAGAACGCCGAAATTACTATAAATATTACTAAAGAGTTCCGTAACTTTGAAGTAATTAATACATGTTCCGATAACGTAGCAAAAACTTTGAGCGTAACTTTCAAGGAGTGCTAACTTTAAAGTCACACTTCAGTAATACAAGATGGTTATGGCCACTATCGTTTTCTACTTTAAAGTTCCAATAACTTTAAAGTAATCTTATTTAGTAGCCGTGTGGTTCCAAATACGTTAAGAGCTACTAAGAAGTTATGGGACCATAGAGGACCTACTACTAGTCACAGTTACGTGACTGCTACTAATAAGATCTGAATTATAGTAAATTTTACTGCTAAGTCAAATATTTAGTAGCAGTTACGTAACAGTTACCGAGTCCAAGTTCCGGTCTCAGTTCCCGTCACTTTGATGCTGCTTGGGCAGTCAAGAAAAAATATTATTACATTCAATGCGCGACAAAGTTTTCAGGATACATATTTTTGTTCAGAATAGACATAAATGACATGTTAACATAAAAATTTGATAAGTTCATACAATGCAAATTTGTGTACTGGAAAGATGATGAAATATTCAAATAACAGAAAGCTGAATTTGTGTCAACTATTCTTTTCTCTCAACTTAAGAGACAGGAATGTCAAAATAACAAAAGAAGCATATTGAGTTTATTCATTTTTTACATTTAAAGAATCTCCCAAGTTGTTTGAATTAACATTTAAGTTTGTTAAAACGACTAAGTAATGTTTTAAAGCAATGCATACTTTAGTATATTCAAGATATACTTACCTTAATCCAACTTACGAGTTTTGTTGAATGAAGAATTTTCTGCTGTTAAATCAAGACTTGTGATATGTTGACTATACTTTCTATTGTTGTTAATGTAACATTATACAGGGCGTGTAAATAGCATGAAATGGGATTATGTAGAAACGGTTTGACATATAGATTTGAAATTTGGTGTGGTTTAATTATACATACTTATCCATATTTTTTTTGCAAGTTTAATTTATTTTGTTCGACTGGTATTTATCAGAGTCAGCCATCTTGCAATTTTTTAAATGACAACCAAAATTTAATTTGGTTTCTCAAGAAGAGAATGTACAATTTGAGCAGTGATTGTAACTCACTTTTGTATTTGACATGGAAGTCCACATGAGAAAAACACTTATTCGAATTGCTTTATGATATTCCATATTGTAATTACCAGTCAAATGACAACTAATTAAATCTAGGTTGTCATTTAAAGAAATTCAAGATGGCCAACTTCGACAAACACCAGCCGTATAAAACAAATAAAACTCATATCAGAATGCCAAATCTAAATGTCAAACCGTTTGTACATAATCCAGTTTCAAGCAATATTATTTACGCACCCGTATATTACGCAATATACATATTTCCCAAAATTTCGCGCCAAAAGGAATATTGCATTTCCGATTTCTAACATTATTTTATTAAAAATATCGAGAATGCAAACTATACTTGGTGTGCACTTTGAATCATTGTATTTTTTCATTTTTGTGATAAAATTTGATCTAAAATGCTGGGCAAGTGTGTGATGAAAAGTAAAGCAATGTTGGCATTTGTATAATGTAGATATTTGTTAAAGCTACACATTTGTTGGCATTCTCTAGAGTTTATAAACAGACAATAAAGTGCAAGTTTATACTCTGATAACATATTCGAAATGCAGATAAAAGTATAATCAAACGTCAAGAGATCGTAAAGGCATGTAATATATATTATATTGTAGTACAAAAAAATTCTAGCCTTAACTATAGTTATAAGTTTTATATTTATCCATGTAATATCGATTATATCACTGAGTTGTGCTTAAAGTAATGCTTATGTTTGAATACACTTATATTCAAGCTGTTTGTTTGTTGATATTTAACGAAGTAAAAATAATATAAATGTAAATTATCACTTCTTTAAAAGGTTATGGAGGAAACATAGTTAAACCAGAAATTCAAACAATATTTTTATTTATAATGAATATGTAACATACTTCTATTGCAAGTATTAGACATTGACTGCGGTGAATCAACAATAGGTACACTTTGTATGTCAACTGTAATAGAGTTACCAGTGGATGTAGTATTGAAGTTTGTTTGGTTATGTTTAGATACCACGTGTTTTATATAAGATCCTATTGTTTGAAAAGATCTTGAACAATCTGTATATTTACAATTGAATACTCTAGAAAAGCAAATCTGTTTTATTTTAATATGTTTTACTAGTATATGAGATAACTTAAAATTACTGTTACAAAACGGACAAGGAACCATTATGAGCTATCAGAAGGACGTTACAAATGAACTAAATACTATTCTTATACTTACACTAATTAAGATTCTAGCTACAACAAGAAAATAACAAATATAACTCTAAAAAAAAATTAAAATGGTTTCGTAAATATTTAATACAACATATAACACATGTTATTTAAATTCTTTCAATTTCATAGATTAATGTTTCTACATAGGGTATTCTTACGTCAAAAGCTGTTGTAATTCCATACACAGTTCTTTGAATAAGTTGCCAAATGTGCTGTGACTGGACTGGATATTCGGCATTTAAAACGTAAAACGCCTTAAATGTCAAGTCGAAACACTGCAGTACTGAATTTGCCTTGTGAATATTAATATCTATAACTAAGTACGAATCGAAATTCTTTAATGTATTACCGATGACAATTATATACGGCTGCATCCTGCATCCCCTTTTCTGGTATTCAGTTCTTCGTTTTTCGATGAAAGTTTCAATGTCAGAGTGAACCTATAACAAATTAATTTTGTTAAAAACTTTGCTTCTGTATTAACTCCTATAGTAAAAGTCAGCGTAATACATACACTATTAATTTATTGACAGATATGTATTTAAAATGATTGCACAACACAACTGACTCAGAAATAAGCCAGGTATTTATTTATTTTAAATATTATTTTTTATACGTTTTTAAGTTTTTTCTTTTTGAAATATAGATTCGTGTTATTTTGTGTGTAGTAATGGATTACTTATCTATCTATATGAGCTCTGTAGCTTTCAAACTATAATTTATTCAAATATTTTAAAGAATACACTTCCTATCTTTTATTTAGGAAATTTCATACCTTCAAGTGATTAATTAGAGTTGATTGACATTCTGAAATGGAAAATATCCAGGACTTAAATCTTCGCTTTGGTGGAAACAGACCCGCTAACAATGATATTTGCAGCGCATGTTTTTCGTCTGCAATGAATAAAATATATAAGTAAGCACTTATATATCAATCAAAACATATAGTATTATAAATACCCTCTGTTGTGTCTCCTTTTAATTACTGTGTGCTTGTCAACATTATTCTTTATCTGACATATCTTACTGAAAAAAGTGTCCCACTTTTTGTATATTTCCATTGAATTCTCTGAAAACATTTTCTTGAAATCTTCTTCTATCTGCAATAATATCCAATTTGAAATATTTAAAACCGCGTATTCATATTATTCTAACCAGTTCAGAAGCACGTTTTCTTTTCAAAATCGGCAACTTTTCTAAAAATTCTGCTACCATAGAAACTTTACTTTTACGTCTGATATCATATGTTATTGACCAGTGTTCTAGAACAGATATCCACGGTTCCTCGTAATATTTTAACCAAGTGATACTTTCCAGTATTTGGTCTGAAAATAATATCTAAATTCACTTGAATTTCTAAAAAGCATACTTGGTAATTATACTGCTTTTTATAAATTAAACAGTATATAGTGATATGCGTAGTTTGATTAAGCTTCTCTATGTATTGCATATCAAACTAAATTATAATTTAATGTCCTAATGGTTTATAAAGTACTGAGGAAATACAACATTTTTTCTGTTTTTTTTTATTTCCTTTGGCAAGTGTACCAGGTCTTGCTGTGAGCCACATTTCGTGCTCCACTTTTCAATATCTTCCATAACTAAATGTAGATATATATATAATTTTAATACTAAATGAAGAAAAAAAACATATTTTAAAATATCGATATATAAAATCACTATATGTTGAAGAAATATAAAATATCCTACAATGAACAATTTTATGATATAAGACTAAAACAGTTAATTTAGTAAAACATAAATTCAGATCTAGTATTACATATTTTAAGATACAGATTCACTGTTCTAATAAAAAATCACAACTCATTCTCTTGTTTAATGGAAATTATCTGATATTTTCATTATGTATTCATTCGTATTTACATATAATTAAACTCTAAAACATTATAATAATGTTAATAGTTTTTACGTAAGTACCCCTATATAAATAATAAATTATGTATTTGCAGGTATGCTTACCTTGAAAAGTCCCCACAACGGAAGAACATCCCCCACTCGTCTAATACATTTCGTATTTCTTCATCAACCATTGGAAAAATATGATAATTCACTAATAAACATAAAAAAATGTTTTCGTGTAAAATATCAAAGTAGATATGTATATTAATTTTACCTCAGATTTAAAAATTACCAAGGCAGCCATAATTACGCACTGTATAACTGCAAACATATTACTGATACACGTATTCTATCAAAACTGGGTATTTTCTTATGCATTCATGGTTACGGGTTGGAAAGGGTGATGCGTGCATGCATGGTTATTTGCTTCTTACCGTTTACACGCATATAGAGATTTGTTAGATCATGTCTAATTTTAGCACCATTCCAAGGAATAAGCAGTATTGTTATCCCAAATATGTAAGCCGATGTATTCAACAACGAAATGTAT
Organism: Amphimallon solstitiale; assembly: GCA_963170755.1. Lineage (NCBI taxonomy): Eukaryota > Metazoa > Arthropoda > Insecta > Coleoptera > Scarabaeidae > Amphimallon > Amphimallon solstitiale. Next base: position 36,921,022 of record OY720679.1, read on the forward strand.
TCAGTTAATAAAAATAACATAACATTTTTAATACTTTCTCAGGATATTACGTATTGTTATAACAACAACTTTGATAGTTTCGTTTAATGTATTACATTTCTTAATTTAACTATTGTGTTTTTGTATTCCTTATTTCTTCATCTAACAGTTCAAACCTTTTAGATGAAATAAAATAATTTGAAGTTCGTCTTAGTGTTTACTCAACTTATTACTTTCAGTCAAATGAACGCAATTTTAGTCCCTCCAACTTCATGAGAAATGACATTCATCATTTTCTTGATTCAACCGATTCATTTTTCTCGGTGTATATACAATTTAATGCTGCTAATAGCACTTGCATGAAAAACATAATCTATTTTTATTTTATATATAATATATTTATCACACCAGATTACTAAATTTCTCTGGTCTGTAGTTCACTTATTCCACATCCTCATGCCATATGCATATATTGGTGACGTTTGTATCGCCTAAGGGTAAACCATAGTTACAAAACGACACCTGTGATAAATAAAACGTTTTGAAATGAGTCAGTATGATAGTAACAGTGGAAGATCCATGTACTTATAAATAACATGTTGTGCTAGCAGGCCTTTATGGTGGTGGGTTCTAACTTGTTTCCATCATGACGGCTTGCTCGTATTTCACACTGTAGCTTATCACATAGACTATAAGTATCCACGCGTGGAGGACAAAACTAAGATTGTCAAAATCTGTCCTAGAAATATAATGATAAAATTAACAAAAATGTAACATTAAATTGAGGGCACCTATCCTTGAAACCTCTGAATATCCTTTTTATGTTTAAATCCGGATTAATCTATTGTTGTTGTCTGACGTTGCTCATGAGTGGTGCGCAACCTCTATGGGTACTGAATTTATGTAGTTTCAATAAGAAGATCGCTATCTTCGGAAAAATTTGCTTGTCCACATAATGTTTCACCCAACTACTACGTCGATTTTCTTTTTAGTCATAAGAAAAGTGTCTAAAAAAGTTTTCTTATAAGTTTCCTGTCTCATTTCCATTTGAGTGGTTGTAATTGCCATGACGGCGTCTTTTAACTATTGCGAAGATTATGTATATGTTGCTTGAGTTTTGTTGTCCTTTTGAAAACAATCTCTTAAGAGAAGAGCAAATTCCTAAAAGCAGACTTCCAAGTTGAAGGTTATGTTTACTTTTTGCTGCATAGCTTTAGCAGGTTTTATTTTACGTTTAAACATTTCATTTGACTGTTCACTACACTTAAATCGTTTTGCAATCCTCGAAGCATCTTTTGGGATGGTTTTCTGAATTTGTTTCTCTTAAAATCCTAACATATGCACAAGAGAAAGAAGCGACACTTTTCACTAATAGCATGTGGCACATACCACTTTTCTATTGAAACTGCCAGCGGCATATTTACCGATAACACCAACTCATTTATTAAAAATTGTCACTTATCTCCTTTCGATTTTCCACTCTTCAATTATAGATCGAAATTTTATAAGCAATTTGCCAATAAGACAGCATATTACGCGAGGTTACATGGTTCCTGTCTTTAAAGCAAGTATTAAAGGCGATTAAAATGAGAAAATCGCGACTTTGGCCTAAAGTAATTTTTAAATTAACTTTAAATTCAGTGTAAAATTAGAAACCAATTTTGAATGCCAAAGTCAACTTTGAAATTAAAAAGTTGATTTGGAATCGACCGGAATTCATGTTTGTAAGCTTGGAAGCAAAAAAATATTTAGCCAAATTTTTGCTATAGCAGAGAAACTTAGAATCCAACAAAGTGCCTTAAAAATATTTATGAAAGCATTATAAACTTATAATATTCCAAGCTTTTTTATTGTTGTATACATGAATGGCAAGTCGAAAGAAGATTTTTCACTCGTTTCATTTCCTTGTCGCATTTTTTACTTTCTTTCATTGGTCTACTAGTACACTATTGTAATTTTACTATTCCTTAATTTCGTAGACCTTTCAACATTCTTTTCTGTTTTGCAAGCACTTACCAAATCTGCTTTACTCTGCGTCTATGTAATGTATTTAAACCACATAAATTGTATTTGTTCAGTTTATTTTTGATGTTGCGTCTTCACTTTTTATCATTTCCGAATGTCATAATATCGTATTGTACAGTGTATGGTAGCCCAGACTTCAACTGTTTGCATTCACGTCTCCTACAATCATATGATGTCGACGCTTGGCATCTGTATAAAATTTACCAACATACTTGTAAACATTGTACATCCACATAACTAATCGAATAATTTTACTTAAATCAACGCCACTTCTTTTGATAATAAATCACAAGCTCTAATCTATTTTTAATTAAAAATTACATATTTAATTGTTCTAGTTGCTGTAAGTGTCCTAATCTTCCCTCGTCGTTGAGACTATTTCCTGCCTAACCACTTTAGTTGTATGGGTCGATTACCCAAACAGACGATACACGTCATAAAGAATAATTTCGGTCCAAGTAACATTAAAGTACAATAATACCTACTAATCCTAATATTATTCTAGCTTCCGGTAACGTTTTATGTTACCAGAACTGTACGCCGTTGCAACATATAAAATGGTAACATTTTATTCTGTCAAATGTCATATACTGTCATAGTTGTTTACATTTTTCAGTCACTTCATTATCATACGTATTTCTTCCATTTTTACTATATTTATACGCCGATTTCATTTTTAACAATCAGTTGTTTTCACAACTAAATCATGCCTAAACCGTTAGGTAAGCAAGCGAAAGAAATAATTCTCTCTTTAATCGAGTATTTTGAAAAAGAACGCGATAATAATGCGCCATTGCTACCCCTAACAGTTCGAGAGGTAATATTTTCTGTTATTTTTAGTTTATACAATAAACGTTTTAATAATAATATTTTTCATTTAGAGAGTAGCAAGTGCTTTAAATATTCACATAGCAACTGTAAATAAAATATCATCTACATCAAAACAGGGGGTTGGACCATCTAGCCCAAAGTGAAAACGGCCTAGAAGTAAGTCTGTTGTAAATGTTGATGACTTTACTCAGTGTGCAATAAGAAATACAGTATATGACATGTATAGAAACAGTAAGTTCTTAAGGATTTACGTTTATAAAATTAATATTTGAGTTTTTTACAGAACAACATATCACGCTTCATTCACTGAATATTACTCTTAAAGAAAAGGAACTCTTTTCTGGTGGCAAGTCATCTTTACGAACAGTATTACACAATATTGGTTTTAATTACAAGAGGGATGATCCTAAACGAGCTTTAATGGAACTACCACAAATTATATTAAAACGTGTTACATTCTTGCAACAATATGTTCGTATGAAACATGAAAATGTTCGCCAGTTTGTGTTCCTTGATGAAACCTGGGTTTTCCAAGATGGAACAATTCGTAAATCTTGGCAAAATGAATCTATAGAAACCACAAAAGCTTCAAAAGTAGGTGGCAAAAGGTACATTATATTTCTAAGAATAACATATTCTTATCTTATGTATATTTATTATATTATCTTGTTTTAGATATATTGTATTACATGCAGGTAGTTCTAATGGATTTATTCCTGGAGCAGACCTAATATTTCCGACAAATAGTCAGTATTTAGATTATCACGGTGATATGAACAGAGACAACTTTTTATACTGGTTTGAACACCAACTTCTTATAAGTTTAAAAGAGCCGTTCATAATTGTTTTGGATAATGCCAGTTACCACAGTATTATTCATAATAAAAGTCCAACATCATCTGCCACTAAAAATGAAATTCAGACATGGCTCACCAATAATAACATTGACTATGACGGAGCTGCTTTAAAAATACAATTACTGGATTTAGTTAAACGGTTAGTACATATATATTTAATTAGTTTATTCAATAATTTCATTTATATCTTTATGTAAACCACCAACTATATATGAAACCGATGATTTAGCAGAGAAGTATGGGCACGTAGTTCTTCGACTTCCACCCTACCATTGTATATTTAACCCCATAGAACTAGTGTGGGGAATAACAAAAACATACTATAACAATCACATTGGAAAATATGGTAGAAAAGTGGACGAATGCATAAAACTGTGGAAAGAGGCATTAACACAAGTAACCCCAGACATTTGGGCAAATAGCGTTAACCACTGTGAAACTGAAATTCAAAAATGGTGGGATAGAGAAGTAGGTTTTGAGAGACAAGATATATTACCTTTTATAATTAATATAAATGATTCCGATTCAGAAGACAGTGTTAAAGGATGAAGAAAACTAGCATTTCAACTTAATATTATTTTCTTTTTATCATATGCTTATCGCAATGTTACGAGTTTTTTAATCACTAATATGTATAATGATATATAGATTTTGTGTATATTATTTTTGTGAATGTAGTCTAAAATAAATAAACTCACATGTATTTAGAATTTGTTTATATTTTTTGTAGACATAGTCGAATAATTTAAAACATATTAATAGTATTTGCTAATATCTTAAAATGTCAACCTAGTCCTAACCACAGATTATTTTCAAAGTACAGCTTGCTCAAAGCAACGTTATTTGTCAACACTGTTATGACATCACAGTGACGTTTCATATGACGTGTATCGCCTGTTTGGGTAATTGACCTATTATTGCGTATTATTACGAGTATATTGTGCATTTCACATATTTTTGTATTTTACTCTATTTCATATTAAGAAGGCATAATTCAAATATTCCGCCAAAACCTGGAGTACAGTTTAATATGCAGTAATATATAAACAATTTAGAATATAGTAATTTGTCAACAACTTTAAATGTTATTATTTTTCCTTATGAATATTTATATAATGATTGCCTTTACTAGTAGGGCTTAGTTTTGTCGATAAGACTTCAACGAATACTTGCCATGCACTCCCTATAATTATACTTGCATCAATCCAAACGTTTTCTATGTGCTTCCTTCATTCAGTCGTATTTCATCTAAGAAAAATATTGCCCGACCATCATCATCTGTATTGTTTTTGTTCTCATATATTTTCTTCTCCACCTAATTTCAACTTTTTCTATTAGTAAATTTTTCCTGTTACGTTTGAATGAGTTTCAAGAAGCTCTATAGAGTTGCTCAGCTTATTTTTGGTATAGTCTCGTCCATAGTTATTTCTGCCATGACCTTATTAATTGTTGGAAGTACATTTTAAAAAAGAAACAGTGAAAATATAATTGTAGAGTATTTTACTCTTGTAGAGTATTTTTGTTTAACAAATTCTCGAAGTTTCAAATGTCTTCCCAATCGCTCTCTAATTAATTCGTCCGTTTCTTTATATTATTTAATTATGCGATACGTACTCTTTGTATTACAAGCCATATAATACATGTTTTTATATATTATCAAAACCTATATCTTCCTTGGTGTTTTGGAGGTGTTTATTACAATATCTGTCCTTCCCATAATTGGAATTTTTACTGTTAATATTTTATACATACTTCAAATGGTTTGGTTTTTTTAATGTTCGTATTGTACTTAAAATTATGGATTTTATTTAATAACACAGTAAAATATAACGAACCAAATCAAGAATGTAAGAGAACAGAACTAAACTAAGAAAAGTTAATGCCGATAATTTTTTCAGTTTATAAATTTTTAGTATTGGATGGCACGCAAGTGGATAATATCTGCCTAGTGGCAACGTTGAACGGATCCTTGCGGTATCCAAGAAACTCTGACTAAAGCCGCAATTGTTGATCTGTCGGCTGATGATCTCCGATTATTATGTTTTCATCTCTAAAAGGTTTTATTGCCTTATTACTTGGCTACACTACACTGACAAGGCGAATGAGTCTGAGACACGTCTATTCAGTTGCATTTCAACAGATTTACCCAATTACCCTGTTTTCCTAATATATATAACAATTGTGAAAAAAGAGAAGATGAAAGTTTTGTTTAAATTTTCAGCTTGTTATTCTGGAGCTGAAATTAAATCGAGGTTGTTGAATGAATGTTATAATTTTAAGATTTTTGTGCCTTGATGAATTTCTTTCTGCGGGTTTATCCTACTTATTTAAGCCATTCGTGAAGTGCTGTGATGGGCAAGAATACTGCAAGCGATGCCTTTTCCTGGGCTACTTTAATGATTTGTTTGCAGTTTATATATTGGACATATTTTTTATGAACTATTATTTTAGAAATTTGAAATATGTCGAAGAATTATCAAACACGCAGCAGAAAAAAAAAAGAAATATGCGGTGGTACGTATGTTTATTATGTATTTTGTTCAAAAACAGTTGCATATACTCTTTTTTCGATCTCTAAATAACAATTCATGAATAATTTATCCCGAAATAAATTGGGTTCGCTTAAAATCTAGCCTTAGATTGAATTCCGGAATACACCCTCTCTGGTGTACGACTCGCAATCTCCCGACTGATGGGGGGTGATATATGATATATCCGCCATCTAAAAATAGTTTAAACTAACGCCCCTGTAAGCGATGTCCCACTTTGACATCTAATCCTGGGATATTTCGTCTGGTAGTGATAGGCATGTCACCTATTCGTTTCATCTAGACTGGCTTCTGATTGAAACTGGCTCAACCGTCAGTGAAATTGCAAACACGCTGCCGTTAGTCTACGCAAATACTCGTTCGTAAGCGCCACGGTAAACATCGCGAATATTCGACGTGGACAATTGGAATGCAAGAAGGCAACCGAATTTGAAATTGCATTCCTAAAATATACACCTGATAAGATTAATTCCGCGTCGACTGACTTCTCCATCGCTGGGAAATTGTTGATTTCTCCGCGTATTATACTTCTTTCGATTTTATTTTCAGGTTACCGAAGACGGTTGTACAATCTGGTTTGTTTCCCGTTCCAAATTGTATGAGCACTCTGTCTAAAGTAATCTTTATCATATAACATATTTCAGCAATGACGTATATTATTATTTTGTAACGAAAATGTCATTCCTTTTAAGTTCCGGAACACATCAAAAGCCATACGTACACATTACATTTATGAAAGAAACGAACAAAAGTATTTGTCAACTGTCCGTATTTGTCGGAAAATTTTCATATTCATACAGTACACTTGTCCCGCTAGTTACTTGGCTATAGTTGCGGCAAAACGTTACACTAATATTGAAATTAAATTATAAAAATGTCGACAGTAAGATTCGAACATCTATTTTTAAATACAATCTAAAACTTTATAAACATAAGTAGTTATTTAATTTTGCTATTAACAATAAGTGTCGATTGTGAAGAATATAATCTTCAGTAATTCTAAACAACACTTTTTCGAGAAGCGAGTTAATAATTTTATTTATGTTTCTTTCGATCTCTCTATCGTCTTGTTGTTCCCTCCACTGTCTTACTTCAAAATCTAGTTTAGCTTTTTGGTATGACAATTCTTCTTCCTGATGTTTCATGTTGTCAGAATGTTGGTGTTTCTTGGTTCACTTTCTTTTTCTTTTTGTCTGTTTGTCGTTTCTTTTTGACCTAATTCTTTTATCACTCTTTTGTTATAACTGCATTTTTTGCTAGTTGAATTTCATTTGTTTTTTCTGGAGACCGTACATAATTATGGATGTCTACAGGATAATGCGATACGAGATATATCATTAGTTTGCTGTAGTACTTCAACTTCTTCCAAAAATAATTGTGCGGTTTATGGACGGTGTACACTCACTAACACATTGCGAGCCCCTGTTCAAAATATTTAAATTAATGACTATTTACTCCTTATACATGTATAAACTGATAGTGTACATAAGAAACAGTGATATTAAGAAATACAAAGACTATCGTTCCTACAATACTAGGGGCAATGAGTTTTTAAGACCGGCTTTTCAGCGACTGTGCATATCACAACGTAGAACAGACTATATAGAACCTCTGTGTTCTATTAAACTGCCTACGGATATAAAAAATGAAACTAACGTTAAGGTTTTTCAAAGGAAATAATCACAGTTCTTCGTGAATAATCCATTTTATTCAGTTTCACAATTTATAGATACTTAATGCTTTGTTATGTATGACATGCCTAATAATGTATGTACATTATTATTGTACCTGCATTTTAAAGGTTAAAATAGATATTATTATTATTATAATCTTACACTTCTCCCTGAGTTATATTCTAATACTAAATCTTCTTCGAGTGGTTGCATGCAGCGTCATGGATAGCCTTTGCAGCCGCTACCTCACCTTTTTAATGTCTAGTACTTTTTGTAACGGGCACCTTTGCCAGATGTTTCCGACATTTTGCCTTACAACCTGCTTATAATTACACCATACGGTTAGCAAAAGTCGCATGGTATCACCCTATTCTGCTTGTAACCGTTCTTTTCTAGTTTCTGTGGCTTTCTCAGAGACGTATTTTCGAAATTTAGTCACATGTTCCAATGTGTCGTCTCTTAGAAGACGCACACTGAAACTTTAGTATCTGAAAAAATTTTAGCAGCATAGTAGCTTTGCAACATCTCAAATTTGATACCAATTCAATTTCGTGGCGCATATCGGTTGCGAGAGTGACGCAACCATAACTATATAGTACTTATATTTCATTCTTCTTTTTTTTTTACACCCGAGACCTTGATTACTTAATTACGTCTGCCAGAACCAGATTCTGTTTCATAAATGATTATTTGCTGTTATAAGTGTTTTCTATATTCTTCTTCTTCTTCTTTTAGCTAGGGTGTTCCCCTATTTGCCTGGCCTGTTTCTATTCAGCGGATGAGGAAAACCAACTTTGTCCCCATCTCTTGGGAGGCCATCCTTGCATTCTCTCGACATGGTCATTTCATTTCTTCCTTCTTCGCTTACTCCACTTCACCACATCCTGCACTCCGCATCCTTCTCTTATGGATCTACTCGTCTGTCTATCTCGTAACGTGACATTCGCTATTTTTCTGAGAATCTTCATTTCTACTGTTCTAATTTTTTGTTTAGCTTTCTTGGTATCTGCTCTTATCTCCGTGGAGTATGTTAGTACTGGGCGAACCATAGCTTTGTATACTCGTACCTTACTTTCCTTAGTAAGGTATTTGTTCCGCCAGACCATTGTGTTTAGATACACGATTACTTGTGTCGCCTTCATTGCCTGTTGTTGAACCTCCGTTCGCAGGTCTCTTTGACTCGTTTCCTCGACACCAAGATACTAGTTTACAACGAACTGGCTGCTTACATATTACCATGCACTTAGTTTTGTCTTTGGAGATGTTCATATTATATTTTTTGCCGGTAATGTTGAATTGATGCAAAAGTCTTTGTAACTTATCTTCGCTGTCTGCTAGGAGCACTGCATCATCGGCGTAGCGTACTATGTTCACGTTGTAGGGTAACCATCTTTTCCCTTTATTGATTCTATCATACGGTCCATTACTAAATTGAATAAGAAGGGGCTCAACGAATCCCCTTGTCGTATTCCAATGTTTATTTTGATTGGTTCTGTAATTCCATCAGATGTTTTGATTCTAGTCGACGTGTTAGTGTTAATATTATTGACTAATTCCACAAGGGTTTGTGGTACGTTATGTTCATGTAAAATTTTCAAGACGTCGTTTTTTCTCACACGGTCGAAAGCCTTGCTGAAATCCAGGAAGCACAAAAATAGCGGGTTATTATATTCGATTGATTTTTCTACCAACTGGCGTATGATGAAAATGGCATCTGTTGTACTACGATTCTTTCTGAACCCCTGTTTCTCCTCTGATATTTGTATTGTTTCTTGCAATAACTTTCTAATTATGGATGTAAACAATTTAAGGATTGTATTCAACAGAGTAAATCCTCGGTAATTGTCCTGTGTCTTCATTATATATACCATCCGGACCCGGAGATTTTCGTGATTTTAGCTTTTTTATGGATTCTTGTATTATTTCTCTAGTAAGATATACCGAGGTCTTGTTATGATGTCTTTGTTCGATATTTTCCAAGCTATCCTCTTGAATTTTATATACCTGACTGAAATATTCATGCCATTGTTCAATTTTTTATTTTTTATGTTCTGCTACTTCCTCTTTCTGGTTTCGCAACGTCTTCCAAATATTTCTTTGGGTTTTCTATATTACTTTCATCAAATCAACAGATTAATAATATCACTAGCTGACCCGGCAGACGTTGTTCTGCCCTTTCCACCCAAGTTTAGTATTCTACTAAGAGAAGATGTATAATATCAGATGGCGGCATTACCAAAACGATTGTGTTGACCACCCGAACATTTTGTATACATATAAATCATATAGGTTTATAAATATAAAATTTGTTGATAACTCGACCATCAGGTCCATCAGGTTTTATGATTTCCTTTTTTTGATACTAAAACAATATATATTATGAATATGAGTTATTTTGGTCCATAAATATAGAATGTGTTAATAACATGACTACAGCGCCCCTATCAGATCTTAGTATAGCTATGAACCATCGTCTTGACAAAACAAGTATATATCGTGACTATGACCTCAATCGATCAAGTGGTTCAAAAGTTATACGATAACTAACAGATATTTTTTTCAATTGAAAACATTCAATTGAAAGTTATTTCCATCTCGGGAGCATAACAAAGAAAACAAACACGAATAAACCAAATATATCGTTTCTATCGTCAGTTATGATCAAGAGTGCTTACAAAAATTATGATTTTTGTAGTTTGTCCAAATTTTCCGACTTTCCTATGAAATTTTCCCGATTTTTTTGGTGAAAACGACCATAACGAAAAAAACAAAAAAGAATTATGTACATCCATCGTTCGAATCGTAAGTTATGATCTTGATTTCATACAAAAATCCAATACACAAAAGCACTATCAGTTTCTCCAGAATTTTCCGGACAACTTTTACAAGTTTTCTAAAAACCTTATTCGAACTACTACGAATATTTTTTTAAAATAATAGCCAAATCGGTGGAGCCTTTCTCAAATGATGCGCTTACCAACGAACAGCGTATTTATATAGATTATTGTTATTATTCTATACAACAATAAAAAATAAATACGTTTAATCTGTCACTAACTTATTTGAAAGTTACCCTGAGCAATTCGGAAGCTACATAATACTTTTTTGCAACAAAATTAATAGAATTTCCGAAATATCAATAAAATTCATATTGTTTAATAGTTTCAGCGTATGCAATTTTGCTTTATACATTTTTATTTGTATATGAAACACTGGAATAAATGCCATATCAATTAATATAACCTTTTTTCGAACGAATAGTATTTATTTATAGCAAAAAATGCGTTAAACAAATCAACTGTAAAGTTAATATTAATTAAATAAATAAAAACATGTACGAGGGACAAGCTGAAATTATTGAGAATGAAGAACACGGTTAATATTTTCTAGAATTTCATTTTGAATATGCTTAAAATAATTCCCATCAGCAATGATACACTTGACCATTCTTTCTTTCTACTGTATAAAAGCTCCCAACTAATCTTCTTTTGGAATACCTTCAAAATAAGTGTGAACTTCCGTATCAATCTCTTCTCCCGACGAAAACCTTCTACCCCTTAAATGGCGTTTAAGTCCAAAACAAATAGCCAAAAGTCACACATTGCTAAATCAGGTGAGTACGGCGCATGTCCTATTACTTTTATATTTTTTTCAGCTAAACATTGCAGAGTTAAAACTGCTGTATGGGACGATACATTAAAAGGGTGGAGCATAATTCCCTTGTCTGGAACTCTACTGAACACTTCAGGCATACATTTTTCAGTGTACCACTTAGCTATAACTATCTTTTGTCCATCTAGTTTAATTGCATTTACTAAGCCGTACTTTTGAGAAATACCGCATGCATAGCCTTTTTCATAGCTCGCTGATTCTTAGTCATTGTAAGAGTTTTCACATCTTCGTGAATCCATACACGACTCTCTTGGCGGGTAGGACGGTCGAAAAGGGAATATAGTTTCGTCACCTGGTGCTCGCCATTATTTAAAAAATTTAAAGTTTTATGAGAAATTCTCACACACTCTACTTCTTGGAAGTCAGAAAGATGATGTGATACAAAACGACTTACCACTTTTTCTAAATGCAGGTAATATCATGGTACAAGGAAACAAGTTATGCTCTTGCGCATCTCTGGATGACGCGCATTCGACCTCTAGTACTACCAGTTCAATAAAGTTGTGAATTCACAGGACACTATTTCAATAAAGTCCTTTTTAACTGAAATGGAAATTTTGTAATGTAAAAAATAATGATAGGAATAATCTTAAAAGTGAGAAATATATAGGCAGCATAATGTTAGTTTGTTGACAAATAAATTGAAGGCTGCTGGGGGTGTAGGGATGGTAATAAAATTGATTATAATTTATATAAATTTTTATATTAATTTTTTAAATAAAACTTACCTCCTTTTTAATTATGCTTTAGAAAAATAAATTTATTTAAAAATAAATGCGTTACATTTTATAGTAGCCAAAAAATATTAAATACGTTAATTATTAATCTTTAACTAGAGGACTTAATTATTTTTAATCTTCAATATGTACATAATACAATTCAAATAAAAACTAATTTTACTTGGAGCGTGTAAATTCTTCAACAAAAAGATTTTTGTAGTAATTACAGTTTACTAAAAAACAAATATAATAGGTAGGAATATTTATATGTAGTTAGTAATTAACAATGTTTTATTTTTATATCATTTAGAATATATAATAATAATATGTGAAAATGTTTTCTTATGCTCATACTTAGGTTTGAATCATTTTATCTGTAGGGTATAATAAACAAACAAAAAAATTATTTGAAAAATAAGGGTGAATTCAGAAGGACTAAAATACAGTTTTTTACTAGCTTAAAACACGTTTTCTTTTCCTTGTTTTCATTTTCAAACGTGTTAAACTTAATTTTTCATTAATTGTTTTCAATGTAATATACATCAGGGTTCGAACAAAAGCTAAAATCACTTTTTGGTAATGCACTAAAAAACTTAATAAATATGAACTAAAACAATGTCCTACACTAAAATAGAAACTTTCGACTATAAATATAATAATAATGTCTGTTATAATAATAAAAAAAGCATATATTAATCCGGACAAATCACAAAATAACCTTACGCACAACGTAAACACAAACATAAACATAAATGGCGCCTCTTTCAACTATGACGCGCATTCGACCTGCGCGATGTGCACGAGTTTTGGTTTTGGGAAGAGCATGTTTCCTTGTGCCACGGGTAATATAAGATCGTTTTAACAGCTAGGGATTCAATTTTAAGTTATGCTCTATTACCGCATAAATGGCTTTATTGTCCTCTTATTTTTTTTTTAAACAGCAGCAATGTCTTTGTCGGTAACAGCAGTAGGAGGACGCCCTGCTCCTTTTTGATATTGAACAGAATTTTTTTCGCGTTCAGATTCCTTATACCATTGATAAATCGTAGTCAAGGACGATGCTTTGTTCACTAAAAACCGAATCTAAACTCTCTTTGCAATCTCTTTTAAAGTTGTAGTAAATTATGATGCGAAAATGCTCTCTTGTTAATTCCATTTTCTTTTGCTTTTAAAAGTAACTGAGTTATAACGAACGTAACTTCAACAATAAACGTTAAATGACAGATAAAAAGGTGCTCTAAATGAACACAGCATGATTCTTTTTCACACTCTATTAGATTTTTTAATTCTCAATAAATTCAGCTTATCCCTCGTATTACTTTCTTATATCACTATATTAAACTACCAAGATGGTCGAAATTGCAGTTACACATTTAGTTTAATATAGTGATATCACAAGTAACGACTTATAGTATTAACCTATTTTAATTTTAAATGTACCTATTTATAATTGAAAAATCTTGTCGTCGCTGTTATGAATGAAATAGTCATCAGATCTAACACAAAATGATTTGAGGACAGCGTAAAGAAATTAAAATCCTGTAAGAGACGTCTTTTAAATTAATTTGTAGTTGTAATTTCTCGCACGTTCTTGCAGTTGAAATACGGAGCTCTTCTCTCGTACTCGAGTGCAAAATAAAATATCCAGTTCGTTGGAGTTTAAGTGCAGCGGCAAAGTAAACCTGGAAAGCAGGCCAACATACGTCAAACCGGGCTGACCGAGGTCGTTTTCAAGTCTAATAGGCACCTCGGTTACACCACTTATCTTCTTGTTTATGCATGAACTAACATCCTATTTCACCTCATGTAAGCAGGACAATTATAATCTTATGTTCTCACTTCCAAAATAATATGTCTTTTTACTCTTTCGGAAAATCGAATATATTTCAAAAAAGGAAACACGAACCCTCCAGAATAAAATATTTTTATCTTCAGATAGCGGACAATATGAATAATGCTTTTGTACTCGTACACCAATCAATTTTGAAATGAGTTTTCGAATGTTTCTTGACCTAATTTTCGCTTAAAATTATTTAGGCCAAAAGGGCTTGTTTAATAATATTTTACATATATTTACCAAAAAGAACTGATCACGTCAAAAGATCTTTTGATTAATATTATTTGGGCAAAATAAAATAAATATTTATGTAATATAATGTTGGTACGTACTGCTCAGCAGGAATGAGTTAAAATTAAACATTATAAACTTATATATAATTTTCACCCACTTACATCTTGAATTCAAACTTCTTTCGACAAGTGGTGTGTCTTCATCTGTGATAGAAGTGTTATTGTTATTAACGAAGCTCGAATTTGTTAGATCAACTTAGGTTAGGTTAGCTGTGAAATTAAACAAAAATAGCCATCAAAACACTGCTATTTAAGAACCAATGTTGTGTCTCTACTATATGGTAATACGGCAATCAAGCTATTGCACTCTCAAGTATATGTAACTATCAGACGACAGAATTATAGAAGAGTACTCAATGTATCTGTGGTAAAAATTTCAATGTTATTCATTATTTTGCGCTTACCATGAATTCCTTGTCAAATTGAATACATATTTTACAGTCCTATACTATAGTCTAACATCGGTGTTTGCGCACACACAAAGGAGTCGCTCGAGCCCACTCCACAAAAGATGCTTGTTTGCCGAGACGACAGATATGACTTTCCTGAAATATTATAGATATGAACCGACAGAGAGCTGCTATTGGTGATTCGCATGCTTATTTTCGGTAAGGTAAATGTAAACTACAAAATTAAACAAACATGTGTAATACTGAAGTAAAGATATACAGTGTGAGTCACATTCATGGTGAAAGCTCATGGAATAAGTTTTTTTTTCTATGAAAGCGACTTATAAGGAGCACCTTTAAATTTATTTCGAAATATAGAGAGTGTTCTCAGAGTTAGTGAGCGATGATACACATAGCTTTTAAAAGAAAACGCTCTGTATATTATTGCATTGCTATACAATTTTTAGTCAAAAGCATAATAAGATAAGATCTTCTATAAAATTTGATGTTTCTAAAAAGTTATATTTCTTGAAAACTACTATTAGGCGGCCAACATTTTTGGTTGTGTTGTTCATAATAAAAGAACCTAATGTACATTGTATTTTTCTAATTTAGATCTTCAGGAAGCTAGTTCAAATTTTCACATATTTTTATTTATTTTTTGTATATCTTCATATTTGAATTGCTTATAAAATTTCACACCAAAAACATATCGAACCTTATTATTTTAAAAGTTTATTGAACTAAGATCATTTTTGACATAATTCTGTAAATGATATAGATACTAAAATGGACAATTGAAAAGATGATATTTAGACATTTGCTTCTTACTTAATAACCACAATTAATTAATACACCCACATTTATGTTTCTTTCTTCTTAAATTTAATAGAATATCTTCCAATAATTGTACTAAATTTGTTTGTATAAATTGCCCATAAGTTTGTATGCTGATATTACCTTCAAAGAAATGCAGGGCTATCATCCAACCACCAATAATGCCTCTAATTACGTTTATGCTCCACATATGTTAATGGTCTATTTCCCTAGTGATGTGATGTGTGATAAACACATTATTGAAAAACTATGCATCCGTATTATAGTTACCACCTATTAGCAGGTCACTTGTTCTCGCATCATATCATGCGCGCCTAGCTCAGCAAATATATGAAATATGTGTGAAATTTATTTGATTTTACGGTACAGTGTTGGCTTGGTTAAAGTCATTTACTTCACGGGTGATGACGTGAGAATTGTTCTGTTGGCATAACAAGATGTAATTTATTTTTATCATTTATCAAAAATTTACTTTTCGTGATTTTGGATCATCAGTCCTGGGACATTTTTCCAAAGTAACGCTGCCTGTAAAGTCTGTGAGCTAGTAAATAATTTGTTGACGTTTCCTCAGTATAAAACTCATATCTGCAAGCTCTTTCTTTTAACAATTTTTTTTAGAAAATCGCTTAAATTTGTTTAAACTGACTAGCAAATTACTTTTGTCGGTTATCTCCATGCTAATGTGAAAGAATCAATTTATGTAAAAATAATAATATCTGTTGCGGATAATATTAATAATAATAATAATAATAATCATCTTTATTTCCCAACAGGCAAAGCCCAAAACAGGGTTACAAACTATATTACAGGTGTATACATAATATAAAAAAGGAAGAAAAACAGTAAGTAACAACAAATTCCATGATGATCCACTATCCACAGTCACAGACTTCACGCAAATAGGTCAACATTTTTGTTCGCCAAGCGACAAAGGGTGTAAGTTGGAGCTCGTCTCATGATGTTGGTTCGCGCAAAAAGTGTTGCAAAAGTACAATTATCTCTGGAGTTAAGCCGCTGTATCAGAAATGATATTCGGGTCAAGATATCAGGGCAGTCAATGCTGCCATTCAACAGTCTAAGCAAAAATCTCTCACATGTAGCCTATCTCCTCTCACTCAAGGATACCATACCACGACTCTGCAACAGATCACCCATCGCCACGCCCCTCTCCGGATAAACACCATCTGCCCGATACGTGAGAAACTTCAAGAACCTACGGTGAACATGGTCCGATGCCAAACAATCACTTGCATAATAGGAAACCATATTAGGGAGGCATATTCTATCTTACTCAATACATAGGCAAAGTATAGAGATTTCAACAATGCTGAATCAGTGAAATACCTAGGCACACGCATAACAAAACCCAACGATCTGAACGCGATGTACAAATGTTTTCTATGTGAGATTTGAAACTCAAGCTGGAATCGAATGTAACTCCAAGATCTTTAAATTCAGTTTTACTCATTAACTTGTTGTCATCAATGAAGTGAGAAGAATTGTACGAAGTTGAAGACCGTGTGAAGGTTACTGCACAACATTTATCCAAATTCAACTTAAGTCCAGAACGTTCACACCATGAAAACAATACACTTAAATTTCTCTGAAGGTTAGTCACATCAGCAGGACCATTTATTACAGAATAAATTTTAATATCATCTGCTTATCCAAGAACAGGGCAATCGATCTGTAGGAGAAGATCATTCATAAACAATTTGAACAACAGGGGACCCAAATTTGAACCCTGGGGAACACCAGAAGTAACTACAAACGCAGTGGACGAAATACCTTTATAACAGACATAACATCTCCTCTCACTAAGGTAAGACCCAATGAGGCCGACAGCCGAAGGAACAAAGCCAAATGAACCAAATCTACGCAGTAGCAGGTCATGCTCAATCATGTCGAATGCCCTCGAAAGGTCAGTGTATATTACATCAACTTGTCCGCGCCTGTCCAGAATCTCTGATATGTACTAGGTAAGTACTGCCATGTTCGTAACTGTCGACCTCCCAGATAAGAAACCGTGTTGGTCAATTGAGATAAAGGAGCGTATACTGGTATATATAAAGGAATATAGAACTCTCTCAAATAATTTGGAGAAGTTAGATATTATAGAGATCGGTCTATAGTTAGATATCAATGCACGGTCACCCTTTTTGTGGACAGGTGCAATCCTAGTTTTTTTCCAACGCTCGGGAAATATTCCAGAGGAAATTGATAAGTTAATAATTACTTTGAGAGGGGAAGCAAATATATACCTGCAGTCCCAAACCAAGAAGCTGGGTATAAGATCATCACCAGTTGTTTGCTTATTATGGAAAGTAGCCATAAGTTTTAATAAATCTTCTTCAGTTACATTGGAGAAGGAATAAGGTAAAGGGTTATAAACTGATTCAGGATACACTGTATTTGAAGGCATTTCATATACCGATTAGAAGAATCTAGCGAAAGCATTGACAATTTGTATGGGATCAGAAAAGTCATTGCCCACATTGTCACGAAGAATACCAGGTATTCTTGTGGAGCGTGTTTTTGCCCGAAGAAAGCCCCATAAGTTGGAAGGGGCTACATTCATTTATTTCTCAACTCCTGCGATATAAGACACATAGTTATCATGTATTTGCTTTTTAACTAGTCTTCTGAGACGTTTAAACTCATTATGGAATAGTATGTCTTTTGTTTTGACCCATTTACTGTGATAATAGTTCTTATTTCTGAGGTTTAGTATAATTTCAGAGGAGAACCATGGTGGATATGAAGAATGTGACATACTTTTGTTAGGGACATGGACGTCTAGTATGGAATACAGCGCAGCAAAAAATGCATCGCCACATCAGGGTCTGTAAATTGCGTCAAGAAAGACCAATCGTAATCCATGAACTGACTATATAAAGACAAAAAGTCAGCCCTGCAGAAGTTGTAACGCAGATTGTTAGCAGATGGAAAGCGATGTCCAGAATTACAAAATGAATATTGGAATGAAATATCGAGGGATGGATGAAAAGGGTCACACTGAACAACAGAATCGTCAGACTGCTGGATCTGCATGTTGAGATCAATGTTAGAGAAAATTAAATCCAACATTTTACCCTTACTGTTTCTGATGTTATGTTTCTGAATATTAAAAATGTTGGGATATATATTAATTCTAATGGGCGCTTTAGGACATATATTGCATATCACATGTGGTCAAAAATCTTACTCTGCCTTAAGGATTCTTTATTCACATAGATCAACTTCGGACAAAAGAAATAAAATATCTTTATGCAAAGCATTGGTTCTATCTCAGTTTAACAATTGCTTTCCTTTAATATTTACTTGCCTTGATGTTTCTACGAAAGTGCATTTTCATAAAATTCAGACCCCTTTTTTGCGATTCATTACATCTTGCCCAAATACAGCTGCATATTTCTTAAACTTGTTGTTACTAGTTAAAAATGTATGAAACCGCGATTTACATTGACGACTGATATTTCCTGTCACAAAATTGTGATACCGGATTGATGAGCATCATATTATTGCAAGATTTAGACATATTATTGCTATTCCGTGCCACAACTCCATTACTTAGGCGGGGAATTTCTTACATTTGCCAAATATACAGCTCTGTCCCTAGGCACCTTTTCTGTGTAGAAATCTAAATGTTTATTTAAAATGGGGGTATGTAGCCGTAATTATGGCTACTACTGTGAATTTTGATTAATGCTATCTAAAATTTTCCCATTAATGTGTTTAGTTTTGAATTCTTTAACTGTCCGTAGTGATTTTCTTTTTGTGAGAAAGGTTTTTTAGTGCGTTCTAAAAATGAGTGACATCAATTTCGAACAACGTTGTGGTATCAGGTTCTGCTTCAGACTTGGACACAGTGCAACGAAAACATTTGGAAAACTGCGTCAGGCCTATGGAGACAGCGTTGTGTCGAGAGCCCAAGTTTTTAGGTGGTTTAAGGCATTTTCAGAAGAAAGAGGTTCAATTGAAGACGAGCCTCGCAGCGAAAGGCCTTCATTTTCAAGAAACAATGAAAATGAATGATCGGTGAAGGGTTGAATTTGATTCACATAACCGTTCATCAAATTTTGACCAATGAATTGGGAGTGAGAAAAATGTGTGCAAAAATGGTTCCGAAAAATCTTTCACAAAAGCAAAAAGACATCATGTGCCTTGACTTTTTGGGAACCCTTGAAAACGGTCCCCATTATCTGGAACGAGCATAGAGTGTCACACTTCAACCTCTCCAAAGCCAAAAAAGGAAGAATGAGCAAGTCAAAAATCAAATGCATGCTGATTTGCTTTTCTGATAGCCAAATGGTTAATCAAAATTTTTACCGAGAAGTCCTTGAGAGACTTCGAAAAAGGGTCATTCGTGTGAGACCTACCATCAAAAATATGTGGGTGTGGCATCACAACAATGCTCCTTGTCACACCGCGACTTTTATCAGTGAGTATTTGGCCAGTAAAAACATTCCTGTGGCTCCTCAGCCTCCTTATTCACCCGACTTGAGTCCATGTGGTTTCTTTCTGTTCCCAAGAGTGAAAATTCACCTCAAAGGACGTCACTTTGGGACATTGGAGAATATTCAAACAGCCGTAACCGACCAACTGAAAGCTATTGCAGTATCAGAGTTCCAGCACTGCTATGAGGAACGGAAGAATTGTCTTCAGCGCTGTGTGACCTCCCAAGGAGACAATCTAGATTTGTAATTTTATTTCAATAAAAGAATTAGAAAAAATCAGTTTCATTTGTTAATTTACACACGTCGTCTGAACATGAGTATATATATATATATATGTTATATATAAGATGAATTTATATTTAAAAAAAGGATACTATTGATTACTTCTAATATTAACTTCAATTGAACAGAAATATTAGGTAAATTTATTGTCTAAATTAATCTAATAATTTAATAGCAAATCATTAATTGATTATTATTCAGAACCCTTATTACGGGGTGGAATTTATGTTCTCTAATTGTAGTTATCAATGAATTCTTTGAAATGCAACAAAAAAGCGCTCTATATGATAGCATACGACGATTTATTGACTCAGCATCTTGCGTATTATTGTAGTATTTATCTCATTTATGTAATATTTGATACATGCACATAGCCAGTGTTTTTCATATAGTTAACTTACACACTTTTCATGATGATATATTCTTTATTTGGTAATAGAATGCTAATCTCCAACTACTTATTTCTTCCTGTGATCAAAGTTGTTTACAATTATATATAACAGCTATTATCTCTAGATTGATGTTTAAATATTTTAACATTAATTATTCCAATTCATACTTCAATTTAAGATGCTAGATGTCTTTTTTTCATTTAAAATGTTTTTGTTTGACAGAATAATCTCAAGTCATCAATCAAAAGAAGAAAAGATTAGTAGGTAATTTACTACTAATGCCTTGCTTCTTGCACGTAATTCTTTTTCATCAATGAATGTCAGTGCGCGCCCGTTTCAGGTATCTATCCATTAGGTTTTGTCTCCGCTTCTACTGTGTGTTCCTCCCCGTGTATTTATGTCACGTGATACGTTCAGTTTATCTACAATCTATACCACATTAGTTAGTGTAACATTAACATATCTGACATCTATGATTCAATATCTTATCAGAAAATTACTTCATTTAATCCCCGCCGTAGCCGGAGTCAGAACGAATGCGTTGCGGTGACTGATCTTAAATAAATCCTGCCATCAATCACACTTAAACTTGTGAAGAAGTCTAATCCATGTACCATATTTTCAGTTGATACAATCTAGTTCGTGCGTTTCTCAATACGTTTATGTTATTAGAGAATGAGTCGTGTATTATTAAAAATCATTGATTAATAGAGCAGTTAATTGGGAATATTTTATTTACGTTCTTATACATATTTTTAAAAACTCTAGATAATAATTTAAATAAAATATTTTTATCTGTAAATTCCATGGAGACATGTCTGAATTATTTGTCTGTATGAGCTTTTGACGACTCAAGTAAGTATATTGAATCCTCTCTTACATATGCTTTACATCAGTTATATATAGTCGGTTACATGTCTTAAATTGGTTGGTGACATTCTGTGAACTGTGCTAACGATACGACTATGGTTGTGGATAGTGCAAATTTAAAAAGTGTTATCTAAATATGTTTCTGAGTCAAATACAATAATGAAGATGACTGAAATATAACAATCTAAATATGAATCAAACCAAATCTCGAACTAAGTCACAGTACTATGTATTGTATCTAATATGATGATTTTGTATACTCTAATTCCAAAGCATTTGCTGTAAAGAAAGAGTAATTATAAAATTAATGTTTTTTTCAATTTATGTGTTCTTGTAATTTGTGCTTTTATGGATGCAACCTTTACAACAAGCCTTGTAAAATAATGCATATTAGATTTTAGTGTTTTGATTAAGATTAAAACTAGAAGTATTTGTGTTTGTTGGTCTGTTCTAATATTTTGCATTACATTAATTGTAAGTCGGATTTCTAACCTTTTCTATTGTTCCTCAAAAATATATTTGGTTACTTTATTTATTTTCTGACAGTCCATGAATATTTGGAGAATTTTACGCAGAGGCTGACTATGTAGTAAATGGACATATATTAGAAGTTAGTGTATAAAATGCTTAATTACTAAATGGAGAATGTAGTAAAACAAATTTTAAAATACAAACCGTACTCTACAATAACTGAGAAAACTTTGTTGTTGTTATAAATAGAACACATTTTTCCATATGTATTCAAAGAGATTATAGAATAATTAGGAAAAAGGATATAAACACAAGGGCAAGGACAATACATTGAAACTGAATGTCAGATGTTAAATATTAATGTCAAAAATACTTACTTATACTGAGCGTCTTCTAACTGTGGTGTCGAGACGATAAATCTTCTCCATTTTTCTTGTACAGATTTGTTTTTTGTTCTTCCCTGTGCATATTTTTCATATTTACTTTACCGCTCTCTCTTCAGTCATCTTAATTACACATTCAAACCACCACAGTCGTTGTGTTTCGATTTTATCCAAACACTTCATACGAATCATTCCTAATTCTAGTCATGCGCGTCACACCCACTATCTTCTCAGCACTCTCATCTCGCAGGATACTTACTTTTTCTTCGGCTGGTCCGTTAGTACCCACGATTCACAGATGAGTATTGGCACTAAGCAGACTGACAAACTTTTGTTTTTGTCTTCTCGAACACTTCTTTCTTTTATTAAAAACCGGGTTATATAATATTTTGTATGATCAGCTAGCTTATTGATTCTATGCGCTACTTCCCTTTCGTTTGGTCTAGTATTCCTGCTAGGTATTTCAAATGCAAGTTTCTTTCAATCTCATTGTTTTGTGCAACACCTACATGTTCTGGTACTTTTATAATAGTTATTATTTCCGTCTTTGTTAGGTTTGTTCTCAAATTATATCCCTCTAAGTCGAGGCGCGCACCGAAATGGTAAGTATGTGGCATGGAAGTGGCGTGGTGACTACGTGGCATGTGGCAATTTTTAAACCAGTGAAATCATATGCGACAACGCGCATCTACATGGAGTGGCAGTGGTGTGATGGTATAGATGTGGCGTAGCGCCACTCGGTTGCCACTGCTTTCTGACAAGTTTAATTTCGAGTGGCGTGTGGCGTGTGGCAGAATACGGCAGCCAGTATTTTTCCACTCTAGTTAAAGGGAATATATTGGCTCAACGGAACAAGTACCTGATGTATTTACTGAGGATGTTTCCTTAGACGATGACTGCGTAGATGGAGAGGAAATCGGAGTGAATTATGACGTAGAAGTATTATTTTAAGAAGAAGGCGATCAACATGTGTTCCAGGCAAATTTTGCTGCAGTTAAGCAGCCCAATTCATTGCAAGAAAATAATGCAAGACAACTGCGAAATAGTATAAAAACAAAAGTGATCCAGGATTTACTAGGTGATAGCACAACAGAACAACGTGAAAGCATTCAAAATGGAATTACTTAGTATAAAGTAAATAAATCGGCTTTTGAATATTTTGAAAGAAAAAGACAAGGATCATACAACGGTGCCTAATGTCTCGTTATAGGAGGACGCTGACGCACACTTTTTCTTAAGTGTACTGCCAGAGTTAAAAATGAGATGTGGCCACCACATGACTTTCTTATACTTATAAGCGTTTCAAATTTTACGGAAGTTGTTCTGAATTGTTTTAAATACTTTTATCGTAGAAACATAATCCGAAAAATAAACCTGTAAGTGTGTTACTTCAAATACAAATTTTAAGAATTTTTCTATACAAAAAATATTCAAAATTCTAAATACTCGTATTTTTTTGATAAATCTCTATCGAATGCATACTTTGCGAGATATTTGAAAAAAAATTATATTCGCTAAGAGTATTGCTACTTCTTGGCCGAATTTCGAAATTTCATTTATACAAAAAATATTCCAAATCTAGCTCCAAAATTGTACTTTTAACAAATATTGAGGTGGTCTTGAGCCTCCTCAATACCACTCAATAATTATTTAAGTTTGTTATTAGGGACGAACCCTTGTACATATTGAAATGTTGTAGTTCTTTTGAGGTACGTAAATAAAGGAGAGATATTACTTGGCACACAGATTCAATCCCATCTAATCGTTTAACAAACAATTATATCTTGATCATAAAGTTTAGTTGAAGAAATAAGGTTAAAGAATTTAGCATAAAAACATGACCATAGTAGTGCGAACAAATTTCAAATACAACAGAAACGCACTATACAATCTTGTACTTATTTAGCATACATTATTTTCAATCTTGCGTTATCATTTTACATTTAGTTTTGACAAAGCATCCTATCTAACACACACAACACATGCATTTAGGGCATACACATATGGGCGGTATAAAAATGCAAATTATGACTAAATCAAAACATAATCATAAATTGCACATAATAGGAGTGACACTCCAAAGCTCGTTGAATGTATATCTCATGATTTTAAAAGCACAAATAGAATTAGTGACCTAGAAATTTTCAATGGCATCATTTAATGTAAAGCAGGGACGTTCATCTTTCGAACGCCCATTATCAAATCAATTGCAATTTAACTCTGTGAGGAAACCAATTTTAATGTGAAAACACAAATTAATTACAGCCTTTACTATGTTTAGAACAGATTTTAATTAGGGCATGAATATCAATAGGACTGTAATTTAAGTACAAACAACATTTAGAGTATCACTAAGAGACCTAGATCACATGTCATATTAAAGCTAGAATTTCGTGGCTATATTTAGTAATTGCCTGATATCTGATGGTAAATACAGTAACAACAAATATCACAGCACAGTTATTATTAGCAATTCTCAGGAATTACGCCCTTACAAACGCATAATTACCAAAAGCATCTTTTCAAATTTAGGCCGAATAGCTCCATTAAGAAATGTCAAACATAAATATTTTAAATGCAGAAAAACGCACGAAATATAAGTATGCATGGCAAATTAATAATATGTGTTGTGTGCATAAATAGATGCCCTATTTGAATAAAGCTATTAACAATTAATGACTGTCAAAACTAAAATGGTGTTTGAAATCCAAAAATTAAGTGAACACTTGGTACAATTAAGCGCATTTAGAAAGGTTAATATAATTTCCTTAAATGGCAAGATATAACTGACTTGATAAAGTTTTGATAAGCGTTTAAGCAATTTAAACCAAAATGACTATATAAAATAAATTTAACTTAAATTTGGAAATTTAATATTCACAGCAGGCATTATCTTATGAACGAACGGATTTTAATCAAGTAAAAGACGGAAATAAATTTATATGTATTTAGATTTTAAGATTATTTGTAAACCAGGTCCACAAAATCGATTAATATCCTTATTTTTGGATAAAATCCAAAATATTAGAAAATATCATTATTTTTTTTGTACATGACTGTACTGATTTTTCAAAAACCGACGCTAAAGCTGTCAGACGCATCAAAAATACAAATATGAGCATTCAAAAATTTTACGCACTAGAAATATTTTTTATTAATCATAAATATAAAAATAAACTATTAAACAATATCCAAATCACGTTTAGATACATAAAATAATAACAATTAACAAAATTAATTTGGTGAACTGCTTTGGGTTCAAGGCTTTAAACAATAGACTACGGTAACATATAAAATAGGTAGACATTGCTGAAATCGGATCAGATTAAATTAGATAAGCATCCACTAAGGATGAAACATCAGAGTTCATAAAAACAAACAACATCCGCGATTAGACGAACTTGAATCAAACCGACAAGGAGAGATAAATCCCAGTGCGGCGAAACTCTACGCCAACCAGATAGGCGTTCCGTCGATCATCGAACCTGCATCAATAAAATACCACGAGCATAAAGTCCATGGCCTAGAAAAGAGAAAGAAAAAAAATATCAACAACGAACATAACCAAGAATAAAGAAAAAACCCCGAGCCGGACCCGAGAATAAATGTCAATAGATTAAACGCAAGAAAATTAACTCACCTGTACGCACATCTGCAACTCCGAGACCTGCGGCTGCCGAGACTTGAAGTATAAGATACTGCAACCTACCGAAGCGGATTCTGCTACCTGTATTCCGCCTACGAACGAGCTGCCCACCGGCGTTACCTGTCCATCGGTCCAGAATACGGAAAGATTCCAGGGAGTAACCAGCCGAGATTCCCATGCCTGTCGCTCAAGGAATCCACCATAGAGCTAAAGGACATTTAACATAATTAGATGAAGGTATCGTGATATGTTTACAAGCACTAATAAACCAAAAGAAAGGTTCAGTTGTCAAATAACAATATTTGCGTCAAATCATTTTGTAATTCGTGTTTTACGACGATTAAAATCAATGGCAGTATGTTAAAAGTGGTATAATAGTCATTAGTAATCAAATAGTTAGAACTCACATATCAATAATTTGTCTTTCGTTAAAATTAACAAACATTTAAGTCAATAATCAACATACAGTCAGTCACATCCAAGGAAATAAAAACCTAACCTATATTGGTAAACAAGTAGCTCTATACTTTGCTAAGATTTAGATCAAACAATATGAATAGCTAACCTTTAAAATAGATTTGTTGTCGCCAATCTGAACTAATTTTCCTAGTATTGAACAGATTGTTTTCATAGTTTCTTTTCACCATAATTAAACTCATATACAGTTCATTTATATTTGCATACTCACATATACGTTCACCCGCTTTGGGAAATTTTGCACGATTGAGTGGATCTGTGTATTATATCTCTCCAGGTCATAAATTGTAATGTATAAGGTATATTGTTGTTTTTTGATGAACATACTCATTAAGTTAAATTTATATGTAACAATTGGAAGTAATTATATAAAGAATTAGAAGTTATACCTACCTTTGTGTTTATTATTTGTATTTTGAATTGGCATCCATCGTGAATTTGGGGAGAGCTATCATTCATTTTATATAGGTACCAGTAGCAGCCACAACGTGCACACACAGGAGTCCTGGGATCTTGTAAGAATAACAGGTATTGCGTAAGTCACTCTAAGTAGTAGGTATTCCCGCAGAACCCCCACAACGGCCCGGAGATAAAATTTAACATAGCGCGCACTGCCGTCATTGCATATTCACATAATTCAGTGTAGAATGCCGGAAACAACCCCTTCCCCTATTAGAAATAGAACATTGGTCAAGATATAAGCGATAGGAAGTCATTTTCAAGCGCGAAATTTAATACAGTTCAAATTTATCATCGCAGAGTTAGTCACCTGTTAATTGAATTGTTAAAGTAAACCCACATATACAGTTAGTAATAATTTTAGATTATACTTTCCCTAGCGGAATATTAGCGTTCAAAAATTTAATTTGGTGAACTTTGCTTTCTTAATTTTTAATCTCTTTTATTTTTTTAATTTACTTAGTCTCATTGCTCTTTAAACACTTTAAATGCTAAGGGTCTTATAACGCTCACACCCCCCCCCTATAGCATATTGGCGCCCAACGTGGGGCCATTCGAATAACCTACAGAGTATACTTACAGTTTGTTTTTTCCAGTTCATCTCCGAGGATTTAAAGAAGTGGAGGACATTATTTTTTTTTTTTAAATAAAAATAATTGTATAATAAAAATATAAAAAGAAAGATGTGTATTTCATTTATGTATTTGTGTATGTGCTCTTCCACGAATTGATGATCGATGTTAAATAGATAAACACAGGGTATAATCGAAATTATTTATTCACTGCCATAAAAAATTAAAAACACAGGTCTGGTATCTTATTACAAACATTTTTACAACATATTATACAGGGGTCGTATCCAAACGACACATCGCTTTTGTTTTTTTTATTATTGTGTGTATTTGTAAAAATATAAAACCTGCAAAATGAATACAAGATCCAGAAGCGTTTCAAATGTCCATCAGGAATCAGCCAGCGAAAGCGAAGACGAATCTCCGCAAAATCAAGGCGATACTACACATACCAGGGAAAGTACTGCAGAAAAAGAAAGTTCTGAGACACCGGAATTCAACATGCCAGTCAACCAATTTAAGTTGATAATGGAGGCGTTCCGACAAAATAAGGAAGAAAATAAAAAGGAGATACAAGAACTAAAGGAAGGTTTAGAGAATAAAATAAACAGCACAAAAGAAAAATTAGAGAAAAAATTAGAACAAAAGATGGAAGAACAAAACGAAAATACGAATAAAAATACAGAAAAATTAGAGAAAAAATTAGAACAAAAGATGAAAGAACAAAACGAAAAATTAGAGAGAAAAATGGACGAACAGACCGAAAAACTAATAAAGGACTTATGCATTTCAACGGAAATCGATTATAGTGACTATAACAAAAGAAAATTGGAGATGGAAGCGGAAAGTCTAGAAACAGACAACACACTAGACAAGCATAACACAGAAACAGCATCAGTACTGAATATAAAGATAAAATCAGTAGAAGGGCATAAAGAAAAATTACCAAATGAAGCGGATGAAATATTCCAAGAAACCGTCGCATTCATCAAACAGGGTAACGAAAACCCACAGACAGAAATTGTGAAAGAAGAAGAAAGTGAAGAAATAAAAAGCGTTATGCCTATACGCGAACATGAAGAACAAAAAGTAACAGAAATTAGAAAAACTTCCACAACAACACAATTGCCAAAGAGGACAAAGTATATGGATTCGAGCAGACGAATTTTAAGAATATGGTTCGACGCGCTTTTACATACTGAAGAAACTGAGGAAGATCTACCCATTTCCACATCAAGCTTGTTAGTTGACATCAATACTTATTCATTTAAACACACAAGTCCACAAAAACACACCAATATAGGGAAACATACACTAACGCAATTAATTTGTCACATAACCAAGACGTACAAAGAATTCAACATACTGAAGGGCATGGAGATAGCTTTATTATTAAACAAGGAAAATAAGGTAACACACATACACCTCACAAAAATACACACACACATACGCAACCAACAAGACTTGGATGATCAAACACAAACAATTTACACTAACACTGTACTTAGGTATCAGAAAAATATTATTGATTTCCACTTAAAAATTATAGGGAAATGGGATCTCATATATTAGTCAGGACGGGAGATTACAAAGAGATCGCCTCCCGAAGGTATTTACGACACCTATCTTTCCCAGTAAATTCTTAGATCTCATAATTAGTCAGGACGGGAGATTCCAAAGAGATCGCCTCCCGAAGGTATTTACGACACCTATCTTTCCTAGTAAATTCTTAGATCTGATATACTTAGTCAGGACGGGAGATTCTAAAGAGATCGTCTCTCGAAGGTATTTACGACACCTATCTTTCCCAGTAAACTCTTAGATCTCATAATTAGTCAGGACGGGAGATTATAAAGAGATCGCCTCCCGAAGGTATTTACGACACCTATCTTTCCTAGTAAACTCTTAGATCTCATATTAGTCAGGACGGGAGATTCCAAAAAGATCGCCTCCCGAAGGTATTTACGACACCTATCTTTCCCAGTAACCAATTAGATCTCATATATTAGTCAGGACGGGAGATTCCAAAGAGATCGCCTCCCGAAGGTATTTACGACACCTATCTTTCCTAGTAAACCACTTAGATCTCATATATTAGTCAGGACGGGAGATTCCAAAGAGATCGTCTCCCGAAGGTATTTACGACACCTATCTTTCCCAGTAAATTCTTAGATCTCATATTAGTCAGGACGGGAGATTCCAAAGAGATCGTCTCCCGAAGGTATTTACGACACCTATCTTTCCCAGTAAACTCTTAGATCTCATACTTAGTCAGGACGGGAGATTCCAAAGAGATCGCCTCCCGAAGGTATTTACGACACCTATCTTTCCCAGTAACCCCGTTGATCTCAACAACCCCAAACTCTATGTCGAGAAATAGACACTGCTAGGTCTCATCCATTTAAAGAACCTTATAACCCCCACAATTTCCCAACTCTCATAAGAATTTCTCAACCCAAAAAGATTATATCACCCCAGTATCAAAAATCATCTCTCACATGTCACAGCAACATAAGCCCCGCTGCTAGACAATGATCCGAACAAGGATATAACACCCCTGATAAATAAAATAGTTGTTTAGAAATAGAAAATAAAAATAGTCGTACTACCTAGCCTTAAGTTGTGTAAAATTAACCTGTCTCTACACGAAATACAAATAATTAGAATTAAGATGTTACTTATCCACGTGTAATATAAGTTGGACAACAAGAATCAGTATCGGACAACATTAGAAAATAAAATACAAACCCTTATGAAGATAAAACGAAACTAAAAAGCAAAATTTGAAGAAAAAAGGAACAAAAAGGAAACCATACATGCCAGAAGGAAAATTTTAAAAATTCACAAACAGAGCAAAACTTGGAAGGAAGACAATAGTCAACGAACAAAGAAAAGAAGAAATGGACATATCTAAAAATGAAAAATATATCAATTGTACAAAACAAAAAGAAAAATACTCTGTGATTATTGGAGAGAAAGAAGAAAAAAATAAAAAGAATTCAAAAGAAAAGGCCGAAGAAAAATATAAATTTGTGAAGAAAATGTTTTATTTATTAGCAGAAATGACTGCATAAACAGTAATTATGATTACTAAAAATATGAAAATGAAAAATATAAAAAGGCGAAACATGCGAGAAAGCATGAAAATTATGAATTATGAAAAAAAATATATGAAGAAAGAAAAAATGAATTATTATAATGAAAATGATATGGTATTCAAAGCACCTAAGAATGGGCTTGAATATATTTCCTCAGGAAAGGGAAATAAATTGATGCGATATGCATAAAATATGGAGAAAGCGATTTAATAAAGAAAACATTACACAAGAAAATATGAGTTATTATTAGGCCAATAATATCAGCCACAGCTGAAAAGAATCAGAACTTCAAGAAAAATACACAATCACATAATCACAGAAAAATATTCAGAAGTACGGAAAGGACCATTTTACAAAACTCCAAGGAAAGAATCGGCATAAGAAAAAAAAATCCAAGAAACATACTCCTGAAGTCAAATTTTCATAAGGACAACTTACTTAAAATTACACACATAATTTATAATATAAAAAGAAAAAAAATAATGTTTACCCATAGAGTACGATACAACTTATATATAAAAAAACATTGAAACAAAATCAACAACAGCTTATACTACACAAGATACAAAATAAAATTAAGTTCATAAATATACTGTACATACATATGAAATTCCTTTACATAATTAACAAAGAACATTAGGTATTAAGAAGTTATCAAACAAAAATTAGTATACTGTAAAAATTGTTACAAACATAAATTCATCATAAGTATTAACTTAAAACTTAAGAAATTTTCTAAACTAGCCTAAATACTTTTAAAAAAAAAAAATTATAATAAAGAATATGTTCCTAATAATTAATTAATATGTTAATGAACGGAAATTTTAATTGCATAAAAATTTACATTCATTAAGAAGGGCATGTTGAGGTGGTCTTGAGCCTCCTCAATACCACTCAATAATTATTTAAGTTTGTTATTAGGGACGAACCCTTGTACATATTGAAATGTTGTAGTTCTTTTGAGGTACGTAAATAAAGGAGAGACATTACTTGGCACACAGATTCAATCCCATCTAATCGTTTAACAAACAATTATATCTTGATCATAAAGTTTAGTTGAAGAAATAAGGTTAAAGAATTTAGCATAAAAACATGACCATAGTAGTGCGAACAAATTTCAAATACAACAGAAACGCACTATACAATCTTGTACTAATTTAGCATACATTATTTTCAATCTTGCGTTATCATTTTACATTTAGTTTTGACAAAGCATCCTATCTAACACACACAACACATGCATTTAGGGCATACACATATGGGCGGTATAAAAATGCAAATTATGACTAAATCAAAACATAATCATAAATTGCACATAATAGGAGTGACACTCCAAAGCTCGTTGAATGTATATCTCATGATTTTAAAAGCACAAATAGAATTAGTGACCTAGAAATTTTCAATGGCATCATTTAATGTAAAGCAGGGACGTTCATCTTTCGAACGCCCATTATCAAGTCAATTGCAATTTAACTCTGTGAGGAAACCAATTTTAATGTGAAAACACAAATTAATTACAGCCTTTACTATGTTTAGAACAGATTTTAATTAGGGCATGAATATCAATAGGACTGTAATTTAAGTACAAACAACATTTAGAGTATCACTAAGAGACCTAGATCACATGTCATATTAAAGCTAGAATTTCGTGGCTATATTTAGTAATTGCCTGATATCTGATGGTAAATACAGTAACAACAAATATCACAGCACAGTTATTATTAGCAATTCTCAGGAATTACGCCCTTACAAACGCATAATTACCAAAAGCATCTTTTCAAATTTAGGCCGAATAGCTCCATTAAGAAATGTCAAACATAAATATTTTAAATGCAGAAAAACGCACGAAATATAAGTATGCATGGCAAATTAATAATATGTGTTGTGTGCATAAATAGATGCCCTATTTGAATAAAGCTATTAACAATTAATGACTGTCAAAACTAAAATGGTGTTTGAAATCCAAAAATTAAGTGAACACTTGGTACAATTAAGCGCATTTAGAAAGGTTAATATAATTTCCTTAAATGGCAAGATATAACTGACTTGATAAAGTTTTGATAAGCGTTTAAGCAATTTAAACCAAAATGACTATATAAAATAAATTTAACTTAAATTTGGAAATTTAATATTCACAGCAGGCATTATCTTATGAACGAACGGATTTTAATCAAGTAAAAAACGGAAATAAAT
This sequence comes from Amphimallon solstitiale, assembly GCA_963170755.1. Classification (NCBI taxonomy): domain Eukaryota; kingdom Metazoa; phylum Arthropoda; class Insecta; order Coleoptera; family Scarabaeidae; genus Amphimallon; species Amphimallon solstitiale. Next base: position 36,953,983 of record OY720679.1, read on the forward strand.
TTATATGTATTTAGATTTTAAGATTATTTGTAAACCAGGTCCACAAAATCGATTAATATCCTTATTTTTGGATAAAATCCAAAATATTAGAAAATATCATTATTTTTTTGTACATGACTGTACTGATTTTTCAAAAACCGACGCTAAAGCTGTCAGACGCATCAAAAATACAAATATGAGCATTCAAAAATTTTACGCACTAGAAATATTTTTTATTAATCATAAATATAAAAATAAACTATTAAACAATATCCAAATCACGTTTAGATACATAAAATAATAACAATTAACAAAATTAATTTGGTGAACTGCTTTGGGTTCAAGGCTTTAAACAATAGACTACGGTAACATATAAAATAGGTAGACATTGCTGAAATCGGATCAGATTAAATTAGATAAGCATCCACTAAGGATGAAACATCAGAGTTCATAAAAACAAACAACATCCGTGATTAGACGAACTTGAATCAAACCGACAAGGAGAGATAAATCCCAGTGCGGCGAAACTCTACGCCAACCAGATAGGCGTTCCGTCGATCATCGAACCTGCATCAATAAAATACCACGAGCATAAAGTCCATGGCCTAGAAAAGAGAAAGAAAAAAAATATCAACAACGAACATAACCAAGAATAAAGAAAAAACCCCGAGCCGGACCCGAGAATAAATGTCAATAGATTAAACGCAAGAAAATTAACTCACCTGTACGCACATCTGCAACACCGAGACCTGCGGCTGCCGAGACTTGAAGTATAAGATACTGCAACCTACCGAAGCGGATTCTGCTACCTGTATTCCGCCTACGAACGAGCTGCCCACCGGCGTTACCTGTCCATCGGTCCAGAATACGGAAAGATTCCAGGGAGTAACCAGCCGAGATTCCCATGCCTGTCGCTCAAGGAATCCACCATAGAGCTAAAGGACATTTAACATAATTAGATGAAGGTATCGTGATATGTTTACAAGCACTAATAAACCAAAAGAAAGGTTCAGTTGTCAAATAACAATATTTGCGTCAAATCATTTTGTAATTCGTGTTTTACGACGATTAAAATCAATGGCAGTATGTTAAAAGTGGTATAATAGTCATTAGTAATCAAATAGTTAGAACTCACATATCAATAATTTGTCTTTCGTTAAAATTAACAAACATTTAAGTCAATAATCAACATACAGTCAGTCACATCCAAGGAAATAAAAACCTAACCTATATTGGTAAACAAGTAGCTCTATACTTTGCTAAGATTTAGATCAAACAATATGAATAGCTAACCTTTAAAATAGATTTGTTGTCGCCAATCTGAACTAATTTTCCTAGTATTGAACAGATTGTTTTCATAGTTTCTTTTCACCATAATTAAACTCATATACAGTTCATTTATATTTGCATACTCACATATACGTTCACCCGCTTTGGGAAATTTTGCACGATTGAGTGGATCTGTGTATTATATCTCTCCAGGTCATAAATTGTAATGTATAAGGTATATTGTTGTTTTTTGATGAACATACTCATTAAGTTAAATTTATATGTAACAATTGGAAGTAATTATATAAAGAATTAGAAGTTATACCTACCTTTGTGTTTATTATTTGTATTTTGAATTGGCATCCATCGTGAATTTGGGGAGAGCTATCATTCATTTTATATAGGTACCAGTAGCAGCCACAACGTGCACACACAGGAGTCCTGGGATCTTGTAAGAATAACAGGTATTGCGTAAGTCACTCTAAGTAGTAGGTATTCCCGCAGAACCCCCACAACGGCCCGGAGATAAAATTTAACATAGCGCGCACTGCCGTCATTGCATATTCACATAATTCAGTGTAGAATGCCGGAAACAACCCCTTCCCCTATTAGAAATAGAACATTGGTCAAGATATAAGCGATAGGAAGTCATTTTCAAGCGCGAAATTTAATACAGTTCAAATTTATCATCGCAGAGTTAGTCACCTGTTAATTGAATTGTTAAAGTAAACCCACATATACAGTTAGTAATAATTTTAGATTATACTTTCCCTAGCGGAATATTAGCGTTCAAAAATTTAATTTGGTGAACTTTGCTTTCTTAATTTTTAATCTCTTTTATTTTTTTAATTTACTTAGTCTCATTGCTCTTTAAACACTTTAAATGCTAAGGGTCTTATAACGCTCACACCCCCCCCCTATAGCAATATATATAGAATGCATAATTTATGACATAATAGCAAAAAAATCGCTATTCGATAAGAGTAAAAGTGTTACTTCCGGGTCGAATTTTGAAATTTTCTTTATATGAAAGTTATTGAAAATTAAGTTCTAAACACTTATATACTGGTATACCTGTCTTAAAAGCATGACTTGCAAAATATTTGCAGAAAGCTGATTTTCGATAAGAGTAAAAGACATACTTCCAGTAGGAATTTCGAAAAACTTTTATAATAAAATTCTTCTCAAATTTAATTTTGAGTACATATGAATTCTTTATAAATTTATTTAAACTTTGTAGTTGAGGAAATATTGGCAAAATTCGATTTTGTCACTGAAGTAAAGTACTACTTCCGGTCCGCCGATTTTACTGAAAATCTAACACACACACACACAGAGAGAGAGAGAGAGAGAGAGAGAGACTTTTTTAAAAACCACTTTTTCGGTATCAGTGGTCTTCAAAACGTGGACATCTGCAAAAATCTCGAAGTCGAAAATTTTCATCATCATAATACTTCAAAGTAAAAGGACAGACAGGCAGAAACGATCTTTTAAAATGGGAATTTCGACCCTTGCCGAGCAAATCTTGAGTCTACAAATGATATAAACGCAACTCACTCTTTTCCGGCGTCTACAAGTAGTAATGCACTAACTGCAGTGGATAACACGTCAAGTCGTTCATGTACGACATGTAGCTACGTACTATCCATCTTCAATAGAGGATAGGAGTTCAAACCTTGCTGAGGAGTTATTTTTACGGCAGATACACAAACTAGATGATGCAGCCTTCTACAGGAAATGCCTTAAATGTATTATACGAGAATGATCTATGAGCGGAAGCAGAGGACTTTTTAAATGGGAATTATGTTTTGTTATATTTTTTTTTCGTGTGTTTCGTGTTTTTGTGTATTATAGGATTTCAAGTAACATGCAAAAAGTGGCCTTTTTCATTCGATAAAAGCTTACATTTTTTGTCGTCCAAGAATAAATCATTGTGGTAAATATTATGAATTCCGTACAACATATTTTTCTGCCACAGGGGATGAACCCAGTGCGAGTTTTTACGATTATTAATTATTACAATTACCACTGAATTTGCGATTTGAACAAATGCGAAAGCATCGTCACTTTCGGATGACTACATTAGGACTGCTAATCACAATAGTGGAATGGCGTGGCTGCCACTTCGGTGTGCATTAAATCACACTGCAACCATACTACCGCCATTCCACAGCCACACCACGTACGTGCCACTCCTACATCACTTGCCATTTCAAATCCACGCCATCCTTAGTATAACGCTGTCGTACACTAGTTTACCTTTCTTGCCATATCATCCAAAGGCATTATGAACATTAGGACGCTTAGTAGGTACGCTTTCCTGTTTGACTTCTGGTGCAATAAACTTTATTGACGTGTTGCCTCCAACTCCGACTAATTTCGCGTGTATCCCTCTCTCTGACAAATGCCTTTTCCAGGTATATACAGTAAACATATCGATGTTATTTAGCTCTTACTACCTATTATTTAGTTATTTGGCGAACAGCAAAAATCCAATCTTGTGTAGATGATCTACCTGGCCTAAAATCCGCCTGCGTATTCCCTACTGTAGTGTCTATCTTATTTCTTAGTTTTTCTTCTATAATTCCTATATATCTTATTGGATAAGCACAAGAAGGACAGTCCGCGATAATATTTGCAGTTAAATAACCGTTTTTTATGTAAGAACTAATACTGCTATTCTCCAGTCTTTCCCTATCATATGTGTCCATGTTTTACGTATAATTCTGTGTAATAATTCAGTTCCCTCATCGCACATGTATTTTAACATTTGCTGTTTACGCCATGGATGCCTGGCGGTTTCCCTGTATGTAACATTTCCAGAGCGTTCATTACTTCCAGCTTGTTAATGTCTCTTCTTGTTGGTTTCCAGCTCTTGAGATCGATAGCTAAGTTCTCTGGCACACCACCATATCCTCTGTATTTAGCATAAAATATTCTCTGCATCTTTCCATGATATCACTTAGGTACCTTTTTTATAACTTCACCATATCTGATTTAAATATTTGCTATTTCGTGTGATTGTTCTTTTATCATATTTCTTATAGCGTGATATAGTTAGTATCTATGCATTACCCTTGGAATCACTTGGCATGTCTTTTTGAAAACACTTTCCATTTCCCAGTTTTTCTGCCTTAATTGTCGTTTTAACTTTGTTTCTTTGTATCCTGTATTCTTGATTAACCCTCTATTGCACCTTGTGTCCATTCGGGAACACCATGCGTTTTAAGTTCTAACTTTCTTAACTTCAAAAATACCACCTTTATTTACGCATTGTCACCATTCGGGAACATTCCTCTTTAAGTTAGAATGTAACACACAAGGTGGCAGCACATTGCAGTTATGAAATATAAATAGACTATGCGAGCGCCCGAGCAATTTTGTGGTTAGGATATTTCATGATTTTGCAAATTGTTTACTGTGGTTTCAAAGAGTGCTTTTTCGTCAAAAAAATACTGTGAGGTGCATTAAAGCCTGCTGAAGGTATGAATGATTTGGTTTTTGGTATTTTGTATATATTTACCTATACATGTGAACTCAGGTAACTGGTACGGTTCGGGAACACCATGCATGGGCACTACAAACTTACGATGGAAGAACACTTTTCACCTACTCCTTCTAAATCATTTTATGGAAACAAACACGATGTTTATGAAATCAGAGATAGTCCTAGCGACAGTGAGGATTCTCTTTTATTAGATGAAGATGAAATTCCCGACTTTAAGGACGACTTTATTGAAAATCACCAACAGGATCTAGAACATATCAGTTTAGAAGACGAGCTCCCGTTGAGCAATTTTGTTGCTCCATCTACTTCTAAATCTCAGCCTCAATCGAAAAGTCAGAAAATCAATTGGAAAAAAGAACAGACTACCACAAAAAACGACGAAAGCATAAAATTTAGTGGTAACGATACTTTGCCAGATGAAGTTTTGAACCTTACCACCCCATATGCTGTTTTCATACATTTTGTCACTGAAGAATTTCTACAGGTGATAGTAGATATGAGCGTGCTGTATTCTGTGCAAAAAAACTCCAATCGTCCTTTTGTCACATCAACCAACGAAATACAAAAATTTATAGGAGTCTTACTGTGGATGTCGATCATCAAATTGTCTACCACTAGGAACTACTGGTCAGCAGATACCCGAATTGCTCAGGTTGCAGATGCTATGACTGTTAATGGTTTTCAGATACTAAAAAGAAATCTTTATTTTAATGACAACACGCAAATGCAGAACAAGACAGAAAAAATTCAACCTGTCATTGATCATGTACGGTCTGTCTGTCTCAAAATTCCAATAGAGGAACATTTGGCTTGTGATGAGCAAATAGTGCCGTTGAAAGGCAGGATTTCTATAAAAACATATAATCCGAAAAAACCTCACAAGTGGGGTTACAAAATATGGGTACTTTCTGGAATTAGTGGCTTTTCTTATGACTTTGAATTGTTCAGTGGGAAGCTAGTTGCAGCAGATGGAGAAGATGATTTCGGTTATGCAAGTAATGTGGTTTACCGCATGAGTCGCAACGTGCCAAAAAATGTGCACCACAAACTATATTGTGACAATTATTTCACAGGCATTCCTCTGTTCTGTTATTTGGCACAGAACGGCATTGATTGTGTGGGCACGGTGAGGATAAATCGACTAATGGGGTGCAGTTTTCTCACAGAAAAAGAATGGAAACGGAAAGGAAGAGGTTCCTATCTGGAACAAGTAGGAACCCACGAAAACCAGCACTTGAGGTGTGTACAGTGGTATGACAATAAAGTGGTGACATTGCTTTCCACTTTCGCTGGCAGCCAGCCACTACATAAGGTTCAGCGGTTTTTCAAGACTGATAACACCAGGAAAGAAATTAACTGCCCAAATATTGTGCAGGTATACAATAAGCATATGGGAGGAGTTGATCTTCTCGATTCGATACTTGGATTGTACCGAATTCACATCCGATCTAAGAAATGGTACCATCGATTGTTCTTTCACATGCTAGATGTTATTACATGCATCGCATGGTTGCTGTATAGAAGAATTGCCGAACACCACAGTCAAGACCAACCTCAGAACAAGGTGAACATCTTCCTTTTGCAGTTCAGAACTGAATTAGCAAAGTATTGACTACTTTGGGAGACCACAATTCCATACAAAATAGGGCGAAACGCGGAAGGCCTAGCAATGACCCACTTCCAAAGACTATGCAAAAGAAACCTAGGGGACAACAGCCTGCATTAGAAACAAGATTAGATAGGATTGGTCATTGGGTGATGCATTCGAACAAACGTAATCGTTGCAGATTGGAAAATTGCACAGGAAAAAGTAGGCTGTCTTGTTCGAAATGCAAAGTATATTTATGCTTTTATGAGAAAAACACTGTTTTTTTACATATCACAATGTATAAGTACAACAAATATAATTTTTTGAAGTACAACTTTTTTTAGTGTCCATGTCTTGTGTGCTCAATGTTCCCACATGGGAACAAAAAAAAAATATTTTTTTTTGGAAAATTATAGGCAAAAAATCTTTTCACTATTTTTTACGTGTTAAGCATGCAAAAAGACATGATACAAAAAAAAATGAGGCAAAACAATAATTATGTGCAATAGAGGGTTAACATCGGTACGTTTGTTTGTCGATAATACATATTATTTTAACACCAATCATTCTTTACCTAATTAAAATTACCGTATAATAAATCTAACAATTCGTTAATTGTATCGAATACTTATGGTGTAACTGTCAAGTTAAAATGATTGAACTGTATACACATGCAATTTTCTTATCAGAGTTAATGTTTATATTATTAAGCAGCAATAACGAAATATATATAATTTTGTCTAGAATACTACCCAATTCCATCTAATGCGACTTAATATCATAAAAGTATTCATTAGTTCATTCAGCACAAGCAACTAGAAATATTACGTTAAAATATACTTAAATATCTTGAGAAATATCTCGTATGTACGTATTTTACACAAGAACATACATATCTCTTTCTTTGAATTATATTCCATGTTCTAAGCAGTGGTAGAGACTCTAAAACTCAAACTCAACTTGGCGCATTGCAAAGACAATTCTCATGGTATTTAACAGATTTCAACTAAATTATTCTACTCCCGGTTTCAAGACATTGAGTTTCAAAACTTCTTAGAACAATGATTTTTATTACCTCAGAATCTCGCTACTGGATCTACTGAAAATCCAGCACAACTTAATGGATTCCTACCTATTCAGTATCCTCTTGATAGGATTAACTACTGAAAATTTTAATTTAAATTAATAATTTTTATTGGCGAAATATACATACTAGTTGTATTTAATGTGTATTTAAAAAATTACTCTCTGGCTAAACGTCCGCGGGTAGCCTTACCCGCATAAATCATTACGATTGTAGTAATGTGTCTGCCGACAAAGGCAGTGTTTTGTGCGGACAAGGCGGAATGGACGTATTTGTTTCGTGGGGATCCGCCGCTCGGCGGCATGTTATTATACTGCATACAAATTCCGCCGTTGTCGTAACGGTCATGATAATAACCTCGTTTTATTTATTAATGTGCGTTTGAATCTGCATCGCAGACTGCATGCAGACAAAGAAATTCAATAAAGGGGCGAAATATTCAAAGGGAAGTTATCTAATTTACGAATAGTATATTATATAAATAGACCATTATGTTGAGTTACTTTGGGTATATTACTTGTAAAGAGAAATAGAGACAATATCATTTATACACACTTAAATTACTTTTTTTATACAACGTTAATTTTGTTCTCATTTATGAAATAAGTTTACTATACTTTTAGTATAGATTCTTCATAACCTGTCATCTAAAAACTATTATTCATTTCATTCATATGGAAGTTAAAAGGATCGTATCGTAAGTAAAGATGTTTTGTGTTTTCCCTAACTTGCATAGATCCAGTGTACTGTGCACGCACTTGTTTTCTTCAAATTAATAGTAACACTTTACTCCTAGATTTGTTAAGAAAATAAAACTTATATGAAAGAATTATTACACAAAAAAATTCGAAGCGCTATACGTATAAGAAAGTCTTTTTAACAGCTCATTCTATATTCATGCTTTTAAAAAGCAATGAAATACTCTAGAAAACTTGTTTGTAAATATGTTACAAGATATTTATATATGACCTACACTTTTAGTATATCTTACTTTCGTTTTAAAAAATACTCATTTTAATATTTCCCAAACATTAAATGCTACTTATAACTTACTAAATATTGAGTGATTTTTACAAATTACATAAAAATCATTATACGAATAGATTTCAATAAATATATTTCCTATTAATCATTTATTTTGTGGTATATCGAGAAATATGTTGGCGTTAAACTTTGTAATTTAAAATAAGGTTATGTAAATGACATAAAGAATAACTTTATACAACCGAAACGTTATAGAACAAAAAATTAATGATGAACTGCCATTATCTGTAACCATTGGTACAATAAGACTAATGTACGGAGCTTTGAATTTTAAATAAATGAGAAATAGTGAGGATAACATTAGAGAGACACTTTATTAATTTTTTAACAACACAAAAGGGATACAGTGATGTTTGCCTTTAATCCTGGGATCATAATGCGTGTCTGTAACGGACTTACGCATTTCAATTTAGAAATTGTCACGTTCTTAAATAAGCAACTTGGAAACGTCTTCCTTCATTTCTTCTATAGCCAGTGTCGTGTCCAAATACTTCATTTTCAATAAAAGTATATCAATTTATAACCATATGTATATATATGTAATTACAACTTTGCCAATATGTCCCTAACTTACAATTCCAATTATGTAAAAAGTTGATTACTTTGTGTCGATAATTATCAAAATCACTTTACAAAAAAAACCTTTGACTGCGCTTATGAAATTCTAATATCAAATAGACTAATGGCGACAGCGCAACTCAATTCTAGACTTATTATACATTAAATTCAGAAGTGTCAGTACATAATTGAAAATATTTGAATTATCTAAATAAACTATATCCTAAATTTAAATAATTAAATTGTTAATACCATATATGTAAAAATATACGCTTTCTAGTTCTGCTGGCAATATAATTTCAAATAAATTCACATTGTATGAGAAACTATTGTATAATTTATTTACTTGACATTTAAAAGATATGAAATATAATACACACTTCACAGAAAATATAAAGTTTACTGCTGATTGTTTTTGCAAACATTTAAGAAAGATCTTATATATTTAGTGAAAAAATACGTATTTGTCCATAAATTTAACAATAAAAAAGTGTCCCGAACGCCGTAGTATGTGTGGCATAGAAATATATCATGTTAATAACCTTTGTCCATTTCATTCTTAAGATTGGATCTTTAGCAAATTTACAAAGAAGAACGTCTTTATGTATATACTGTGTAAAAGTATGGTTCTATGACAAAACGTCTAAGAATTCCACCCTATACATTAAGAGACCACCTATGCTGATTGCCGAGAAATATCATTCTAGGACTTTCATTATTGTAATAATGAAAATTGTGGCGATTAACAAACCCTTTTTTATTAAATGTGTCTTCGTCTGTAAATAACACGTTATTAAAGAAATTCAGTGCCTGATAATTCTTGTTTAATGCCTAGTTACATAAATTGCATCTGTTAATAAGATCTTGTTGGGTTAATTCTTGTACTGGTTGTACATGGTATGGGTGAAATTTATGTTTTCGAGTAATTATGTTCGTCGAAGTTCTCGATATTCCAACTTTTATTTCATAGTGTTTCCTGTTCTTTCAAAACGTTCTTTTAGTCTAGCAAATTCATAAATATTAGGATGTCGCTCAGCGTTCGGAAATATTTGTGCATAAATACGACTTACAAGGAAACAATTCTGGTCGCTCGATCCTAAAGCGTAAACCATGTTGATAAGTTCTTGTTGTGAAAAATTCATTTTAAAAACATGAGATAACACGCACGTAATTGACTTATAGAGCAAATACTGCATTAAGCAATTTGACAGTTTAGAATTTTGATGTGTGGTATTTGTTATCCATGGCCGTCTTAGTTTTAACAACTTATTCCACCAATGAAATTTATTGCAGATCAGTATATGATTTTCTGAAGTAAAAATAAAGTGCTTTACTTTAAGAGAAAAAACATAAAAAACACTATGCAATCCATTTAAAAAAATTTAGTTCTTTCCATCTGAAATTTGTGATATTGCTTTTCCTTTCCTGAACACTCTGAATCAAAAAAAAATATTTTTGCAATTTCTAAAAGTTATCACAAGCATAAACTACTCATACAAAAAAATTCAATTCTGGGATCAAACATATGTAAGACATGACTTAGCAAAATAGTACCTGCACATGACATTTATTAGAGAAAATGTTAAATATTTCAAAAACTATTACGGTTAGGTATAGACAATGGTATATGAGAAGCATGTCGATTTTATAGCAGAATCTAAAAAGGGAATACAATATATGGTGTTTCGTTTGAAAAAATAATATTAGGTTCAGTACTGCTATTCTGAGAAAACGTGTATAAACTAAAGTATTTTTAGGCAATGCCCCTTTAAGAATTAAACAAAAATTTTTTTTTATTTCCAAACGGTAGATAGGTATCGACTGACACCACACTGTTGGGACACCCGGATTAATATGACTATTCGTCTGAAAATATTGACGTAACCAAATTGTTATGTATACAAAAATAGGGTACTGGATAAGAATTATTTAAATGCAATTTATTCGATAGTACTTATTTATATAAAAGATTTCTGAGGAAAGTCTGTGTCGACCAAATTATCCCGAACATGTAATTGAATGTTGTTTGTACAAAAATATTTTAAAACAGTCCCATGGGAATAAACCCATTAGTTTTTGCTGAATATACAGGGTGAGTCATCTAAGCGAGTAAGGCCGATTATGCCCTTATGAGTAAAGATATTTCGAAGCGGTTTTTTTCCTTGTGAGAGCTGTTGATTAGGAACACATTTTAAAAATATTTTGTATTATTCAGAGTGTTCCATAACTTGGTGGCTAACCATAGTTATAGTTTTTTAAATGGAAAACCATATTTATTATTGCATTTTTGTATTCCCCGTATAGGCCTAAAGTCTAAAGTTTTTGACTTATTCCCATTTTTCTGAAAAGTTCAATGTTTGTATAAAATTATGTTTCTCGAACACGACGTATTAGATGGACAAAATTTTTTCCAGTATTGTTTACAATAAGAGGTCCTAATAGTAATATGTTTTATTTTTTTACAGTTACTAACTACATGTGCAGGAAACTGGATTAAAATTACATGACACGTTTTTGTATAAAAGTCATTTTTTTTAAATGGAACACCCTGTATATCAGTTCACTTTTGAATTGTTTATTAAATTTCATGTGAGAAACATGTAAGACGTTAATACTTTAAAAGTGACTATTACAGAGTTATTGTCGTTTTTTGATATGCTTTTGTTAGTTTTTGCAAAAAAGTCAATTTTTTCAAATGGAACACCATATATTTTATTTCATTTTTGAATTTCTTACTAAAATTTCACATCAAAAAACATGTAAGACGTTAATACTTTAAAAGTGACTATTACTGCGCTATTGTCTCTTTTTGATATAATTTTGTTAGTACTATACTATATTAAGTAAAACCACGAAACTGACAAAATTATATCAAAGAGAGACAATAGCTCAGTAATAGTCACATTTAAAGTATTAATGTCTTACATGTTTTTGATGTGAAATTTAATAAGAAATTCAAAAATGAAATAAAATATATGGTGTTCCATTTGAAAAAATTGACTTTTATACAAAAACGTGTCATGTAATTTTATTCCAATTTCCTGCACATGCAGTTACTAACTGTAAAAAAATAAAACATGCTACTATTAGGACCTCTTATTGTAAACAATACTGCAAAAAATGTTGTCCATCTAATACGTCGTTGAATTTTTCAGAAAAATGGGAATAAGTCAAAAACTTTACACTTTAGGCCTATACTATCTTATTACTTTTCGACTAAAAATTATACGGGGAATACAAAAATGCAATAATATATAGGGTGTTCCATTTAAAAAACTATAACTATGGTTAACCACCAAGTTATGGAACACTCTGTATAATACAAAATATTTTTAAAATATGCTCCTAATCAACAGCTATCAGAAGAAGAAATGCTTCGAAATATCTGTACTCATAAAGGCATAATCGGCCTTACCCGCTTAGATGACTCACCCTGTATAGTAATCAAATTCAATACTTTATAAATTTATTTTATTTGATACTACTTATTTCGTAATTAGTCTATATGAATGAAGTAGATTGACTGGTGGTATACTTACGATTTTCTGTGTGTAATTTTCACAACATTTTTGCATTGTATCATACTGAATGACTAACCTGGAACGTTTATGCTTTAACATATCTGTTTAATATTGTAATCTTTAGGGCATGAAGGATCTTTGCTTCCTGGGAAAAATATCCGTCCAACACACTTTCGTCGGTTTTTCAAGATTATATTAAGTAATTAAAATAACTTTACTTTATTGATCATTAAACTTGTTTCCAAATTAATTCGGGGTGAAAGTGGTATTTTTTTGTAATTTCCAAATACCTATGAAACCTTTAAGTAGGCTTGTTATTGCCAACTATTAATATTAGATAATTTCTAAAGAACAAAGTACTTGAAAATGAATTTGAAGAAAATTTATGTAAAAGTTTTTTCGAAATTTCTGGCGGATGTTCTATCACCCTTATTGAAAATAGTTTTTTGAGAATTTCTAGCATGATGTGTCTTCTACGCAGATATATAGATATTATAAATATACTTTTATAATAGCGCAATTTAAAATAATTTTGATATAAACAAACTTAAAAATTGAACCAGAAGCAGCACTTATATTTCTTGCAAATATCGCGCAAATTTTTTATTCTATACCTATTCATTAAGTACGTAAAACTTATTACAAATTAGCAAATTTTATACCAGCATTTTCAAAATTCGGACCGGAAATAATACTTTCTCTCTTATTAGATAAGAGTTTTTTGTAAGTATCTTGTAAATGATGCTATCCGCACATATTTATTATGAGGATAATGGTATTTAAAACTTAATTTACATCACTTTTGTATAGAAAACTCAGACCGCACGTACGTCATGTAGTGCCGGTCTGTAACTACATTTCTTCAACATATCCTGAATACCTTCAAAGAGTTTGAAAAGAATATTGACGTACTGGATTGACTTTCCATGTGGTACACTAATACAAATTAGTTACATATTTATCCATTTTCTCATGTCCGCTCATATGAATTCATTTATTGCATCAAATTGTCTTCCATTGTATATGTAGAAATCCTGACAGGTCCCCCCAGAGGTTCTAACTACTAACTAATCAAGTGACATGGTCATGTAATTAATTAATTGTCTATCAACAGAACATAATTTTGATTGACCAGTCTGTCATTGACTGTTAACACCATCCAGGGACAATTAATTTCCTCTATTGTTTTTTTTTTGTAAGGACTGTTCATATTTAATTATACTCCTGCATCCAATTATTCTAAATTAACATATATACATAACTATGGTATCCGTTTATATTTTATGTTATCCGCTCTTTAGAAAACTAAATATTCTACCTACGGCCTCTCTGTATATACTAAAATTTTAAAGGTTTACAAAGCAAAAGAAGAAACTTTCAACAAATTCTGACATATACAATGATAGATCCAAACACGACATTGCAAAATTTTTCATCATATAATGCAGGGTACTATGGAACAAGCTAAAGATATATGAAGAAACGTGTTATAATAAATTTCTTGCATTGATAATGGTAATACGATCAACTTTACAATTTACTGTCGTACAATCATGACACTAAATATCACTCACCAATTGCATCGTAAATATAAACGCTGCTATCCCTCGCGGAGTTTTGCAAACTAAGAAGTTTAATAAAGAACCAAACATTGGTAGCTCACAAGGAGTACTTAAGTTCTGTTCAGAACAACGTTTCACTAATTACAAAATACTTATGGTTCTACGGAAAAGATCAGAGCCGCTTTCCAGGCTCTATGGTCTTTTGTGATAAAGAATATCGACACCCCGATTCTATTATCAACGCTATCGCTCATTATTTTCAAGGAGTTTTCTCTGCCCTCTTTATTGAGCGTTTTCCACTAACTATGTGAATGGTGTTCACTGCATAAACGTTCATTCAATATCTGAAGGGGGATTGTGCGGGTGACTTAAAGGTTTAAAGATGGCTTTACTAACGGTCACGATCAGGTGCATGGTTTTTTAATTAAGGGTCGCTGTGTGCTTGCTATTGCGCTAGTGATTTTTTTTTTTGAATAATCACTAAATCTTAGCGTTTCCTAACATCCTAACATCGATAAGTCTGCTCGGATAATTCCAGTGTCTACGGTGTCTAACTTGGTTACTTTTTCTCTGAGTTATTGGATTCCGGAAGGCAAGCTGATGTTTTGTACACGGACTTTTCATAGAGTTTTGACTGCTTAGACCACTTGTTTTTCCGTTCAAAGCTTAGGGCTTTTGGCTTTGCTCATAGCCTAATTTAGTTGTTTACCTCTTACCTGTCTCAGAGTCAACAGCATGTCTTTTTAACGGTCACTCCCCTACATGTTATTTGACATCCTCTGGCGTCTCGCAACATCCAATTGGGCTTTCTTATAGTCAATATCAACTTCTATTCGCCGATGATCTCAAACAGTTTGGTAAAGTCTCCTCTGTTGATAATTGTCATATCCTGCAAGCCAATCTATCCAAGGTTTTAGAATGATGTTGCCCAAACAAAATGCTTTTAAACTGCTGTAAATCCCATGTCATTTCATTTTTTTGTAAGCCCATTCCTATTATTTTTACTTATAGCCTTCATACTATCGACTTGGAACGGCGATGAACTTGGAGGTCTTATTGGAGTCTAGACTGTCGTTTGCTAATATAATAACTCCGTTTGTTCAGCCGCAGTAAAAACTATTAGTTTTATTATTAAAAACTGCCGCTTTTTTAAAGGTATGGGTAGCTTAAACACATTATATATTTCACTTGTACAATCGTTTCTCTATTATGCAAGTGTCAGGTAGAGAATGTGCAACGCAAGTTTGTGAAGTATTTAGCTTTCCGTAGAGACGGAGTCTATCCCCACTTGGTATCGAGAACTCTGAACTTTTATCATCGGTTGGTTTAACGACGCTTCACTTCAAGAGAATTGTTGCCAGCGTCGGAATTTTATATAATCTTGTCTCAAATACAACAGACTGTGTCTTTTTTCTGGGTCTGTTAAAGTTTTCTGTTCCAAGGACAGAACCGGTGTTCGTCTAGCAATTTCTACTTACCATTTCACATAACAAATGCTCTCAGTTTATGTTATATCGAGTAGTTTTAACGAGATAGTATTCCGGACATTAATTACTGCTCATTTTATTATTCGAGGAAAATAATGCCTACTCAGTTTGATAATTTTTGTTAACCAATTATACATATATATTTTTGCTTTAATTTGGTTCGCATAAAGGATTTGTTAATTTTTAGTACTCACATATTATGTGTTACATACTGCTGTGGTTGCAAAATTATATTAATAGTGTTTATAAGTCTACAAACATTTCTACATTTAGTTCCCTTTTGTTTTTCTTACCTTTGTACAATATGGTATTGTTTCTTGTGTAGTTTAGTTTATTTATCCTACCAAAGACCTCTGCTCCCAGAAGCAGCTTTGATGGATGTGGTAATGAATAAAATGAACAATGGGTGGGTGCCAAAAATACTTACAGACCACCATAAAGGTCAGCGAACGGGGGCAGCCTTGACATTTCTGGACCCCTACGACAGACATGGTGATTCATTACTGGATCGAATCGTAACCGGTGACAAGACGTGGGTGAGGCACGTCAATTGCGAGACAAAATTACAGTCCATGGAGTGGGAGCAGACAAGTTTCCCCAAAAAAACAAGAAAATGTTTGCGAATCTTGTCACTATATAAGGAAGTTTATGGCGACAGTGTTTTGGGATAGGCTAGGTGTGCTTCTGATTGATTTTATCGAACGTGGTTCCACGATAAACTCTGAGTGGTATTGTCACACTTTGCGCAACCTTAGGAGAGCAATTCAAAACAAGCGCCAAGGAAAGTTGACGTCCAAAATTTTGTGTTTGTACGACAATGCCCGACCTCACACAGCAAACCGCAGTCAAATCCTCCTTAATTTATTCAAATGGGAGGTTTTCCCTCATCCGCCCTATAGTCCCGATCTTGCACCTAGTGATTTTCCCTTGTTTCCAAGAATGAAGAACTGGCTGGCAACACAGCGCTTTGACGACGACGACGAGCTACGGGTGCGCGTTACTGAGTGGCTGAGATCGCAGGCAGCAGAATTCGATGACGCTCTTTCAGATGTATATAATAAAAAAAATTCTTGTACTTATTTTTTGTTTCATTCCTAAACGTTCCTTACTTTCTGAATAGCCCTGGTAATTATATAAGGTTTTCTATGAATAAAGTGAACAATGAAAATCTAAAATTCTCGAATATTACAAATATACACAAATTCACGATTTTTACCTACCTATCTACAAGAGTTATTGTTTCGCACTAAAAACATATCTAGCAATATACTGAATTATATAAAATATACCTTAAAATTTAAACACTTAAGAGGGGCGTTTACCTATTGAAAACTAAGGTATCGCTGTTTCGCATTTTTTGAATTTATTTGTAATTTTAGAATCTCAAATTTGGGTTACTGGTTCAAAAGGCATCAATTTATAATGTCAAGGTCCGTTTTTGTACTAATTTATTTTCCTAAGAAAGTTAGTGTTTTAGAAGTAATCACAAAAATCCATGAATTCGATTAGTGTCTACTAACTACGGTTGGTACACAAAAGAAAAAAATGAGGTGTGGCCACCACACGACTTTCTTATATGTATGAGCGTTTCAAACTATACAATTTTAAGAATTTTTTACACAAAAATTATTCAAAATCCTATTCTAAGTACTTCTATTCTCTTAATAAATCGCTATAGAATACATACTTTGCAAGATATTCGAAAAAAAGTGCTACTCCCTAAGAGTAAAAGTGTTACTTCCGATCCGAATTTTAAAATTTCATATATACAAAAAAATATTGCAAATCTAGAGCTAAATACTTTTGTACTCTTGATAAATTATATAGAATGCATAACTTACGACATATTTGCAAAAAATCGCTAATTCGATAATATAAATACTTTTATACTCGTAACGTACCTGTCTAAAAAGCATGATTTGCGAAAATTTCGCAAAAAACTGATTTTCGATAGGAGTAAAAGACCTACTTCCGGTAGGAATTTCGAAAAACTTTTTAAATAAAATTGTTCTCAATTTTAATTTTAAGTACATATGAATTCTTTATAAATTTGTTTAAACTTAGTATTTGACGAAATATTGGCAAAATTCTATTTTTTCGCTGAAGTAAACTACTACTTCCGGTCTACCGATTTTACTGAAAAACTAATCAGATCTCAAGAGGGAGATTATACACGTAAATACAAAATTTGGAATTGATATCTACAGCGGTTTGGCCGCTATCGTGGTCACACACACACAAACACACACACACAGACACAGACACAGATATTTTTTAAAAACCACTTTTTCGGTATCAGGGGACTTCAAAGCGTGGACATCTGCAAAAATCTCGAGGTCGAAAATTTTCATCATCACAATACTTCCTTATACTACGTATAAGAAAGTAAAAAACGACCTCTACGCGGCAGCTGCACATTTGATGTACGATTTAAAGAAAAAATCAAATTTATGTACTTATTTTTAAAGATAAAAAACATTAAACAGTAAACCTTGTCACACACATTTCACACAAGGTTTTACGCATCGTCTATCCCCACTTTACGGTAACTCTACCGGTCCCAACGAAGACGAAAATCTATCGGAGTCGGTCGGCTATTACAGACTTAAATGCGAGTGACAGTTTAATTACAAACTGTCACTGGCATTTAAATGTCATATATACCTATAATATTCGAGTGTATAATAATATAACAGTTATGGGCAAGCGAAAATTGGCTTATTATAAAACATCAATAACATCAAGAGTTCCGTAAGTACTCATTTTTTATACATATGTTTCCCATCTATATAGTATTCCTTAATCTATGAATAAAACCGAAGTGCTGTGAAGGAAACCGAATATCGTGTAGCTTCACTTACTCACACCCCCTTGCGCCTACCCGTCCCGCGAGTAATTTAAGTTGCATAACTTTCTATTTGTTGGTAAACGCCCGTCTTAAAAACGAAAGTTTATGTCATAGGAATAGTTTTTAAAATTAACCATATATATATAAATTTAATACATTTCAGACCACAACAATACTTATACATTCATTTTGGCATGTAAATGGAATGCTGTAATTACTGTAGGGCAATAAAGCATATTATTATTATTATTATTAACGAATATTTAATTATTGTACACTAAATCTGACGATAATATCTACAAACTTCCACACAATACCACAGTTTTAATGACAACCTCTAATACCAGAGAGAGTCATATGTCGGAAAATGCGATTTATTCACTATTGATGACTTTAAATACAAACTTACAATATATAAAATCTTTCAACATGAGGGTATTTTTCCTGAAACTGAATACGTTACTAGTAAACGTGAAATCACCACGTCTAATATAAATTGGAAAATCTCCGGACATTTTGGCAGAGAAATACCATTTCAATATCTCGCTGCTACTGCGGAAATCATAAGAATCATCCGGCAGCATCAGCGGACGGAAATGGAGAGACAGTGAAAAATATCACTCAATAATCCCGTGATCGAGTTGACATTTCAGGATATAATATAATATTGAATACTATATTAAACTCAGGTTTTAAATTGACATTATTGATTAACCTGTCAGAATTTTTGCAGAATTTTTTGCAAGCCGTATTATATAAAACAGAATCTGAAAATGTCATATTTTACGGAAACGTGAAAACATATATTTTATGAAAGCCATATCTCCGAATGAATTTTATTGAAAAATGTGACAATGGCCTGGGTTAATTAAGAAACTAAATTTTAGAGTGCCAAAATTAAATATATAAAACGTACGTACCTACATTTTCATACCGTAACAGAGACACAAATGCAAATAGCAAGAGTATTTTTATTATGTAATAAATTTAATCGCTGAAGGGAAATTTCAGGATCACTTACCTAAAGCAGAATTAGTTGCTGCCAACACATCTTTTTTTCCTATATGAAATACCTAAGAAATATATTATAATGAATCGATATACATACCCGTATAGTGTCAATTAAAAAACATTTTAGTTGAAGATACCTCAATGAAACTTTACGGCAATAACTTTGATGTTGATTTGAATATTATGCCTGTATTGCGGCTTTATCGCAAAAGAATTATAATATACAAATATACACTACGCATAAATTGTCATCAACTTTATTATCGTAGTTATTGTTACATTCAAATATATACCGCATGTGTCAAATATCATTAGCCATAGAGGATTAATGCATGCAATACGTGGCAACGTGGTAACTCCTACTTTCCTTTCCAATGCCAGCGACGGCCGATACCACCACGATTATCTCGCAAATACAAAGTAGCAGTAACCATTGAACCACCGACTTGGCTGTTTGTAATGCGTTCAGAAATAATATTTACGAGTTGCAATGATTTGTTTTAAAAACTAATAAAATTAAAAAATAACTATAATAAAATAAAAAATAACCCTAATAAAATAAATAAAAAAGGATTTTGAAAATAATAATAAACTATACAAGGGGCTCCAAAATTCCTCCCTGCACAGCAAGAAATTGCCCTAGGCGGCCGTAGAAATTTACTCTTGCGCTTTCTAATGTGTGAGCAGTTACTGAATTAGCAGCCTCAATTATTTTTTCTTCCAAGGCAACTATGTTTTTTGCTCTACCAACTTCATGGGTATAAACAATATTTTTTAGATATCCCCACAAAAAAAATCATTTGAAGATAGATCAGGAGACCGCGGAGGCCACTTGATGTTTCCCGTTCCACTAATAAGACGGCTAGGGAAAGTATTCCCTAGAAATTCCTTTACCCTGACTGCATTATGTGCTAAACAGCCATCATGTTGAAATTAAACGATTTCCTGATTTATTCCAATAATTCGAGGTACTTGTCGGCATTTAATTACCATCAGTAAAAAACGGTCCTATCAAATGGTCACCTAAAATACCTGCCCAAACGTTTACTCTTTGAGGATATTGGGTGCGGTTTGCAAAATGCCGGTGTTCATTTTCCGTAACCCAATATCGAAAAGTTGACTCATCGGTGAAGCAAATACATACTTCTAACGAAATTGTCGTCTCGATGTATCTTATCCATAAAGGATTGACGAAACTCCATTCTTCGAAAATGGTCCTCCGGAAATATTTCTTGGGTTTTTGAATACTTAAAACATTTCAAACCATTACGTTTCCAAATGCATGAAACATTTTTGTTACTTATACCCAAATTCTCGGCAGCACTTCTAGTTGATATCGTGTTGTCTATTTCCACTATACTACAAACTAATACATTCCGCCGTTCACTTTCCTCAATTTTTTGTAGCGATATCTCTCGTGGTTTACATTTCGTGCTGTTATTCAGACAGAAACATGTTTCAAATGTATTAATAATATTATAAATTGTTTGCTTGTAAGGTACAGGACGGTCTGCAAAAGTCAGCGTAAACATATTTATGCACGTTATTGCAGAGTTATTACCATATAACTATTTTACTATCTGAAGTTTTTCAGCGGGTGTATACAGACTCATTATAAATTAATTTTACTGAATGATTTTATTGCAGACAGCAACGTGTTCACGGCTAAACATTGAATGCAAAATCTGGGTGGGAAGTAGTGGTAAAAATAGAGATCGGAGAAAATCGTTGTGGTGTCGGTTGTCGCCGGCATTGGTAACGGACAGTAGGGGTTCCACGTTGCCACGTATTATATGCATACGTATAGATCGCACATAACCATTGAATCTCTATGCCTAATGGTATTTGACACATGCTGTAGAACAACTTACTGATATTTTGTTTCTTAAAAGGTAGATGCTATAGTATGGATAGTCACAAAAAGTCTTTCATTAATATATAGAGAAGAAGGAGTATTTCTAAATCGCAGAGAAAAACTAAGGGTGATATACAAAAGTACAATACACACTTGGTTGACATGACAACGAGACAAAAGGAGATATAAGCAAACAAAAAAGTTACAGTCATTACTTGAGAATTTTCTTACACAGTTTTGGTCTGGACATACCACCTTTTGTTTTGTTGCTATATCTAGGACTATTGTTATTATTAATTATTTTTGACATGAGCTCAAAAATATAGATGTGTTGTCCATGTAGCAGGAAAAATAATTTTGGTGATTAAATGAAAAAAAAGACGTGGGTACCATACGACTTTCTTATATGTAAGCGGTTTGCAAGCAAATGCTGCTGAGTGAATTAGTGCAAGTATACATGTTGCTTCCGGTCGGACATTTATATTATATCAAAGTTGTTCCAAATCACGATCCAAATACATGATATGATTTTGCAAAGAAAAGTACCTTTTGATGAAAGTAAAATTTTAACTTCCTTCCCGAATTTTGAAACCGCGGTTCCAAATCACTTTCTAATATTTTCATATAAACTGTTTTTCAATAAGAGTAAAATATGTATTTTATTGACTTTTTTAGCTTTTAGTTATATAAAAATTATTTCAAATTCAACTCCGAATACTTGTATACAATATATACCCATATATATACATTATATTATTTGAAGGGTTTTTTCTTAGCCGTTTTTTAGAAATGTATGTGCATGAACACGAAATTCTGGTTGATATGGGCTGTTACTTGTTGATGAAGGTGCAATTATATAAAAATCGTTGTACATTTCGACATTATTTATAACGTCTTCATCAAAAAAAAATGTAAATTAAACTATAAAAATCGATAAGCTTATTGATATGATTACTAAATATTTTAATATTAATTAATAAAGTGCTACTAGCTAAGAGTAAAAGTGTTACTTCCGGTCCGAATTTTGAAATTTCATGTATACAAAAAATATTCCAATTCCAGCTCTAAATGCTTTTAGAATACATAATGTGTGTGATATTTGTATAAAACTGCTATTAGTTTAGAGTGAAAGTGCTACACCCAAACCGAATTTTCAAAATCTTTATAACTAAAAATTATTCAAAATCATGATTTAAATACTTTTCTCTACTCCCATACTTTAATTGTATTATTAGATATGCCAAACCTGTACTTTAATGATGTCCATTACGATACAGATTTTCATTATGATACAAGTTTATATCCAATAGGAATACAGATTTTTCATTACGATACAAGTTTATATCCAATAGGAATGCGACATTCCAATATTCAAACAATATTCAATATGGCGACTGCATATCTGACAGATATAAAAATTAATTAAATGTGACAGTTCTCTGCAATTTACAAGTAAGTAGTTAACATTTGTGCTTTTTTGAAAATATAAACGGTAAAAATGAGGGATAATGACAGTGAAGTGTAATAATTGACTCCACCAGAAATTATGGAACAAGCCTTAGTAACCACGAACAATTTATTACCAGCCAAATTCGCAAAAACGAACGGAAAATTTTACGCTCAATTTATGAAATGGATTGTTCAAAAAATATGTTTTATTATGGGGTCGTAGAAAAAATAGTGTATGCAACTCGCATTTAATGGCTATTAAGACACTCGTATTCATTACAATACTCGGTTCCGCCTCGTATTGTAATTCTCTTACTCGTGTCTTAATAGCTATCATTAAATGCTGATTGCATAATATACTAATTATACTCTTAATAGGTATATCTGTTCAATTTGATTTTTTCACTGAAGTAAACTACTACGTTATCAGATCCCAAGACAAAAAAATATACAAGTAAATATAAAGCCTGGAATTGATAGCTTTTGCCGTTTGGTCGCTACTGTTGTTACTCACACACATAGAAGAGGCGAGAGAGAGAGAGAGAGAGAGAGAGAGAGAGAGAGAACGTTTTACAGAAAACACTTTTTCGATATCAAGAGACTCTAAAACGTTAACATTTGCAGAAATGTCGAGTCGAAGATTTTCCTCATCACAATGCTTTATACTACGTAGAAGAAAGTAAAAGTAGCAGCCTATGTAAATTGGAAATTTTTTTAAATTATTTAGATTAAATTATTATACCTGAATATGATCAAACGTAATCTTTCAGAGGGTTATATATGCATGCAAATAATTAGTTATAATATAATACAATATAAATAAGAGTTCACGTAGATGGTTAAATTTTCTGAATTTCTTATTAACTTTTTATATACAAAGTTAGTAAATTATTTGCCTTGAAGGTATAAGAGAATGAAGGTGGTATTATGTATAAACTGAGAATAAAGAACATTATATGTTCATATCCCGCGAGGAGAAAGAAAAAGTTTAGACGCGTTAACTTCATAAAGCAGACCATAATTTATTTCATTTTGTATTTAATCTTTACGGAAAGGATCCCAGCTGGACTCAATTTATGACTTTTCTAATTAGAACCCATCATTGGGCACGGTAATGCACGACTGTGTTAATGCTCATTTAAAATGTAATTAAATAGAACATGAAGCAGTTACAATATATTTTATACCACTGTTTACTCTATAATAACAAAGTAGAGAAAGTTCAACATTTTATTATCATATTTTTAGACTCTATAATAATTTTAATTCGACAATATTATCTGAACTCTTGGTATATTTATATTATACTTTATTTTTTAAAATTTCCGGACTTAGTATAATTTTTCAAAGAAATATAATATATAAATTTCATATAACTGCTTTCAATAATGGAAGGTATATATTAACCACAAACATTTTTGAATGGTTGAAAGGAAAGGCATATATAAGAAATAAAGACTGTATTCACTGTTTTACGTGCTTATATGTAGTATAAGGAAGTATGTATTATGATGATGAAAATTTTCGACTTCGAGCTTGTTGCAGATGTCAGCGTTTTGAAGTCCCCTGATACAGAAGAAATGGTTTTTAAAACATGTATGTGTATCTATCTCTCTGTGTGTGACCACGATACCGGTTAAACCGCTATATCTATCAATTCCAAATTTTGTATTTACGAGTTTAAACTCACCCTTGAGATCTGAATAGATTTTGAGTAAAATCGGCAGACCGGAAGTAGTAGTTTACTTCAGTAAAAAAATCGAATTTTGCTACATATTTTACTACTAGGTTAAAACAAATTTATAGGGAATTCATATATACTCAAAATTAAATTTGAAAAGAATTTTATTATGAAACTTTTTCGAAATTCCTACCGGAAGTAGGTCTTTTACTCTTATCGAAAATCAGTTTTTTGTCAATATTTTGAAAGTCATGCTTTTTTGACAGGTAGGGTAAATGATACAATTATTGGAAACTTAAGAGATGGAAATTTTTGGTTTTCCTACTTTTATTTAGAAATTGAAAACAATGACGTTGCTGTTGTACCTAAAGAAAAAGAAAACTTCAAATTTTAAAATGATGATATTTATTTTAAAATATTTTTTGCACTTTAAATTGATGATTAACATGAATTTTGCAAAAATATAGTTTTAGGCCAGAAAGAGGTAGTAATTAGCATCCCATACTACAATGATTGGCCACTGAATAGTTTTGTATGTTAATTACATATGTAGTTACTTAGACAGAGATGTAATTCATATTTATTGATTAAAAATAAATTCTTAACAAAAATGTATTATTTTTTTTTTTAAAAACATTGCAAATAAAATGATTTTCTAAACATTCTTGTTTGCTGTTTTTCAAAATGCATTTTACATGGAATGTTGTCATGCAATGCATACATTTAACACCATATTGATTACGATTTATATTTAGTACGCATATAAAACATAGCCTGAAATAAATGGTTTTATTCTGGAATGGGTTGGGTGCAGATGGTTTAGAAATGACCATACTTATATCATTTATTGCTTTAGGAACATTTTCTAATTCGTTCTCGTTAAACAGTTGTCTCTTAGTTTTCTTCGGGACTGCAATTCTGTTTTCAGGTTCTTTGTCAGACTCATATGTACAGCCATTCTCAGGTGTGGTTTAAAATGTTTGTACAGCATTCATGTATTTTAGAAATTCGATGTACTTCATGTCTATCATTTGTGATATTAATCTTAAATTTGTCATGGTTTAAATTAGTATCTTTAACAGCATAATTTAATTCCAGTTGCCCATTTGATAACTCATGAACTTGAACCTCTTCAGATTGGTTTGGCCTTGAAAACTCTTTGGATGTTCTTAATATAATGTTCTGGTGGCGTTTAAAAGAAACCGTCACCATCCCCTCCCTGGAAAATTGTTTCTGAATGGATTTTCTCTGGGAGTTGCATTAAGAAAATGCTTCACTGAAGCTTATACATCTTCGATTCTGAACTGAAAACTTTTTCTGTGGCAAGCCAAAATCCAGTTTTCTAACAGCGTTTCTTCTTCAGTAGAGAGCACTAGTTTGGGTCCATGAAAAATTTTATTGCTGAATTTTGCACTTGATCGAAACTGAAGAGCAGCTCGTGGAATTTGATAGTTTCTAGTTGCTTCTCTTTCACTCAAACCATTTTCAATTGCTTTTAGAGCTTTGGAAATATCGTCTTCTTTGTAGTTTTTCCTGTAGGACCGAGTACCCACAAACACCTTCGGTATGCTTTTTCTCAATAGCAGGTAACTAGGGAAAAAGCAATTCCGATAGTAATTGACCACAATCTGAGACAATTATTGCTCCCCGGCCAACCATTGCCTATACTTTCATTGTGTATAAAATATAGTTAGTTTTGCAGTTAATTACAGTGATAGGCCGGTCGGCCAATAACTATTTTTCGCCCATTTATTGTGTAACATAGTTATTGGCATGTTAAATTGGCGGTTTTATTTATAACCCTATCAAGTTTTATCG
Organism: Amphimallon solstitiale; assembly: GCA_963170755.1. Classification (NCBI taxonomy): domain Eukaryota; kingdom Metazoa; phylum Arthropoda; class Insecta; order Coleoptera; family Scarabaeidae; genus Amphimallon; species Amphimallon solstitiale. The sequence continues at coordinate 36,980,245 of OY720679.1, forward strand.
TGAAAACATTACTAAACAATGATTCTCAATTAAATATAAATTCCGTAATTTGAAGAATCATTTCATAATATATTGTGTAATAAAAACCGTCATGAGATTGCTTAGTGGATTCGTAAGACTTTCCTAAATTGTGAACAGTGACTGACACACAGCATAACATATGCAGGTAGCGCGCGCTTGTTCACACTTAAACACGCGAAAATATGATCTATAGTAAAGCAATGTTGCCAACATCTAGTGGTAAAAGTAACGTATTCTATACATAAACGAGATGCTTAAAATCATTATATATAAATCAAGTGGCCAACCTCCTGGCCAACAACTGTATCACTTACCCTACGTTACGAGTGTAAAAGTATTTGAATGTAATTTTCAATATCTTTTATATACTGCATGTGTCAAATATCATTAGGTATAGGGATTCAATGTTTACGTGCGATCTATACGTATGAATATAATACATGGCAACGTGGTACCCCGACTGTCCGTCACCAATGCCGACAACAACCGACATCACAACGATATTCTCCGATCCCGACCCAGATTTTGCATTCAATGTTTAGGTGGAAACACGTTGTGGTCCCTGGCCGTCTTATTACTGGAACGGGTACCATCAAATGGCCTCCGCGATCTACTGATCTCTCTCCAAATGATTTTTTTTGTGGGGATATTTAAAAAATATTGTTATACCCATGAAGCTGGTAGAAAAGAAAACATAGTTGCCTTGAGAGAAAAAATAATTGAGGCTGCTAATTCAGTAACTGCTCACATGTTAGAAAACGTAAAAGTAAATTTCTGCGACGGCCTAGGGTAATGTCTTGCTGTGCAGGGGGGAATCCTTTTTTATTTATTTTATTAGGGTTATTTTTTAATTTTATTAGGATTACGCTTTTGTTTGTGTCATGCAGCGTGAACGTAGCTTAATAATTCTCTGCATTTACTGGAAGGAAAAAGAAAAACAAATCCTTGCAACTCGTAAATATTATTTCTGAACGCATTAGGAACACACGAGTCGGTGGTCCAATGGTTACTGCTAAGTGCTTACTTGTATTTGCGAGCATGTGTCGGTTGTCGCGTCGCTGGCATTAGAAAGGAAAGTAGTAGTACAACGTTGCCACATATTGCATGGATTGATCGCCTATGGCTAATGAAAATTGACACGGTATAGAAAATTTCAAAATTCGGGCCGAAAGCAACACTTTTACACGTAGCGAGTAGGACTTTCTTTCGAATATCTCGCGAAAGTACGCATTCTATAGAGCATATATTAAGAGAATAGAAATACTTATAATAGGATTTTTAATAATTTTTATACAAAAAAAATCTTAAAAGTCGGCTTATCTTTCTAGGAAGATCAAACTAATTAAAACGATTTAGAACAATTATAATTTGAAACGCTCATACGTATAAAAAAGTCGTCTGGTGGCCACACCTAATTTTTTTCATGTATCTACATGTTTGAATAAATTTTGGCAAAAGAGGTATATCTGTGAAAACGGAAATATATAAAGATATAAAATACATCCCAAGCAACACAGAATGGTAGATTAAACGTATATATCTAAAATATCCGTATACGGTATATTGGTTATTATACGGTATATGTAAACGGTATAATAAACTGCAAAATGTCCGCGACTTCGACGTTTATTTATGTTATATGAAATCCATTAATAATTGGTAGACGAAATCTGGAAAACAAGTGTTTCTCATATACTGAATTTATACGTAGGTATATTGGTTATTATACGGTATATGTAAACGGTATAATAAACTGCAAAATGTCCGCGACTTCGACGTTTATTTATATTATATGAAATGCATTAATAATTGGTAGACGAAGTCTGGAAAACAAGTGTTTCTCATATACTGAATTTATACGTAGGTAATATGCACTGATTATATTGTGTATTTACGGTATCTAATAAACCGGAATCATTGGCATACGGAATACAAAAAAAAACCGTATCTTCTATACATAATGTATACGTATGATGTAAACGTATATTTACACTATACTTTTAACGTTAATTATCCCAATTCATGTATACAGAATTTATACGGGTATGGTATCTCATTTTGCACTTAAATGACGCTATTGATATATACCTATATGAATGTCTGATTTTATACGTAGATCACCAGAAATGAAGCGTGTATTTTATACCGCGAGATCAAAAATTATATTGATAAAGGTTTGCCCATGGAATGTAAAACGCCTGTCTTCAGTTATATCATTAAGTGTCATATTGACAAACAATTAATGACAGTATGACACTTAATGATATAACTTAAGACAGACGTTTTACTTTCCATGGCAAACCTTTATCAATATAATTTTTGATTTCGCGGTACTTGCATCATTATTTGAGTACACGTATACGCTAAAATTAGGTAAAATAATACATATACCCAAATAATTTCATGTACGTAATTAATGTACGATTTATAAATAAAATGAGGATAGATCCTGCAAGGTTAATCGGAAAGATTACAAATAAAAGTGTGTAAGTGTATTTAGCAAGAGCACATTTTTGCAATGTTAGTTAGTAATACTAAAATTAGAGTTATGTGTGATTAAACAAAATTTTAAGCTATTTTGCTTTTTATCCACACATTTTATATCTTAGATGCATTACATACAATTAGAAAATGTTGGGATAATATGTGAGAATAATAATAGATACAGGAACAAAAGCTTACTCACCTATTTTGTAACTTCTCTGTGTATGTAGATACAAACTTATTCTACCGACGATATTTTTCAAACATTATATCTGACATATTAATATTTTTTTTTAATTTTAATTAGATAAATTCCTTCGAGAGTGGAAAAAAATTATGTATACATATATTTTTAATTTTAGTTTATTAAACAGAACTATATATAGATAATACAAAATAAGAATTTGTATGCATAACTAATAAAATAAAATATATATTACGTAATAAACATTAAAGATTACGTGTTCTAGAAACAGAAAAACCTAGTAACATTTTATTCAACTCTTACTTTTTTTGATGAGTAAAGGTATCTGTGTTTGGCTAATTTTAACCAATCTTTAACAGCATTTTTAATACAAGTATCAGTCAAATCTGATGGTTCCCTTCCCGAATAAGACAGTTTTACCGCTTCTAAAAAATAAAAGAATATAAATACTTAATTAAAAGCAGAATTGCTAAAATATTACCATTAACTATCGACATTATTGCGGTATGTTTAAAGGCCCTCTTGTCCCGATGACAAGACCAATTAAACTTCATTGCAACCTCATTGCTGGGGACGAATTTTAAAATGTTCATTACTGTAGACCTTACACTAGAACCCCCGACAGCTGCTAATCTTCGTCTCTAGAAAATATTAAACGTTTCGGATACAGACTCAAAGTAATTGAATAAAAACGTGTAGTCTTACCATGTACAAAGCATTGCTTTCGTCTGTCAAAAATAGCTCCAAATTTTTGTACGCAGCTTTAGAAGAGATGGGTAAAACAGGCATCGTGGAAGGTATCTGTAACTGCTGAATAACGCTGATTTGTTGATTTTTTTCTATGTTATTTTCGACGCAAATGGCGTTTACTGACAATTTTATTTAACTTAGACATCTTAACCACATACTTTCCGATTTATTACATATATTTATACAATCTCAAGAAATTTATTTTTACCCAAACAGTAGAAATTAGAATAAGGAGCATGCAATAACTTCAAGGAGTTAGCAGAACTTGTCACTTGTTGAATAGGCTGCAACAAACAAAATTTTAAAGAAATCTAAGCAAAATTAAAAGCCAGAGTTTTTTAGTTATTCTTATTTCATTCTGATACGATATTGGAAACATTATTGTCAAATATAATGTATATGTTTGTCAAACGCAAACACGGAAAAACCGATTTGTTTGAGTCAAGCAAATTTTGTATGACCCAACCAAATTATTTCTTTGTATATGGGCAAACTAATTTTTGGTTGTTGGAATCAAATAATTTTGTTACGTTCATTTTGTTGTTTCTACTAAATAACATTTTTTCCTACTAGATACCTATATAGTTGCGCCAACAAACAATGAGCTCAAGCTAACTAAATAAAATTTAGCTATAAACATATAAATTCATTAACTTAATTATAATACACATTCATTGTAACATAATAACTTGTTATTTTAATTAATATGTATGTTTGAAATTAGGAAAGCATTTAATTAAAACAACAAATATGATTGCTTGATCTACTAAGATGTTTAATTAATTTAAACACATTATTTTTGTTAAATAAAGCTTATAAAATTAGTACGAACGACTCGAATGTAATATAAAACGAAATCGGTATCAATACGCAGCACAAAAATACTTGCAACGTTTGGACAAATATCAGCAAAAAAACGTAGACAGTCGTCTATTTCCCATATATATGTCTCTTTTAGGCGGAAAATGCCTTAGGTAATATTAAAATAATTCTTTCTTTTAACATCTCTGTTTTAGTTGAAAATAGATTTACTGAAAGTCAACAATTTCTTTATTTGAAGCAACAAGACGCTTGATTTAAAATATAATTCGCCAAATAATTTAGTTACATGAAACAAATATTTTAACAAAATTATTTGTTTAAATCAAACAACATTTTATTTTGTATTTTCTTGAAATAAGAGAGACAATATATTGTACAACGGTTTTTCTATGTATCTATAGTTAATAAACCGCAGTGAATGCATTACAAAAACATGGCGTATTAATTGCACAGAATTATGTACTAATTGTAGGTTGTTTGGCATGCATTGTATGTAATATACTTACCAAAAGACGGCTAAACCATACAACAATAATTGCACTTCACTTGAAATAAATAATTTGCAATCACTTAAAGTATTTTCCAAACTTTAACAGATAAATGAGATCGTTGATAAGTCCTTAAACTGTTACTCTGTTAGTAGACTGCGACTGCATACCTACTTCTTAAACTCTTACGTTTACCGTTCGATGTGCGCATGAGCAGAGCAATATCTGTAGCAAAATATATGCTCCAGAGTTACCAAGAGAATAGGTATTCATCTATAATACCATATATCTATACTAGAATCGCCGAAAAGATTTGGTAATAAAAGTGCGTGATCAAGGCATTCTATGCACAAAAACGGCCGACGCCAAAGATCAATTATATACTATGTGTGCATACGAGTTTGGTGTGATCACGTGAACCCCACGTGGTCACTGAATCTGGTCCGGGATTTGAGTATACGTTTAAATACCGTAATTCATAAATGTATTATAAAAGTGGTTTGTAAATGTTTAATATACAGATGTGCACCAAATTTAAAGGTATAGAGCGAATATACTACACATATCTCTACTCTGTTCTAGAAGCTTAAATAGCAAAATATTTCTATTAGATGTATCTCAGATGTAAAATACGTGTAATCGAAGATGTTACACAAAAATAGTTTAATTTTTATATAAGTATTTTGTTTCAATATTCCGTATTAAAAAAATACTTACACATACAATAAGAAGCACCAAGTGCAAAACCTAGATATGCGCGTATATACCGCGCACAAAAGTATAAATATAATACTTCTAATAATGCATTGATGAAATAAATTAAACATATATATATATTATATATGTATTACCTACATTCATATTTTAATCGATACCATTAGAGTTAGAGTATTCCTCTAATATACTCAAAAAATACATGTAGTAAATGTATGTATACGTATACTTTAATGGGCGAACTTTTTGAATTTCGCGGCTGTTGTAAGTTGGCTACGAAGACAAGCGAATAGAATCACATTTTATTGCGGAATTACTAGACAAAGCGTGTACCTAAGCAGAAGATTGGTCAAAAAATAGATGTAGAAACACTTATTGATAAAATTACATTTCTATTCACAACTTTTGCAGTGAAATATCATAGAGTACATCTTTGTATATTATTCTATTGCGTCCAGCGTAAACTATTAGAATACCCGCAAAATTCGAAAAATGTTGTTAGGGATATACCAAAACACATTTACTGTATTATGACGCAGCTGCAACATACGTATAATCTATATCTGGTATATGAGAAACGTGTAATTTTTATACGTTTATTTAAATATTCCGTTTAAAAGCAAAATTACGTATATAACACATAATTAAAGTTACCGTATACCGTATACATATAAATCCCGGTATATGTTTATACGTAGATATATTTCGTAATTCGTAAACGAATTATAAACGTTAAGTAGTGGTAAAGGTTTTATGTAAAGGTATCATATACCCGTAATAGACTGAAACAATATTCGTAAAATATATGATATATGTATACGTATATTGACGGTTTATCCGTACACGGTAGTATAAATACTACATATAAATACCGTATAAAATACGTGTTGGTGAAAACCGGTATATAAGAAACGTTTCGGAAATATACCTGCGTTTCCGTACACACATATAAAACGTATACTACGTATAATATACATGTACTAAACCAAGCTGTGTTGCTTGGGATGTGATATGTGATGATTTTACTAAAAAAGTAATTAATTAGATATATATTAAATGGAACGGCAATACTTTTACATTTTTTCAAATGAAGTTGATCAAATTTTTTTGTTTATTTCACACTCCCATGGCTCAGTTTTATTATGTTGCAGAGCTGTGTTCTGTAAAGTACTTAACTGGTAAATCAAGTCTAGTACGCTGATTTTTTCTCCTAATTTCCTCTGGTAATTTAAAAATCTCATCTATTTACTAGGTAATTAAATAATACTTAAAGTTTATTTTGATTCTAAATTTTTAATATTCTCTTCGCGAAGTCTCAGAATTTGTGGGAATTCGAGAAAGGCTTAATAATCTACACGTAAAAAAACATTTTGCATTCCGTGGAAATGTCGATTTTTAATTGATATTTAAATCCGACTAACAAGAACTTGTTATTTTTACTTTGGAAACGCAATTCTCATCTGCCTCACATCTGGGATATCTTGAAGTACATTTCTCTCCAAGTGAGAGATTGGAATATTATTTTTGTATTGCATTTGTTTAATGTATTATAAGATATAAGGGGTTAAATTAACTTATTTTTGCTAATTGATGTAGGTTAAACAGTAAACCAATCTTATTAGTTGCTGACATGTTTAAGTTAGTAATAGTAAGAATGTAATAAAAATTTGTTTTTAGTTATTTTTAATATTTATTCTTTTTCTGATCGGTTGCATTTATATATATACAATGTGGAAATAAAGTAACGAACAAAGGCATTAACTTCGTTAATACTTACTTTTTCAAAAAAATCTCGAAGGGGTTTAGCGATTTTAACTAAGTGGAATTTTTCATCGCATTTTTAGTCTCTTACGTCATTTGTTTTTCATGTTATGACGTCACCGACTTTTTTTTTAAATGACAACCTATAATTTTTTTAATTGATTTCGATAGTACATTTAATTACCTCTCCAACGATATAAAACTTTTAATATATTACATTTGAAAAAACTTGAGAAAAAGAGTGGAAAAATTGAAATATTAAAAAATCGTTAAAGAAATCTTGTCACATAAATTTGATGGAAAGATTGACGGCACATTCTTTTTTATTATAAAATTATAAAAATGTTGAAAAATCGAATTATAAATTTACAATCTACTCCATGTAAAGTTAATAAGTAGATTAAAACTAAATTGATTAACCAGAGAAAAACTATAACAATAACATCAAACACAAAAATAAGTATAGAAACAACACTTTTTAAATTACATTTACACTGTGTTAAAAATGATGACCTTTACCATCTGACAATACCCAAGACGATTATAAAACTCATTGATGTAATGAGGGAGAGCACCATCATACGTAAACCATGTTCTGTTATTTGGTAGCCCAGGTCTGTTTGCAGCTAATGCAGGCATCAATTCGAACTGTAGAAATTGCAAGTATCTCTCTCCAGTCAAATTGCTATCAAAAAAGAATGGACTTAGAATTCTGTAACCGATTATTCCTGCCCATACATTAACTTTCTGAGGATATTGCTCAGTAGCATCATTTTTATTAATAAATAGTTTGCAAAACGTAAATTATTCTGATTTAGAAAAGGGAATAGCACTTATTTTATTTTGAGACTGACAAATTAATTTATTCTGACAGCCGTAACTAATATTTTTTGGAGAAACCATTGTTTCATCATACGACCGCGAAAACATCAGGAATATTATATATATATATATATACACGTTGGACAACCCAGGTTCTCGGCATGATCTAACTATGGTATAGGAAATAGTCGTGCAGTGTTGCAATCGCAGTTTTTATATTCACCATTCCCGTGTTTAATATTTCTAATATTTCAGTACGGATCGAGACGCTGTCGAGTATGTTGTTACCGATTAAGTAAATATTACGTAAATGCTAATCAATAATAATGCATGAAGCACTCATATTCATAAAATATTGGTGTAGATATTTACAATTTGTAATACTGACAAAGTGTTTTCATATTTTAAAAATTTAAAGAGCTTTTTGTCATATAATAAAATGTATTCTAAAGAAAATAAATACAAGCTAAATTCTAAACAGTAAACAAAAGAAATGTATTCTAGATAATGTAAAAATTTATAAAAAATTCTAATATTATTTAATGAAGCGCTCAAAAATCCCTCCATTTTCCGCTTCACAGTAATCTAGCCTATCATAAAATTCTCGACGTACATTATTTAGAGTTTGGGTGTTAAGTCAGGAGAGCTAGGTGGCCAACGTATATTGCCCCTGGTGCAAATGAGGCGTTGAGGAAAACTTAAATTAAGAAATTCCAATACTATTCTGGCGTTATGGGCCGGACACCCATCTTGTTGGAACCAAATTTCCTCAAGATTACCAGTCACATTACGTACAGCAGGTATAATATTATGATGCAGTAATTGCAAGTACGTCTGGGCGTTTAAAGTGCGATTTATGAAAAATGGTCCTATAATATGGTTACCCAGAATTCCTGTCCAGACATTTAGCTTCTGTGGGTACTGCGTTTTTGCTGTTAAATTGATATGTTTATTTTCCCGAGACCAATATCGGACGATGGACGGATTGTGGCGACCATAAAGCGAAAAAGAGGATTCATCCGTGAACAAGATATTTTGAACAAAATTATCATCCTCGTCGCATTTTTCCCTCATAGCCTCACAAAAGTCAAGGCGATTAACTTGATCATGTTGGAAAATTTCCTGACTCTTTTGTATCTTAAAGCACTTATATTTATGTCGCTTCAAAATATTCCTAACTATAGTTCTCGGAATGTTCACGTTTTCGGATATTTGACGGCTCGAACACGGTTCATTTGCTTCAACAAATGCACATACTTGCACCTCCCGCTCCATTCTTTCGTCAGAAAAAGGACGTTCCTGCCGATCGCTATTGTTGCATTTAGAATAGACAGTAATACAACCGGACTTCTCGAAACGATGGACGATATTTAAAACTGTTTGACGGTTTGGAACTCGTCGATCGCGTCTGACACGATCATTTTTAATGTACATTTATTTGTGAATTATTGAAGTAATGACAAATTGACAGAAAAATTTACATAAACACTTTGTCAGTATTACACTGCGACGGCAACACCGCACGACTGTTTCCTATACCATTTCATACCGTATGTGTCAATTTTCATTAGGTATATGGATTCAATGTTTACATGCGATTTATACGTATACAAATAATATGTGGCAACGTGTGTCACCCCTACTATCCGTCACCAATCCCGACAACAATCGACATCACAACGACTTTCTGCGATCTTCCCACTTCTACATTAAATGTTTAGCTGCGAACACGTTCCGATCTAGTCTGCAATAAAAGCAGTCATCATCAAATGGCCGCCGCGATCTAGTAGTTTATTATTATTTTCAGAATCCTTTTTTATTTACCTTATTTTTAATTTTATTAGAATTACGCTTTTGTTTGTGACATGCAGCGTGAACGCAGCTTAATAATTCTCTGCATTTACTGAAAGGAAAAAGAAAAATCCTTCAATGCGTAAATATTATTTTTGAGCGCAGAAACACCCTAGTCAATAGTTCAACAGCTACTGCTAACTTGAGCTTGTATGGGTCTCGCGCTCGCATTGAAGAGGAAAGGTGGGGTGCCATGTTGTCACGTATTGCATGAATTAATCGCCTATGGCTAATGAAAATTGACACGTGCTGTATACGATATTTAGATCATGCCGAGAACCTGGGTTGTCCAACGTGTATATATATATATATATATTAACACAGAGATAATACATAGGTTTAGCTTATTTATTTACTGAATTACAAAACTGCTGTTTCTAAAAATGTGCCACGGTTTAAGTGACAAATCAAAAAATTACGCCCTTAATTAAAAATGGTAGCCAAAGGACAACACTTCTAGAAACTGAGTTTCACACTTACCACATAGCCCCCTACCATGCCCCTCAAAAAGTTGCTACCTACCAAAAATACATGGTTGAACGTTTTTAAAGCATTGATTGGACTAGTTGACGTCTCGACATGTTACACATATCCATGCTACGTACACATATTCTGCTTAAATTAAAGTTGATAATATTTTATTGACCATATCTGTACATTTAATTCAGATTACATAGGAAGGCAGAACCTTTATTTCGTGAAATTAATAGTCTGCGGACGGAACAAATCGCCTAAGATTACATTCTCATTATACCAGTACTAGGCACAAACAAAATTAATTAATACTAACATATCGAAATTAATCAGAAAACAAAGCTTGTAATTTGTTTGCTGACAATAAAGAAGACTAAACTAAGCCCTTGTATGAAAGGCACATAATTTCAGCATCTTCTTGTTGGTACTTCTCGGATAATGTCATCGTTTCTGATCAATGGACGTAATACATTGGTGTTCCTCAATCCATTATGTTACCCCATAATCCGCACCTACATTTACATTATCCGTTAACAATCCTAGGAACGCTGTTGTAATAGTAGTCGTAGATGCAAGTTTGGAGTGGGAGAGATTGAACTAGACGTAAAAGCGGTAGAAAGCGGCAAGCATTCTAACCCTCAATTAACCCAGATAAAGCCGAAATTATGTTTTTCAAAAATTTTTGAATCTTTCTTTCAAATTTAATTGAATATATCATAGTAAGTGACTTTGCATAGATTTTGTTTAATCCTTTTTTATACTTTTTTCAAAAATTGATGTCCTTTATAAAGGACGGTGGCCATTTAAACAACTACTGTAAAATATTTGTTGGTAAAAAATTACAAAATATTGACTATGGTTATGAAAACAATGTTCAAGTATGAAAATTATATTTGATCTTATTCACATGCCATAGTAATTATACATTATTTGCTATGATAATACAAAAAACATTCTTTTGGGTGTAATGCTAATTTACATTTTTTACAGGAAAAGTTACATTTTTTATGACAGTATCCACATCGTGTTTGATTTTCTTGATATACAACAAGATGGTCTACACCGTCAAACCTTGAATATTGATGCAAATTTACAGACGATCTACTTGGACCTCTTTTTGTTGTTTTTTTGAATGATTCTAAGATTCCAACTGCCACAGCTCTTCTAAAGCCTAGATGATCTAACTTCCCTCCTTTGTGTCTGTAAAGCTGCCACGAATTTTGTTCAGCCATATCCACACATTGACTTATTAGAGGAAAATACCATTTCTTTCCTCTAATGGATACTCTATACAGACTAATATTTTCATCGGCTCTATCGACACCACCCATGTTCTCGTTATAATGTTTTATAATTTTGGGTTGCTCGACGTATATGCTCTTTTTTTCGGCTCGTGAAAATCTTTTTACTTGGCCTGTCGGTAATACTTGGCAGTTATTAGATGCAATGGTCACCACACTATTGTCATGCCATTTGCACACTACTGTTTTATTGTCATCGCTGCAGGCATATTCAAAATATCCTCTTTCGTGTTTTTTTATTTTACTGGAATGAACTAATTTAGATTCTTTAGGAATTCTGTTTTCTCTAATTGTTCCAGTTCCTTTTATACCCCTTGCCGCTAGTTGATCCAACAATGGAACCGATGTGAAGAAATTGTCGAAATATAAATCATAAGGCATATTGTTACTTTTTTCTTCTAAAATATCGGCAAATTGTAAAACAACACAGGATCCTAACCCTAAATATTTGTATTCTTGAGGTAGGACTGTGGAGGAGCCTTGATAAGGTTCAAACCACTCAATAAAACCGAGTCTACTTGTACCCATCCACAATTTATAGCCCCATCTTATAGGCTTTCCACGAATAAATTGTTTGGTGCCATGACGGCCATAATACGGCACCATCGACTCATCGATGCTGTGAATTTCTTCATGTGGTGCAAGATTTATAAATCGTTGATTTAAAATTTTGATGAGTGGTCTGATTTTAGCAAATTTGTCGGCTTGGTCCAAATTAGTGTTGTCGCAGCAATGAATGTTTTGCATAATAAATCTGAATCTATTACGAGACATTGCCTCACACACTAAAGTGTTATTAGAATCCAAATTATTTTCCCAATACATCTCACGCCTTGGCAGACAAACATATCCACTCAACAGAAGTATGCCTATAAAGCACCGCATCTCATTATGATTGATGTCACCAATCCTGTTGTTTTGATTGGCGTATGTATTTGAATAATGTACAAGTAAGTCTATTATTTCGTTATCAAAAAATTGGAAAAATGTTTCTACTGGTCCTATTTCACATTTTTCTTCATTATTAGGAACCCAGACCGGCATATTTGAAACTATATCTTTGTTTGACCAAGTCTTATTTTGGCGATTACTACCACTATCAGATCTGCTAGTAGAACATACCTGTTTTTTTCTTTTTACAAACGTTGATAAAGGCAGATTATCTTCACTATCGCTGGAGCTGCCGTCGTAACGATCATTAGAACGTAAAATTTCTGCCTCTGATCGTAAATGACTTCCTGGTAAGTTAGCAAGCAACACATTGTCTTCAGCTCCACTGTCTTCATCGGTCAGTTGGCTGTTAGCATTTTCCGGTGGAAGAATGACGATACCTTCTGGAATATTTTTGATATGGTCGATCTTCTCAATCTCTTCAAGAATTTCGTTCAAAGACAGAGGTTTCTTCCAGTAACTAAAAAGTGCAACACAATAATTGGTAGTATAAGTTGCCACCGTCCTTTATAAAGGACAGTAACAGTTACAGCGAATTATCATAAAAATTACATGCAAATTAAAAAAGAAATTGATGGGTAAGCAAAATATAACATATTTAAAAAGGATCGGTAGCGTGAAACTAAAGAAAGGCTTTCAAATACAAAAAAAAATCCTACCTCCAATTATCCATGCTGGTGGTCACAACAAACCTTCATATATTAAATCTCGCAAGTGACAAAAGCAGACGTTTAAAACATTGCAGCGAGCTGTAATACTGTTAAGTGAGATTTCTGTAATAGAATACAACTATAGCCATCTAGTGCATAACTTGAAAATTATTAATTTTACAGGTTCCTAATACTTGTCTTTTAAAAGGACGGTGGCAATATTTGGGTTAAGGACAATCCATTTCAAGTGAAGTAGGGGGCAGTGTGGATCTATGCACGGATGATTCGAACTGCAAAGGTCTCCCTTTAAACTCAAACTAAGAACAGGTGGAAGTGAGAGAAACGAACTAGCGAACACCAGGCAACTAGTAACGAATGCAACCAGATTCTGGAACTGTAAATGACGGGACGAAACTTATTGTGGTTTTCGCGGAGACCAAATCGGTTCACACTTTCTGCACTATATACAATGTGTTTCCATAATTTGGGAGCTGAATTGAAAGTATTTAACAGGCATTTTGTTTTACTTAAAGGAAATTTATTTACTATTAATGCGAAATAATATTTCCTGGATTAACTCAATCAATAATTCCTAATACAGGAAAGAAAAAGAAATAAGTCAAAAAATATGAATAAAATATTCTTAGAGAGACTCGGCAGGTAGAAATATTACAAACAATTATAACCTTGTTTAGCCAGTTTCTGTTTATGAAAAATACCCAACTAAACAGATAGTTGTAAGTATTAATACTCTGACAAAAAGTATAAAAGAAGTAATAGAAATATCTTTATTTGTGAATGCAAATTTTTAATTAAGTTGAAGTTTTAGTAAACTGGTGTTTGGAAGTTCAAACGTATAAGGAACATTGCAGCCATACTACTTCTGCTCTCGAACCCTTAAGTTTTATATTAACGAATTTACAATATTGAGTATACTAGTTTAATTTAGTGTCGATTTAATAGGAAAAAATTATAAAAATTTCTCAGTCTGTACATTTTCAGCTATTGAATTTTAATTTAATTAATTTGATGTTTATGCTTATATTAATTTGTCTCTTCATTTTTTTATATAAGGGTCTACCATAATGATTATATTTCATAAGCACTTGTTATTTATTGAATTAATAATAATACGATTATTATTATTATTTTCAAACACATAAAGTCTCTATTAAAAAAATAAGAGCAAAATGTTAAAGTTCGTCTGTTTTTGAGAGGATAGTAATTATATAGACTGTGCTGATTTGCGGTGGCGGTTTTTAGATCAACGCGTCTCCTCATGGCAAAGTTTTACTTTTTATAATGCACCAGCAAAAACTAATATCGCACCTAGCTCACCAATTTGTTTTGTAATGAAATTTTAATGTAGTCTTCTCAATGTGACATTAATTTTATCTCAATCACAAATATTCAATATAGTTAATCTATCGTTTGTTAAACACTTGCTACAGTTCTAGAAGAATACCGTGAATATTTGCCACTACTTCTTTCCATGTATACTTACCTTTGGTTTTTCAAATTATATTTGATTAACTATGTTGCTATATTTACTCTATTTTGCTTTTGTTGTCAGTATTAAAATAAATATTACAAAGGGTTAAAATAGTTCTTAACCCATTACTGGACAAGACAAGAAAAAAGCATTCCAAACAATTTTTTTTTATTAAAGTAAACTCAGAACACAGTAATTAAGATACATTTTTGGTTCAAGAAAATTAGCTATTTCTTTAACAAAAAAATATATGGGTGCATGTACGCACCTTTGGCGAAAAGCAGGTTATTATAAAATAAAATACTAGTCTCTTGTATGAAAAATATCAAAGCAATCAGGATGCAAATGCACATTACATTTCTTACACAAGTAAATTGTATTACTTTTGCAAAGTTAACACTTTTTTCTTGCACTCTTAGCATTTCGAATTATAATGTGCCCGATATTGTCAAATCTTATTTTTATATTTCATGAGTTTTAAAATTTTAATAAAAATTACTTATTTGTAAAAAGAAAATACTAGAAGTATTTTTTCTCGTTTACTTTTAGTTATGCTATGCGTAATGTAAGTCATGGCAACTCATATTTTTGAGCCGTAATCGGGTTTATTCCGATATAACACCCTATAACTTCTGCAATACCGCCTACAGGTGGAAGAAATTAGCTAATTTTAAATAGTAAATTTTAAGGACTTTTCAATTGCGCATTTATATAGTTCCATTTTTTTTTTTTAGAATTTCTAACTTTTGCGAATGGCATTTAATGCTAACTAACATGCGTAAATATGTCAAAATAAACATTACTTTTACGTACTGAAAAGGTATCTCTACTAATTGAGCCCTTAAAAAGTATTTCATCGTCAGTCGTTATTTCGTAGCAACTTTTCAAATGTTGTACAATTTTTAACGAGAAATCGCCATATCTCAGAAACAGTTGAAAATCAGTAAATACAAGTTGATGTCAGTTTAAGCAATCCTTTAACGGCTATCATAAAATGTAAAAAAAATCATAGCATTCCATTTAAAAAAACATAAGTTTGTGTTGGTTCGTCGTTGTCGAACACTCTGTATAAATAAAAATTGTGTGAACAATTTTTGTATGAAAAATTATTCACAATCTACATTATTAGATTCCAATATTGGACTTTACCGCTACGCTGGGACACCCGGTATATATATATTATATCTAAGATTTTTTATATTTTCCTTTTATTTCATAGTCTTACAAATAGCGTTTTCAACCAAGACAAAAATGTTAATAATAATTTCCATCGTTATTTGTCGGTAAATATTTTTCTTATAACTAGAGAATAAATAGCATGAGAAGAGAAGAAAAATGCACATCTCTAGAAAAATAACTCGTCGAAGTATTTTCATTGGACGTACCCTAGAATTCTCAATCCGAACGAAATCGCTCGCCTCAACTTTGAAGAGTAGAAACATTCCACAGTTCCGTGCCATATAATCCTGACATTTTACCGCTACCTCACATATCTCAGTTGCATTGAGTCTTCGCGAACAAGAAGAGGAAAATATTCAATCTCTGTAACTGTTTGAATTATCCGAAATCCGAGTCTAGGAAAACGAAAATAAATTCTCTGAGCTACGTCCAGTCGATCGGCTTTATTTTAAACTGTTAAAGAGATACGTTCTGTTCTGGTCGTTAAATCGACGCCTTATATAAAAACAAGGACATAGTTACCAAGCAGATCAAAAAATTCGGTAAAAATTAATTGAATGTGCTTGCGATTATACGCATTAATTGCAAAAAGTTACAGATTTTTTTCGAATTGCAATTTATATAATTGTCAAGATATCTCCTTTAAATCTATAAAGAAGCAGGTTAAATAAAATTTCACATGTAAAACTATCACAAATTTATATAGAAAGAGCAAAAGAATGGTATCCTTATGAATGTTGATAATATTTGCTCGATGAGGACGAGCATTATTGTCCAGGGAAAAGAATTTTGCTCCCACTACAACGGTTTTTATAAATAAATTGGGATTTCTCACTTAATAATACTTGACTGAATATATTATGGCCGCAATTTTATGTTTACATAAAATTGCGGCCATATGGGAGGGGTACAAACCAATGACCGTCGGACCTATAAAGTTGACTAAACAATTTGTTATTGTTTACTATGAAGATATGCTTCCAATTCCAGCAGTAATTTTGCATACTCTTGATTATTTATTACTGTTGTTAACCCTGCGCTGGTCGCGCCTGATGCTCTGACAGCACTGGTCGCGCAGAGTCTGTTAGACTCCGTATGCATAATATTCATTTCTATAGTTTGTTATTTTTGTTTTTATAGTAAATAACCAAGGAAGACACAGAGATAAGCAAACAAAGCTTTATTCAGTCAAAGTACTCGAAATAAAATAAGAATTTCATATTTGTACCTATCTAAAATAAGAAAAAATAAGAAAGCGGAGCTGTCGACAGCCCGAAGAAACAGAAAATTAAATCAAACCTCTTCAACATGGAAATTTGTTTCCAGGATGACATTTGTGCACGGAAAGAACAACATTTTCGCGTGCTTTAAACAAACGAAAGATTTATATTTCTGGCAATAGAACCTAGACTTATTTTTATTTTTACACCCCGAACAATATTATCGAGTGCCTTCTGGTATTTCTTCTACGTTGGATGTAGCCTCAGAAATTCCTGCTACATCTTGTCGCCTTTGACGGACAGTTTCCGGTACATTTTTCTGATAAGAGCTCTCTGCAGATGTTCATCGATCAACGTCAGTGCTATTTGTTTTAGAAATATTCTCCGTTTCAAATCGGATTTTGGATCAGGGTGATTAGAGACATGAACAACCTGACTGTTTATCCCCGCGATGTTCAAAAGGGAGAAAAAAATAACCATGGGCCAGCGTCTGCTAATTCGTGCAACATCATACAGTGAACAAAGCTGGTCCACAGAGTCGACGCCTCCTTTCGTTCCATTATAGAAAGTTATCATCTCAGGTTTGTTTTTATCACCAGAAGCGGGATCAATAGCGTCGCTATTGTGCAAACTGGAAATCATGAGAACGTTCTTTCCTTTTTTTGGAACATAGGACATTATCGTGATATGTTCACCAAATCCAAACATGCTTGATGTTATTGGACCTCTACAAACTCCTTAGGTATTTCCCTTTTATTTTTCCGAATCGTTCCGACAAGAGTCAGCTTATGGTATCTCAGCAAATGTTCGACTAATGGCACAGAGGTAAACCAATTATCAGTGGTGAGGTTTCTTGATGTTCCGGAAATGGGGGCTACCAGACGCACAACAATACTCATAGCGTCATTGTTTGTTTGGAAAGGACCGACAGGTTGTTGTCCAACATATAAATCAAGATTGAAAGTATAAAACATTTTTGAATCGACCAACGAGAAAAGTTTCAGCCCATACTTGATTGGCTTAGAAGGTATGTATTGTCTAAAACCGCATCTACCACCAAAACCAAAAAGCATTTCATCTATTGTCGCGTTTTGTGAAATAGAATAATTCTTTCGACAACTAGATACAAATATATCAAAGACTTCTCGAATTGGCGCTAGTTTATCTGTTTTCTTTCTCTCTTCTCTGCTAGTGCGATCGTCAAAACGTAAATGCCTCAAGAGAAATAGAAATCGTTGCTTGCTCATTGTGAGCCAGAACATTTCTACTCCGGTTCCTTTTCTGTCCCATATCTCGTCAAAGCTCAACTTGGAGCTTTTCAGTAACCCTGACAAGTATAGTAAACCAATAAGGGCTTTTATTTCAATTTTATCTGTTTCCTTGCAGTCCCTATCTCTTTTGTAATTCTGAGTTTTTGTTGCTATGTAGAAATTTGCACCAGGAAGTTGACTTATTATATTCCAGGATCGAGTTCTCACTGCCTGATTTGGAGCATGCTTGTTCCATTTTGTGGTATTGTTTTTGCGCAAATAAAACGCAGCTCTAGGAATGTTTGCTGGTGTTCTAACGGAACTTCTGTCATCGTCGGAGGAGTCATCTTCTTGAACGGTATCACTGCCTTCAGATCTATATTCCACAACATCCTCATCTTGATCTGAATCTTCATCAATTGGCGCCTCATCAGAGTCAACTTCTTCCCAGAGACGCATCAATTTTTGCTGCTCCTTTGCATAGTACATTTTCAACTAGAAATTAATAATTATAATGATGTGTAACAGCAGAAAATAGGCCTACTTATAAGTAATCACGTGAAAAAAGTAACACACAAGTAGTCGCGTGGAGTCTAGGAGACTCGAGATGACGTTTGACAGGTAACGAGTTGCACGACCCTCCACAATCACTTGGCACATCCAACTCCCTAATAAATCGATAAGCTACATAGATGCGCTAAGTGGTGGAGGAACAAATGCGAGAATATCCGAGGAAGTTCGGAGCGCGGAGTCTGTCAGACCTACCGCGACTACTCCAGGGTTAATATTTATCAATTGCCTTTGTCAGGTACTTTCACATTACAAAAACTAACTGCACGTTAGCTAACTGCAACTTTCGTATATTGTATTTCGTTTCAATTGACATTTTAAGCCTCTATTTCTCTTATATGGCTGTGTGTTTTTCGACTTTTAAAATTTCTATTTTTCTTAATAATCCGAGATGTAGTTTTGAATACTGACCAAGAAAAAACACTTTACTATCGTTTAGCTACAATCCCATTACATCATGCGTAAGTAGCTTATATTTGGTTTTTGCTCTAAAAGAATTGAAACTTGTTTATAAACATATTTGTGGTTATTGTATTAACTAGCACTACTTTTTATTATCATTTTAAGTAATGCCTTTTAATGGTCTTGTGCAATGCATAAAACGTTCTTTCGTGATTTTATCCGAATTACTTACTTGCTGAGTTGTAGAATTTTATTACTAACACTTTAAACGTCTTCTAAGGTATTTAAAATTGACTTCTTTAAAATAGTCAATTGAAGACCAGATTATTAAGAATAGAAATGTAACTTTAACTTTAACGAATGGCATATTTCTTTGACACAATATAAAGAAGTGTGTCAAAAAAGTAAAATTATTACAGAAATAAATGAAATAGTTGTATTTCAAATACATGCTACATATTAGTATGACCTCCTTACCGATATTAATTAATGATCAAAAATTTCAGAAATTTCTAGAATAAGATAAAAATCGTAAATTGCAGGGCTCTTTGATTAGCTATGCGTTTATGTATTTAGAAACATTATTCATGGAATTGTTTCAGAATCAATTAGACTTGCATATTACATTAAAATTGTATTATACATCTGGACGATATTAATATACCTGAAGTTTTTTGTGGATATGCGTACAAATATGTGTAAAGTGTGAAGAAGGAAGAAGGTTCACCTGGGGACCAGAACATTCATTTCGACCCCGAAGAAGATTATTCTGCTTAAAATATTCACTCAATTTTAATTTTATAAGCCAATTTTTTTTTTTTAGTATAATTCAGTTTTCAGAGTTAAGTTAAAGTAAATATGATTAATAACATGACGATTTATAAGGGCATTTTGATGATGATATATACATAATTGAAAGAACTAGATACAACTAATACTACAACATAATACAG